>BLSH010188086.1:107659-118856 GCA_018402905.1 Glandirana rugosa | reverse complement strand
ACAAGCTAACCTTTATTAAAATGAATCAGGCATGGATCCCACAAGACTTGTCTGTACCTTGTGCAGAATAAACATTTAGACCGGACTCACACAGCCATTCATATACTTCTTTTTTTGAATAGGCCTCAATACAAAAAAAAAATACCATGTTGGCTACCTCCTCCTACTCCTCTACCACCGCCACTTCCACCTACACTGCCACGGTCACGGCCTAGTCAACCTCTAGGCTCCTACTCCACATCCACCCCCCTTCCTGTTATTTTACTTGATTTTAATTTATTTTCCCTATCCCCATTTATTTGTAGGGCACTTGCCCTAGTTTGAAGATGATTTTAGAACAGTTATATGGCTTCTACCGGTAATTAATACTTTTCAGACACAGTTTGAAGATGATCCACATTCACCTCCATTTTTGCTTTTTTTATGTTTTTATTTTTTTAAAAATATTTAAAGTTATTTCCCTGTCCCCATTTTTTTGTAGGGCACTTGCCCTACCCTTACCCCCATTTTACTTCCTTTTGCAGCCCTCTAGGGCTTTCCAGGACTTTGTTACAGCCATTTTTGTGCCTCGGGTCCCCATTGATTTCAATGGGGTTCGTTGTCCGTGCGATCGTTCGGGTTCCGTCCGGACCCGGACCCAGACTTTGTCCCGAAGTTCGGACGGACCAGCAGAACCCGAACTTCCAGAGGTTCGCTCAACTCTACTCTCAACACCTTTGTCACTTTATACTGTTTGATTTACAGCAATCACTTTATTGGGACTTTTTAGGAATTGTTTCATTTACAGCAATCACTTTACTGGGACTTTTTAATGAATTTAATATATATATATATATTTTTTGTATTTTTATTCTGATTGAGCAGGATAGTCCCCTTAATTTAAAGAAAAATTCAAAACAAATATTTAGCTTCTAAATCACAGGGGCCTTTGTCTGGCAGAAAAATCTGTATTCTTAGTCCTGGGAGCTACCATACAGAAGTAACTCATTTTGTAGATACCTACAACTACTAGAACTTTAAATATTCAATGCTGTGGTTGCAATGGTGCTGGATCAAGTCCTAACAATGATGTTCCTAGTTGAGTCTCATGAACAAGGTTCTTAGGCCTTAGTCTAGGCACTCACAAAAACAAGCTGGCCTCCAATAGGGAGGATAGAAAGGGAGGACCCTCACCATAGCAACATCCAAATAGACAAATGAAAGGATTGAAAGAGAGAAGACTTCCTTCAAAAAATGGCTGGACTTTGTGGGCACAACAAGAGGAAGAGATAGCAAATTGTATAAAATTAACACCTAATTATAAAATATGTTAAAAACTAGACATATAAAACAAATAAACAAAACAAGCACCCTTTACAGAACAAGGTTGAGCACTAGCCATGTGACCACAAATGGAGGTAGGGCCCTAAATGTAACAGTAAACAGATTAATGGGGATTCCTGTATGTATTATGTGTATAGACCCATAAGTTCCTCCATGCTGGTCTGTTGACACGTTTCACTTTGAAAATAAGCTTCTTCAGAACAGGATGGGGTAGGTGCTGATGTTTGTAAGGAAGAAAAAGAAAGGTTTTACAAGTATGAAAAAGTATCAAATATAGTAATTCATTGTGTATTGGTTTGTACTTTTTAAGTTTACATATAATTGCTAAGTCAAAAGCACATAATTGCATAAGGACAAATACAACACTACACACAGCTCTGCACAACATACTCTGACATAACAAGTGGACATGAAATGGGAGTTGTGCTTGCCTGATCAGCCTTGATTGTGGGGGAGCTGGGGTACAACACGGAAACATATAATTCTAAAACATATAACCGGAGTGTTGGTGCTATGTAGCAAAGGGGAAAAAAGTCAATCCAAGGATTGACACAAGTCCTATACAAGACAGGAAGCTGTAAGATACTAGTAACATATCTCTGCATGGGTATACTTGACATAGAGGAGATTGCGTAAGGTAGAAAGGTATACATCTTACCTACGGAGTGTATCCACAAGAGCAATTATTGTAAAATGAAGGGGTTAAGAAGATCCACAAGCTCGGTAGCTATCAGGTAGGTATCTATATTGAGGCAAACATATAGAGACATATATAAACTTATTGAACCCAAGAGGGATATATAAGAGTATTAAAGCTGGTAAAGTAGCCCAGTTGTACTTTATAATAACATTCTCAATAGAGGTACAGTATCTCACAAAAGTGAGTACACCCCTCACATTTTTGTAAATGTTTTACTATATCTTTTCATGTGACAACACTGAAGAAATGACACTTTTCTACAATATAAAGTAGTGAGTGTACAGCTTGTATAAACATGTAAATTTGCTGTCCCTTCAAAATATCTCAACACACATCCATTAATGTCTAAAGCCCTGGCAACAAAAGTGAGTACACCCCAAAGTAAAAATGTCAAAATTGGGCCCAATTAGCCATTTTCCCTCCCCGGTGTCATGTGACTCCTTAGTGTTACAAGGTCTCAGATGTGAATGGGGAGCAGGTGTGTTAAATTTGGTGTTATCACTCTCACTCTCTCATACTGGTCACTGGAAGTTCAACATGGCACCTCATGGCAATGAATTTTCTAAGGATCTGAAAAAAAGAATTGTTGTTCTACATAAAGATGGCCTAGGCTATAAGAAGATTGCTAAGACCCTGAAACTGTGCTGCAGCACGGTGGCCAAGACCATACATCTGTTTAATATGACAAGTTCCACACAGAACAGGCCTCGTCATGGTTGACCACAGAAGTTGAGTGCACGTGCTCAGCGTCATATGCAGAGGTTGTCTTTGGGAAATAGACGTATGAGTGCTGCCAGCGTTGCTGCAGAGGTTGAAGGGGTGGGGGGGTCAGCCTGTCAATGCTCAAATCGGTCTGCATGGCTGTCATTCCAGAAGGAAGCCTCTTCTAAAGATGATGCACAAGAAAGCTTGCAAACAGTTTGCTGAAGACAAGCAGCCTCAGGACATGGATTACTGGAACCATGTTCTGTGGTCTGATGAGACGCAGATTAGCTTATTTGGTTCAGATGGTGTCAAGCGTGTGTGGTGGCAACCAGGTGAGGAGTACAAAGACAAGTGTGTCTTGCCTACAGTCAAGCATGGTTGGTGGGAGTGTCATGGTCTGGAGCTGCATGAGTGCTGCCAGCACTGGGGAGCTACAGTTCACTGAGGGAACCATGAATGCCAACATGTACTGTGACATACTGAAGCAGAGCATGATACCCTCCCTTCAGAAACTGGGCCACAGGGCAGTATTCCAACATGATAACGACTCCAAACCCACCTCCAAGATGGCCACTGCCTTGCTAAAGAATCTGAGGGTAAAGGTGATGGACTGGCCAAGCATGTCTCAAGACCAAAACCCTATTGAGCATCTGTGGGTCATTCTCAAATGGAAGGTGGAGGAGCGCAAGGTCTTTAACATCCACCAGCTCTGTGATGTCGTCACAGAGGAGTGGAAGCACTCCAGTGGCAACCTGTATAGCTCTGGTGAGCTCCATGCCCTAGAGCAGGGGTGTCAAACTGGTGGCCCTCCAGCTGTTGCGAAGCTACAAGTCCCATCATGCCTCTGCCTGCGGGAGTCATGCTTGTAATTGTCAGCCTTGCAATGATTCATGGGATTTGTAGTTCCACAACAGCTGGAGGGCCACCAGTTTGACACTTGTGTCCTAGAGGGTTAAGGCAGTGCTGGAAAATAATGGTGGCTACACAAAATATTGACACTTTGGGCCCAATTTGGACATCTTCACTTAGGGATGTACTAACTTTTGTTGCCAGTGGTTTAGACATTAATGGCTGCGTATGAAAAAGAATAAAAAAGAAAATTATTTCTGCTCTACTATGAAAGGGGATTTGGGAGAGGTGGTAGCTGCCTAACACTAACGAGTAAACCCACACCCACATAAAAAGAAAAAAAGTTTAGCAGTGAAGCGATACCTATATCCTGATATTGATCCGTAATCCTGGCACTAAAATGCTGCTATTTGGAATATATGACAGCTAGTTGCTCTGAAACAATAAAGTGCATAGTGTTAAAAACTGCAATGATATATAACATGTGACTACAATAATAAAAAAAAATATATATAACCATATATATATATATATATATATATATATATATACCACTCAAAATAACATGCATATAAGACACACACACAATAAAGTGCCTGATGCTTAAGGTAAACAATATGAGCATAAACTTCAGTAATAAAGTGCTGTGCTGTGAGAAAGTCCATGGGGTGATATCAATCCAGCAGAAGAATAGAGACTCTCAGTGCTGCAACACATTATTGCTGTGAATGTCCCTCTACCATCCAATCTATGCCCTCACCTCCATAAGTACCCCCCCCCTTGGGTCTAGTTGCGCCTTCCCCACAGGGGGTTTAACAATCCTCCCAGTCACAGGTAGCTCGCCATCACAATAGGCATCACAGTGGTGGTTACATGAAAGGAAAGGAACTATTTGTGCTTTACCGTATTAAAAACAAACTTTATTATAAAAAATATAGATCAACTCACAAAACAGGTGTAGCACTCACTGTGCTAATATCCCATCTTTCCCGGCTGCAAAACGTCTCTCTATGGAGTATACAGGCTTCCAATGGTGCATACTGACATCATAGGCCCCGCCCAGACATGTTTTGTCATAGGTAATGTGACTTTATCAAGGGATTTTTTATTATTGTAGTCACATGTTATATATTAATGGCTGTGTGTTGAGTCATTTTGATGGGACAGCAAATTTACACTTGTATACAAGCTGTAAACTCACTACTATACATTGTAGCAAAGTGTCATTTCTTCAGTGTTGTCACATGAAAAGATATAATAAAGTAATTAAAAAAATGTGAGATACTATATATGGTATATATTTTGCCAACAAGTGTAACTAGCCAGCAGAGAACCACTAATGTTGGTAACTTATCCAGGACTGACTGTCCGGCTTCAATGGCTATACCGACGGGGTTGATGGTCTTTTAATAATGTAATCTAGGAGAGTTACTCCAAGATAGTGTACCAAGGAGACAAGATGCCCATGCATGCAGTCCTAAGTTAGAGAAGAAAAGGAAAGATATGTACTAAGAGGAGTGGTATATGTATATATTAATGCACATCTATCAATGCTGCCACTAATAGTGCTGGACTTGTAAGTTGCGGAAAAATCATGTATATAAAGATGAATGATACCCACCTGAGTTGAGTATCAAAGAGGAAGTGTCCCCAAGGACCAATTCCAAATAATGGATCCAGGGAAGACACCCCAAAATGTAAGGGTATCTAAAGACATAATAAACAATAGACTGAGTACATGGAGCTAAAGTGTCCTAATATAGCTACTATTGTAGCAATATGCATAAGAAGGAGAGGTGAAAAGAAATATAAAATATTTACCTATAGAAAATAAAAATATAGAAAACAAGGGCATGAAAGGCTTGCTTAGGTAGCAAGTAATTGGCGCCAAAAAGCTGCAGCTAATGATGCAGGGGGCGGTGTCCGAATGCGCCTACAGCGTCAGGTGATTGGCATCAAAGACAAGCCGCAGCTAATGGCATGGGGGGGTAGTGTCCGGACATGTCTATGGCATCATTATACAAGGCCGTGGGAGCAGATTCATGCTCATGCGCGGTATTGACCACCGGAATAAGTGTATACCGAGGCACCGCCTATCTGACGCAGTTGCTTTGTGCCTGTTGCATGCTACGCCCATATCAGAGAAAAATTATAAAAAATCCCCACTTGCTCAACATGGCTAAATCTTGCATCCGTCTCCACTGGAAAAAATCATCACCACCAACTCTCAGTAGCTGGCTTTAAAAGGTAGAAGATATTCCCACCATATCCCTTTTCCCCTGCCCCCCCCCCCCCCACCCCCTCTACTTCCTCCAGCTTTGTCTCTCTTTTTCTATCTCCTTTTTTCTACTACTTTCCTTCAAAGTTTATACTTAACCTCAAAATAAAATGGAAAATGGATAATGAGGTAGAGGGGATTCTTCCAAACACAAATTAGTTATAAGGACTGTTTTTCCTTTGCAACGGTGAATGTGTGTTATGGATGTTATTCCCTGTCTGTGCCATAAGTGGCTTAAATAAAATATTTGGAAAAAAAAGGCATTAATTGAAAGGGGTTAAATACAGGAATATAATAGATAATAATGAAATATAGGCTGAACCTTTTTTTTTTTTTTTTTTGATATAGGCTGAACCGGCATAGCATATCCACAAAGGGAAGGGGAAAACATGAAATAACGTTGATACACACAATACATTAAACCCTGAAACCTAGATAGACATTAATGATGATATAGCTGATAATTCGAATAGTACTTTGATATGCCATCTCTTTGGTAAACATACACATGCCTTGTCTCCTTGGTACTCTATCTTGGAGTTACTCTCCTAGATTACATTATTAAGAGACCATCAACCCAGCCGGTACAGCCATTGAAGTCGGACAGTCAGTCCTGGGTAAGTTACCAACAGTGGTTCCCTGCTGGCTAGTTACACTTGTTGGCAAAATATATACCATATACCTCTATTAAGGATGTTATTATAAAGTACAGCTGGGCTACTTTACAACCTTAATACTCTTATATATCCCTCTTGGGTTTCATAAGTTTATATATGTCTCTATATGTTTTGCCTCAATATTAATACTTTCTTGGTAGTTCCAGAGCTTGTGGATTTTCTTAACCCTTTCAGTTTACAATAATTGCTATTGTGGATACACCCCATTGGTAAGAATGTATACCTTTCCACCTTACACAATCTCCTCTATGTCAAGTATACCCATGCAGAGATATGTTACTGGTATCTTACATCTTCCTGTCTTGTATAGGACTTGTGTCTATCCTTGGACTGACTTTTTTCCTCTTTGCTACATAGCACCGACGCTCCGGCTATACGTTTTGGAATTATATTTTTCTATAATATATAAAGTCGCTTACACCTCAGTTGTTTCCGTATTGTACCCCAGCTCCCCAACCATCAAGGCTGAACAGGCAAGCATAACTCCTGTTTCATGTCCACATGTTATGTCAGAGTATGTTGTGTAGAGCTGTGTGTTGTGCTATATTTGTCCTTATGTGATTATATGCTTTTGACTTCGCAATTATATGCATATTTCAAAAGTACAAACCAATACACAATGAAATATTATATTCAATACTTTTTCATACTTCAAACATCAGCACCTACCCCATCCTGTCCTGAAGGAGCTTATTTTTAAAGAGAAGCGCGCCGACAGACCAGCATGGAGGAACTTATGGGTCTATACATATAATACATACAGGAATCCCTATTACTCTATGGACTGTTACATTTAGCACCCTACCTCCATTTGTGCTCACATGGGTAGTGCTCAACCTTTTCTGTAGAGGGTGCTTCTTTTGTTTATTTGTTTTATATATCTAGTTTTTAACATATTTTGTAATTAAGTGTTATTTTATACAATTCTTCCTATCTCTGCCTCTGTGTTGTACCCACAAAGTCCAGCCATTTTTTGACGGGAGTCCCTTCTCTCCAATAGGGAGGACATAAAGTTGAGAAGCACCGAATTCCTCAAAAGAAACGTTTTTAAAAAAATTTGAGCCAAAAAAAAAAGACCATTTTTTTAATAGTTTGTATTCCATTTCTGTTTGGAGCACCTTTCTGTCTGCTTTTCCAAAACTGTAACGTAAACCAAGTAGTGTAAATAGGGTCAGACTTGCTTATGTGATACCTATATTACAATGGTTTCCCCCAAGAGAGTGACTAGAGGTTCATGGAAAATGCAGACTTCCACTAATGGGAAGAATTGTTATGGTGCTGCTAACCAATCAGCAGGTAGTCACGTTATTTGTGTAACCTGCTAAGCACTTTCATGAGAGTGTTTTGGACCTACCTATGCAACATCAGAAAGTTGTCATTTTCATAGTAACTTTGGGAATTCCAGCAGCACAATGTGTAGGAATTAGAGTTCAGCAAACCCGGACTGGAAAGTTTGGGTCCGTACCGAACTTTGGGGTGTCCGGGACCCGGACCCGAACCCAGACTTTTCAAAAAAAGTCCGGGTTCGGGTCCGCAGTTCTGGTAATTTTAATGAAAGTTCTGAAAATTGCTGTAAAAAAGTCCAGGAAGGTCCTAGAGGTCTGCAAAAGGAAGGAAAATGGGGGTAAGGGTGGAACAAGTGCCCTACAAAGAAATGGGGACAGGGAAATAACTTTAAATATTTAAAAAAAAATAAAAACATAAAAAAAGCAAAAATGGAAAGTGTGTGTGAAACTACAGCATAGAGAAGAACAGGGATATGGTTTCCCTCTGCTATAGTTTCACACACACTTTCCAGATGTTCTGCAAACATCTGGAAAGTGTGTGTGAAACTATAGCAGAGCGAAACCATATCCCTGTTCTTCTCTATGCTGTAGTTTCACACACAGCTTCCAGATGTTTGCAGAACAGTGATATGGGTTCGCCCCGTTTTTTTTTTAAAGTGTTACACAGACGTTCCAGATGTTTGCAGAACAGTAGTTCTGTTAGTCCCGGTTTCATTTAAAGTGACACACAGACTTTCCAGATGTTTGCAGAAGAGTAGTTCTGTTAGTCCAGGTTTCATTTAAAGTGACACACAGACTTTCCAGATGTTTGCAGAAGAGTAGTTCAGTTAGTCCCGGTTTCATTTAAAGTGACACACAGACGTTCCAGATGTTTGCAGAACAGTAGTTCAGTTAGTCCCGGTTTCATTTAAAGTAACACACAGACTTTCCAGATGTTTGCAGAACAGTAGTTCTGTTAGTCCCAGTTTCATTTAATGTGACACACAGACTTTCCAGATGTTTGCAGAAGAGTAGTTCAGTTAGTCCCAGTTTCATTTAAAGTGACACACAGACGTTCCAGATGTTTGCAGAACAGTAGTTCAGTTAGTCCCGGTTTCATTTAAAGTGACACACAGACTTTCCAGATGTTTGCAGAACAGTAGTTCTGTTAGTCCCGGTTTCATTTAAAGTGACACACAGACTTTCCAGATGTTTGCAGAACAGATGTTCAGTTATTCCCGGTTTTATTTAAAGTGACACACACAGCTTCCAGATGTTTGCAGAACAGTGATATAGGTTCTCCCGGCTTATTTATACTTTTTTTGACACAGTTTGAAGATGATTTTAGGACAGTTATATGGCTTCTACCGTTAATTAATACTTTTCAGACCCAGTTTGAAAATGATCCACATTCACCTCCATTTTTGGTTTTTTTATGTTTTTATTTTTTAAAAAAACATTTAAAGTTATTTCCCTGTCCCCATTTCTTTGTAGGTCACTTGTCCCACCCTTACCCCCATTTCCTTCCTTTTGCAGACCTCTAGGACTTTCCAGGACTATTTTACAGCCATTTTTGTGCCTAAAAGTTCGGGTCCCCATTGATTTCAATGGGGTTCGGGGTCCGGGACAAAGTTCGGGTTCTGTCCGGACCCGAACCCGGACTTTGTCCCGAAGTTCGGCCGAACCAGCAGAACCCAGACTTCTAGAAGTTCGCTCAACTCTAGTAGGAATAGGAAAGGTGCAAAATGTCACAGTCAGGGTATACTGTGACACCTCATGGGGTATTTAATTCAAGCCTGGCTTTAGTTCATAAAACTTGAATCCAGTATAGGTATACATTATGCTTACACATAAAAGAAGCAACAGGATATTGAAACACAAGTAAATAGATTGATAGCAGTAGTAATAAACAGGTGATTACTCTATCAGCAGATCAGTATTTTACATTTTTTATCTAATTGTCAGCGGTGGCGAAATATAAACATTTGAAAGAGCTGGATTTAAATGACTACAATTTGTCACCTTGACAATTACTTTTTATTAAATCTAATTTCCTTAAATAATCGTATAACCTTTTTTTATCAAGTTATATACAATGTTTACATATTCACATGTTGTGCTGATATTTGCAAATGAATTGAAGAAGGAACATTTATATCAGAAGGAACATTGGCTTTAATGTAATGAATATACTTTCCTTCCACTGAAATATTAACAAAAAAAGAAATTTCCGTACAACCAACAAAAGAAGTGTGTGATTGTTTTGAGAGGCTTGCTAAGAATTTGCTCATATTGGTCAAAAACCATTTACAATATGCAAAATAGTATAGTAATAGGCATTCTTTCAGGTTCCTCACTGTTGGCCCAAAATTAATCACAAAATGTAAAATTTGAAGCTTAACTCTAAGCAAAACAAAAACATATTACACATTTGTATTTTCTTCAAATATTTAAAATACATGTAAACCCTATCAATTCTTCTACTTGCTTCCTTTAGGTCAGTTAAAAATACCAGTCATCTGTCAGTCGGTCCGAGGATTGGTTCGGGCCAAACATTGGCTGTTTGGGCCATTCGTCCAACACTGGAACTTGCAGGGCACAGTATAAGCTGGTTTGTAAGGAGTGGGGCCAGGAAGTCAGCTGTGGCATCATTATCATCTGATGAGTCATTAGCTGTCAATGGGTTTCCCCACTGACAGTTGAATAAAACAAAATTACCCGTAAAAAAAATTTAAAAAAATTATGGGTGCATGCTGGGTCGGTTACATCACAAGGGGGTGGTGCTACCAGGTGACATAGAACCTTTGGGTCTGGTATGGACTGGAGGGGGGCCCCACACAATTTTTTCTTTATTTTTCACCCAGAAAAGCAACATAGAAAACAACATTTATGCACTGGGTTCCAACCCCCTCCCTCTCCCACAATTTGATTATATTTTGGACTTTTTTGTTGCAGTGTAGCGCTTGGTGTATTCTTACCTAGGAGATGGTATGCTCTTTGCAATCTATTAGAGTGCATGCGCACTGGCAGATTCCACATGTGCACAGATTTGCTGCAAGGCTTCAGGTCCTGGAAGAAATCTGTGCACGCATCGGGGCTTTGTTCGCATTAGCGAAGATGGCGAAAAATTGCAGGCTCAGATCTCGGCATGTCTAGGCCATATTTTTTTAAGATAGCACCATTGGAGTGAGTACTTTAACCACTTGCCGACCGCCGATCGGAGATTGACGGCGGCAAAGTGGCTCTGTAACGCAAAACGCCGTCATACGACGGCGGCTGCGATACAGAGATACTGTGAGCGGATTATCTAACGTTTCTCGTATGGTAGAGGATCCATTCTTATGTGGTTCGCGATGTGACGTTGTTTTTTCAGGTTTTATATTAGTTTAACACCCTCTCC
>BLSH010188086.1:88406-102131 GCA_018402905.1 Glandirana rugosa | reverse complement strand
GATGTGGCTGGGGAGGTGGAGCCCCGCACCGCCAAGCTGATTTTTAATGCTACAGTGAGCCCTGGATAACAGTAAAAACCCAACAGGGATTCTAATCCTTCCCAAATCTATCTACATTAAAAAAAGGTTTTAGATTGACATACATTTTTAACCTGTTGAGATCCGCGCTATAGACGAAAGACGGCTACAGCGCGGATCTCAATCTCCGGGAGGACGTTTATTGACGTCCTACCCTTTCCACACCCCCAGCGCACATTCACAGGCGGCGGCGGCGCGCGCGCGTGGCCCCCGCACACTGCATGGGTGTGCCCGCGGGTCGGGCGGACTCGATGTCCACTCGAGACCCGCAATCGCCTACGGAGCTGCAGAACGGGTAAACACAGCGGTTCCCCTTTCTGTGAGAGGGGAAAAAGCAGATCTACTGATCCCTGTCACTGGGATCAGTTAGATCTGTTATGTCCCTGCCAGCCCACCCCCCCCCCCCCCCACAGTTAGAATACACCCAGGGAACACTGTTAACCCCTTCACTGCCCCCTTCAGGTTAACCCCTTCACTGCCATTGACATTTATACAGTAATCAGTGGACATTTAAATTTCTGATCGCTGTGTAAGTGTCATTGGTCCCAAAAAGTGTCAAAAATGTCCGACATGTCCGCCCCAATATCAAAGTCCCGATAAAAATCGCAGATCGCCGCCATTACCAGTAAAAAAAAAAATAATAAAAACGCCATAAATCAATTCCCATAGTTTGTAGATGCGATAACTTTTGCACAAACCAAATCAATAAACGCCGATTGAGATTTTTTTTACCAAAAATATGTAGAAGAATATAAATCGGCCAAACCCAATGAATAATTTTTTATTTATATTTTATTTTTGGATATTTATTAGAGCAAAAAGTAAAAAATATTGTTCTTTTTTCAAAATCGTCGCTCTTTGTTTATAACGCAAAAAATAAAAACCGCAGAGGTGATCCAATAACACCAAAAGAAAGCTCTATTTGTGGGGAAAAAAGGACATCAATTTTGTTTGGGTACAACGTCGCACGACCGCGCAATTGTCATTAAAAATGCGACAGCGCTGAAAGCCGACAATTGGTCTGGGCAGGAGGGGGGTTTAAGTTCCCAGTAAGGAAGTGGTTAAAGTGTAGTGATGTATGTGGAATTATTATTGATACAAAGCAGTCTTATACAGTATTGACTATTTTTGGTTATATCCATAAATAATTACAATCAATTTGATAAGGTGGACTGCACATGTATATGTATAACTTCTGTAAGTGTGCTGCTTCTGACAGTCCCCAGATGAACTATCCCAAAAGTCCAAAAAGTCCAGTCTGCACCAACAAGTATTTATTTCAATGTTGCATACACATCATTGTCAGAGCATCATTTAGAACCTCACTGTTCTTTTTCTAGCTCAAATGATCTATGAGGTAAAAAAATTATTGATTAACCTCTTAACATTGTGCTGACAATAATACACTGTAACATTGAAACAAAATCATGATTGTAACAGGAAGGTCACTAGTGTCCAATATGCTTTGGACTTTTCATAAACATTTATATTTTTAACAACATAATATTTTATTGTGTTTGGAGGGTTACAAATAGAGGAGCTTGTATTTCTTAAAGACCACCTATGAATGAAAATAACATCAACGTAAAAAAACAAAAACAAGCACATTAATGATTAAACCCAATCACCCCCAGGTTCCAATTAACACATTGGGCACCCTAAATTACATTGGGAGAGAGCATTCAACAGTTTTAATGTCCTAGCAACAAGGCAGGATGGGGATTGTAAACTGGGAATTTTTAGGCCAGACTTGCAGGGGGGACTAAATAGCCTACAGTTATGCCAATGCAAATAATGAACATTTCACCATGGTGCACAGTTTTTTTTTTAATACCAACTGGCTCTCCTTGATAGCATAATTTACTTTCTTGAAAAGGCGAACTTAGTCTTTAATTATTTCCCTTTCCTGTAGTTTATGGTTGTAAACACTGGTTGCCCAAAGCCTTTCTTAATGCTGGTCTCCAACCTCTTACTGGCAGCTTCCAGTGCTAAAGACTGGTTGCTACTGCTCACTCTCCTGAACTCCCCTGGTTTTTCAACAATCCCCCTGCCAATTTTCTGAAAGCAGTGGTCCTGTGTGCATAACTATAATTTAGGTCCCATTGGCTGCAAATGAGTAGATGCAATGCGTACATTGAAGGGGCCAGGATCCAACATTAGATGTTGGGGCACCTGTTCAGGGATTAGTAGTAGATGACTTACTTACAACTAACCCCTGACCTCTGCATCACTTACTACTCACCTGTGAACTCTGTCATTTACTGCTGACTCTTGACCTCCGCATCATTTACTACTGATTTATAGAGTCATTACTGACTCTGAACTCTTCATCACTTAATACTAACCCTGAACTCTCACTCACTTACTACTGACCTCTGAACTCTGCGTCATGTTCTACTAACTTCTGAACTCTACATCACTTACTACTGACATCTGAGTCATTACTACCCTCCCTCTTAACTTTGCATCACTTACTATTTACACCTAAACTCTGTACCTCTTAATACTGACCCCGACCTCTGTTGCACTTGCCCCTGGCTTACACCTGACTTCTGCATCACTTCTAATCTCTGAATTCTGTGTCATGTACTACTGACCTCTGAGCTCTACATCACTTACTACTAGTACAGTACAAACAGCCCTCCTCTGCATTGCTTACCCCTATTTACCTTTCCCTGGACTATTCACAGTACTCAGGGTACTGCAGCTCTGGCTCTTCACCTATTCCTTGGTTCGGTAGCTGGGGCTAAATTACAACTAACCATTGCACTGCATACTGGACCAGGGAAAAAGAAAGGGGGAGAAGAGCTGGAGCTGCAGGCAAGTTCCTGGCAACAGGAAATCAAGCAGAAGAGGGGTTAAGCAAAGTCCACAAGACAAGCCGGGTCAGGATAACAGATAGGAGGTGTAGTCAGAGTAAAGCCGGGTCAAACACAGGAATCAATCAAGGATCACAGAGCAGATATACGGGTACAAGCTGCAGATCAGACAGCAAAGCCTTAGTGCAGCAGCCATCCTTATATGACATTTGGCGCCAATGTTCATGATGCGTGCGAACATGCGCATACTCATGCGCACGTTCGTGCATGAGCATAGGCGTTTGTGTGACCTTCAAACGCCTGCGACTGACAGGAAGGGTACTCGAGGGATTGTGTCCACTTATGCGTAATTGCCTCTGCCCTTGAACATCCGCTGTGGCCAACACGTTCCTGACACATGTGCACTGCACACATTGCATACATGGTCTCCTAGAAGAAAGACCTTTCTTCTTCCAGATTGATTGACATCTAATATAATTTATCCCAGAAGACTGAGAACATCCTGTGAGTGCAGGGCATCACAGAACTGCCCCCTAAGGGGGCATAACTATGGCATTCTGGTACTCACAGGATAATGATGAGTGGCACTTAGGTAATCACCACGGCCTATTCTTGTGCAAAAAAAAGCATCCTCTGGCTTCACAGCAGAGTGTCATGTGACAAGAAGATCCTATGTCATGAAGCTCTAACTCTTTCTAGAAAGAAAAATCCTGCTGAATCCGACTACAATAAATTCAATAAAGTATGTGAGAATTAGATAAAAGGAAAAGGCATTGTAGTTTATAAGATTTCTTTAGCATGTTTTTCTGGACAGAAATAGCAGTTTGGTGCTTTGATTTTACATGTTGTCAGATGCTCAGATTTAATATACAATGAGTATATGTATTAATATGTTACTTTAATATTCCAGACCCCATGACAACTGCCCATGAACTGTGCAATATACACTTCAATAGCAGTGACAGCAATAATGAATCACTAGATTAACCTTTTAACACTATGAGATTACAATATAGTAACACAGTCTGTTCACATATCATTGATGATGCTTATGAGCTGTGACCTTTTTAGCCTTATTATAAATATGAGAAGAGACAGCTAACACACCCACCTGGTGGATTAAAGGATATATCAAAACCTTAGTGTCATTTTGTAAAGGTTAATCTGAAATGGCAAGAAATGAAGATATTTATTCTATTTATAAAGTAAACATACTCTTTTACCGTTTAAGAGGACAGGTTAAACTCATTATAAAGAAAACACTTGGCATTTACAAGCTCTTCCCCTCTTGTTATCCTGCTAAACCTCTTAGAACATTGGGTGGATTTTTGAAGGAAGACTTCCAACCTATATACACTCTTTCTCATTCTTGCTCCTAAATTAACTGACTATTTGTACCTTTGGGTTTACTCAAGGGTTTGAGCAGGAACCTAATACCAAACTGAAAAATGAAAAATGGCAAAAAGGGTTAGTCATAAGATATACCTACAAGTGGAAAGGATAGAGTGCGTTGCTTGGCTTGACATAATGATAGATTGCCTGGAAAGGAAGACTGGTTATAGAAATAGTATGTTCAGCATCAGTCTAGTCTGAATAAGAGAAAACCATGATCTCAGATATACCTTATCTGACAATTCCTAAATAAAAAGTCAAACACCATTGCTTGCACATCCAGTAGTGAGGCTGTTTTGCCACACAGTAAGCTTTTTTATAAAAAAAATAAAAAGCTTTAAATATGTGTTAACATTGGTTTAATTCGTAGTAATTCGCTATCTGATACAAATTAGCCAACATAAAAAGTATTATTGAAAAAATGAAATATTCTTGAAGATGGACATGATAATAGAAGGCCTTTATTGTCAATGTAAGGTTTAAACTTTACAACAAAATGACAATGCTCACGGTAATAAACAATACATTATGCACACAAAAAATGCTAAATTAATGAGTATTTGTGCTTGGTTGAAGTATCAGACTACTACAAAATAGCTTGAAAATTACTTTTACTATATTAAGAAATGGTAATGTGAGTTGAGCTTGATCATACACGAAGAGAAACATAAATAAACAAATCTTTATTTATTATGTTTTAGGTAACTGACATTATGCAGTATTATATAGTATTCAAACTTGAATTGTATTTTCATCTATTTATTTTATAAATATCTTTACCGACATTTGCCTTAGTAAGATGCAACCTCATTCACTTAGAGTTCCAAAGTCACATTCCCGCTATATATATAATGTATTTATATACTGTATACAGTATAAATATATATCCAGTATCTCACAAACGTGAGTACACCCCTCACATTTTTTAAAATATTTTATTATATCTTTTCATGTGACAACACTAAAGAAATTGCACTTTGCCAAATGTGAAGTAGTGAGTGTACAGCTTGTATAACAGTGTAAATTTTCTGTTCCCTCAAAATAACTCAACACACAGCCATTAATGTCTAAAAATCTGGCAACAAAAGTGAGTACACCCCTAAGTGAAAATGTCAAAAGTGGACCCAATTAGCCATTTTCCTTCACCGGTGTCATGTGACTCATTATTGTTACAAGGTCTCAGGTGTAAATGGGGAGCAGGTGTGTTAAATTTGGTGTTATCCCTCTCACTCTCTCATACTGGTCACTGGAAGTTCAACATGGCACCTCTTGGCAAAGAACTCTCTGAGGATCTGAAAAAAAGAATTGTTACTCTACATAAATATGGCCTAGGCTATAAGAAGATTGCCAAGACTTCCGGTTCTTGTGCCATATGTGAGGAAATGCAGAACGGCAGCTCCGGGACATACGGCTTACAAAACCCGGCTTCGCACAGCCCGTGCACACCGAACAAGCTCAGTCTTGTCACCACTGACAACCAGAGATCCTGGAGCATGGATCGATACCAGATGCACATACTCGCAGTTTAGCAGAATCAGGTACATGGCCTGATCCACAAGCACAGCCAGCCCCTGAAGCCAATATGGCGGCGGTCACTAAGGCACCCAGTGTGTCAGAAGCCTTGATACAGAAACTGCCTCCCACCCCCTGTAGTGAAGAACAATATGCCCGATTAGAGCAAGCTGTGGCTGCAGTACTGACACCCACAATCATGACAGCAGTTGACAGAGCAATAGCTACTGGCATCTCTCAGCTCAGGAAAGAGCTGGGAGAGCAAGCCACACGTCTCACTGAAATAGAGAGGCATGTCTCAGACTTAGAGGACAAGCTCCAAGAATCTCACAATTTTGAGCTGCAAACTAAAAATACACAACAATATACAGGGTGGGCCATTTATATGGATACACCTTAATAAAATGGGAATGGTTGGTGATATTAACTTCCTGTTTGTGGCACATTAGTATATGTGAGGGGGGAAACTTTTCAAGATGGGTGGTGACCATGGCGGCCATTTTGAAGTCGGCCATTTTGAATCCAACTTTTGTTTTTTCAATAGGAAGAGGGTCATGTGACACATCAAACTTATTGGGAATTTCACAAGAAAAACAATGGTGTGCTTGGTTTTAACGTAACTTTATTCTTTCATGAGTTATTTACACGTTTCTGACCACTTATAAAATGTGTTCAATGTGCTGCCCATTGTGTTGGATTGTCAATGCAACCCTCTTCTGCCACTCTTCAAACACTGATAGCAACACCGCAGGAGAAATGCTAGCACAGGCTTATAGTATCTGTAGTTTCAGGTGCTGCACATCTCGTATCTTCACAGCATATGGGTTTTTTATGGTTTTTATGGTCAGTAAAAACCAATACCCGGTGAGCTGCTCCTTCCGGGAGGTACTGCCATTCCTCCAAAGCCGACTTGATGGCCAGCAATTCCCTATCACCGACATCATAGTTCCAGCAAGATGGTGCACCACCACGTTATGGGTGTCAGGTCCGAGCATTCCTAGATGAACAGTTTCCTGGAAAGTGGATTGGTCGTTGTGGGCCAGTTGAATGGCCCTCAAGGTCTCCCGATCTGACCCCCTTAGACTTTTATCTTTGGGGTCATCTGAAGGCAATTGTCTATGCTGTGAAGATACGAGATGTGCAGCACCTGAAACTATGGATACTGGAAGCCTGTGCTAGCATTTCTCCTGCTGTGTTGCTATCAGTGTGTGAAGAATGGGAGAAGAGGGTTGTATTGACAATCCAACACAATGGGCAGCACATTGAACACATTTTATAAGTGGTCAGAAACTTGTAAATAATTAATGAAAGAATAAAGTTACGTTAAAACCAAGCACACCATTGTTTTTCTTGTGAAATTCCCAAAAAGTTTGATGTGTCACATGACCCTCTTCCTATTGAAAAAACAAAAGTTGGATTCAAAATGGCCGACTTCAAAATGGCCACCATGGTCACCACCCATCTTGAAAAGTTTCCCCCCTCACATATACTAATGTGCCACAAACAGGAAGTTAATATCACCAACCATTCCCATTTTATTAAGGTGTATCCATATAAATGTCCCACCCTGTATTCTGGAAAAGCTGGATGATCTCGAAAATATATTGAGAAGAAACAATCCAAGGGTCATAGGACTCCCTGAGTCCCACAATGCCGAATCCTTCTATGACATCTGTGCAAGGCGTATACCAGCGGCCCGGGGTATCCCAATACCGTGCACCGTAGAAAGGGCCCACCGCCTGGGAGCTCCTTCAAACAATAGACGCAATCCTCGCCCAGTAATAGTCCGATATTTGAACTGCATGAACAGAGTCAGCATTTTAAAATCCTTTCGCAACTCCAAATCGCTTCAAATAGAGGGCCATAAGCTGCTTATGTTTTCAGATTACTCGCAGGAAGTATCAAAGAGAAGGAAGGCTTTCCAACCAATATGCCAGGTGCTCTATCAAAAAGGGGTGAAATTTACCCTAGCATACCCAGCTACTCTCTGTTTCACAGATGTGTCAGAAGAACACAAGCTCTTTACCCACTCAGATGAGACCAAGCACTACCTACAAGCCTACCTACACAATCCAATGGACACTTCGAGCCCAGCATCCCCCTGTCATGCTTTGATCTCTAGGGATCAACGCAGCCCAAGAAAGGATCCCCCAAAAGAATCCACCGCACTAATCCCTCAACCCAAGACACGCTGTGAGGGCTGTTGGGACATACCTCTAATAACGCAGTTACAAGAATCTATACAAAGGAACCGTATAACAATCGCATTGCTCCACCTCTAAGCCACACCACTCACCATTCACACTTATTAGGTTTTCTGGCTAACTGACTTTTTCTGTTCCTAGAAGTTAGCTCCGCTTCATGAATCACACCTGCCTGCTATGGCATCCTGTGACACCCCAAGACTGCATCACTTCTTTTCCACAATGAACAATTTAGAAAATGGAACGTCTTCGGTTTACAGACACAGATGCACCCCTCAAACCCTCCCCAGTTATGCCGTTTGATGGAGGTTATGAAGCACATATGGAAAAAAATGAAGTATAAGCTCCCTCGGGTATGTTTTTTCCTAAAGACAACTGTTGGGTCGTTCTCCTCCCTAACCCCCCTCTTTCAAGATGCAAGCTCTCAATGTCACATTTCACATCTATAGATGATGGGTTCCTTCGGGCTCAAACACCGCACCAACAGTATCCTTTAAAGCCTCCCTATGAGATAGATAAACCTCCCCCTCTTTAACCTCCATTATGAAAGTAGTCTCTTGGAATGTCAAGGGTCTATGTTCCCCCCCAAAAATGTATGGCAGTTCTCAGACACCTCAAACGTTTAAAAAACGGCATTGCACTTTTACAAGAGACACACCTCACCACAAAAGATTTCTTTTGTATGAAAAAATTATGGGTTGACCAGGTGCTAGGATCTATGAAAGAAACAGTGAAGCACAATCCTGCAATAAAAAACATAAAAGGATCTACAAACACCTTAATATAGTGCCATCTAGTGATTGTAGTGAAAAATAGCACCCATAAATTTTAGTAAATAAAAAATAATATATCATCTGTAACAAATACATAAATCAAAAGCAGATTAATATCATAAAACCAGTGTAATATTAAAGTGCAAAAAAAAATCCATAAAATTGCTCCGTAAAGTGCATTCAGTGTTGAAAACTCATGCTTGACAGTAATGCTGAATCGCTGCTGACAGCAGAAATCCAAGTAGATATCTTGAACAACAAAGTAAAGTGCCTCCAAAAATGTGCAGACACACACCACCACCCGGTGATATTATGAGCTCACCTCAGGGAGCGACCCCACCTGGGTCAAATCGCACAGTCCCGACTGGGGTACAATCCTCCTCCTCAGTATGAGCTCAATGTGTCCCAGAGTGGTATGGATCCACATAGACAGAGAAAAGATCTAACATAGCTCTGAATCGTTAAGGGTAAAAAACTTTAATAAAACAAATATAGATACACTCACATGATCCTATGTACTACCACCGGTACCCTCGGATACTGCATTCAATGTAAAAACAGTGTAAAACTGTATAACAGAGTGCCCACGGCTGCTGGAGATGCAGGGACAGCAGTGCCTGGATGTCACCTAGGCTCCTCCCTGATGCGTTTCGTCACTGGGTCACGTGACTTTATCAAGGGGTGTATGCTAAGTGACGTTCCAATTCATTTATAATAGATACGGCCGCCAGTGAGATGCCGCTCCCACCAGTACTTCTAAGGGCAGATGGAAAAAAACGGCAATAAACCCGCCTTATATTTGAACCATACGGCAGTAAATATATCAGCTATCTATAGGTACCTACACAGCCAAATAAAATGTGTGAAAAAAGATATATAAATTCTCCGCCCTCAGTTGTGAGGCCTTTATAGCCATTACCTGTGTGGGCAAGCGTACAGCCATAACATGAAGCACGCTATGTCCCACATAGAGGCGGAACCAATCACCCCACACATGGGGCACACAGGCTATGAGTAAAGGACAACTCCCGGATAGTATATATCCGCAGTGAAGGCGCCATGATATTGGAGATCCCCGGTTCCACAAGCAAATAAAATAGCTAAGACTGAAAAAAAAACAAAATCTGGGATTGCATGCTAAAAAATATGATGAATATATGTTAAAATGTTTAATTAGAAGACAGTGAGACCCAAAATATATAAAAAATGTAGAAAAAATAAAAAAAAACCTCACGCTGAGTACCGCAAACTACACTACTGAGTAACTACAGCAGAGAGAAGAACAGGGATATGGTTTCGCTCTGCTATAGTTTCACATAGAGTTTTTAGATGATTTTAGAACAGTGATATGATATCACTGATATGATATCACTGATATATCACTGATATGATATCACTGATATCATATCACTGTTCTAAAATCATCTAAAAACTCTATGTGAAACTATAGCAGAGCGAAACCATATCCCTGGTCTTTCTCTCTGCTGTAGTTTCACACACATTTTCCAGATGTTTGCAGAACAGTTTGTCCCGGTTTTAGTTAAAGTGTCACACACAGTTTCCAGATGTTTGCAGAACAGTAGTTCAGTTTGTCCCGGTTTTAGTTAAAGTGTCACACACACAGTTTCCAGATGTTTGCAGAACAGTTTGTCTCGGTTTTTGTTAAAGTGTTACACACAGTTTCCAGATGTTTGCAGAACAGTGATATGGGTTTGTCCCGGTTTTTGTTAAAGTGTTACACACAGTTTCCAGATGTTTGCAGAACAGTAGTTCAGTTTGTCCTGGTTTTAGTTAAAGTGTCACACACAGTTTGCAGATGTTTGCAGAACACTAGTTCAGTTTGTCCCGGTTTTAGTTAAAGTGTCACACACAGTTTCCAGATGTTTGCAGAACAGTAGTTCAGTTTGTCCCGGTTTTAGTTAAGGTGTCACACACAGTTTCCAGATGTTTGCAGAACAGTAATTCAGTTTGTCCCTGCTTTAGTTAAAGTGTTACACACAGTTTCCAGATGTTTGCAGAACAGTAGTTCAGTTTGTACCGGTTTTAGTTAAAGTGTTACACACAGTTTCCAGATGTTTGCAGAACAGGGGTATGGGTTTGTCCCGGTTTTAGTTAAAGTGTTACACACAGTTTCCAGATGTTTTCAGAATAGTAGTATGGTTTCTCCCGGTTTTAGGTAAAGTGTTACACACAGTTTCCAGATGTTTGCAGAACAGTGATATGGGTTCTCCCGGCTTATTTATACTTTTTTGACACTGTTTGAAGATGATTTTAGAACAGTTATATGGCTTCTACTGTTAATTAATACTTTTCAGACACAGTTTGAAGATGGTCCACATCCACCTCCATTTTTGATTTTTTTATGAAATTATTTTTTTAAAAATGCTTTTAGTTATTTTTCTGTCCCCATTTCTTTGTAGGGCACTTGTCCCACCCTTACCCCCATTTTCCTTCCTTCTGCAGACCTCTAGGACTTTCCTGGACTTTTTTACAGCAATTTTCAGAACTTTTGGTAAAATCACCAGAACCCTGGACCCGAACACGGACTTTTTTTGAAAAGTCCGGCTTCGGGTCCAGGTCCCAGACACCCCAAAGTTCGGTACGGACCCAAACTTTACAGTCCGGGTTCGCTCAACACTACTTATAACCCAACTCAAAACATAGTTGCGGGAATAGGTGATCTCAAATGTTTATGCACACAATAAGCCACCTAAACACTTCTTCCTAACTCTCATGGTCCTGATGGCTCCCTTTATACATCTTCCACTTCTGGTAGGTGGAGATTTCAACCAAACGATACACCCAATAGAGGACAAATACAACTACCGTAAGCCCCCCAGTCAGGCTCAACCATCCACCCTGCTCTCCGGTTTCATGGAAGGCCTCTCACTGATGAATATATGGAAACCTGCACACCCAGAGGGAAGGGATTTCACATTTTTCTCCCCTCCACACAATACCCTGCCTAGAATAGACTACACCTTTGCTAATAGCCTGCACTACACAGTAAACTCCAAAATTCATAAGATTGCTATTTCAGTCCCTATCTCTCTCAAACGACTGGGATTTACGATGAGAAATACCCCTAATACCTGGCATTTCCCATCTTATCTTGCCCTGGACCAACACCTCCAGAAAATCATTAAGACCACATGGTCTGAGTTTTAATCAACAATTCAGAACACCTTAACATTCCCACCCTACTCTGGGAAATGTACACAAAATTGGCGGTCGTGGGACTTTACTCTGGGAAATGGGGAAGGCGGTACTCAGAGGAACAATTATATCCTATGCCTCTGCCCACAACAAACGTGTATCAAGAGAATACACAGATGCAAGCACTGCTCTAAGGACAGCCCAGACACTTCTGGCACAGCAAAACTCTCCAGATAATAGGGAGACATGGCAGACAGCCAAGACCAGGTTTGATATGTGGACAGAGGCACAGGAAAAACTACACCGAGTCAGAAAACCACAAATACGGAAACAAAGCAGGCAATTTAATGGCACGCTTATGCAAGGGCCCACACACTCCCATCCAACTAGCAGCCCTTAGAGACAAGAAGGGCAATCTAGCTACTGAGCCAAGAGATATTAACAAAATACTTGAACAATTTCACACAACCCTTCACGGTCCCGACCCTATCGACGAACCGACTACACTCTCTTCCTAGAGAACATACCTCTGCCCAAAATAACTGAAGCTCAACTCACCCACATCGATGCCTCTATAGCAATAGAAGAAATAATGTCTGCAATTAAAACTCACCTGGGAAAGCTCCGGGCCCAGATGGCTACACATCAGAGTACTACAAACTCAACTCTGATACCATCGTTCCCACCTTAGCCCTAGTCTATGAAAATATTCTTGATGGCGCCCCCTATCTTTCATCCGGTTTTAAGGCCCACATTAAACTGATCCCCAAAAAGGACAAGAACCCCAGAGAACTGGGATCATATCGTTCCATCTCCCTACTAAATTTGGACTCCAAACTACTCTCAAAAATCATGGCAAATAGGCTGGCCTCAATCATGCCCACCATAATCCACCCCTCACAAGCGGGATTCACACAAGGAGCTCAGCCACTTCAAACATCAGGAAGGTCCTGCTGGTGCAAGAATTTGTGAGGACCAACCAGGCCAAGGAGATGGCTATAGTCACCTTAGATGCAGAAAAAGCATTCAACGTCAGTTTCTGGTGGCTGAAGTTGGTCCTTGCAAGACTGGGGTTCTCGGGTCCTTTTCTCCATCTTGTCTCATCCATGTACACAGCCCCTATGGCTAACGTCATAGCAGCTAGCCATATCTCTAACAGCATTCGCCTACACAAAGGCACACGGCAGGGATGCCCCCTTTCCCCCCTACTATTCAACCTTACGATAGAACCCCTCTCACATCATCTAATTAACCATCCCAATCTCCTTTGGGTCCAAATAGGGTCTCAGGAGCTTAGAACTGCTTTTTTGCAGATGATATCTTGATTCACAACTAGTGTTGAGCGAACCCGGACTGTAACGTTCGGGTCCGTACCGAACTTTAGGGTGTCCGTGGCACGGACCCGGACCCGGACATTTCAAAAATCGTTCGGGTTGACTCTGGGATAAACCTGGGTTTCCTCTAACCCTACCAATTAATCTACTACACTCTCCCCAAGATAGCATTCCAACTTATCATCCCCCCTTTCCCCCGTAGGGACGGCACACGGAAACACATCCGCTTACGACAATCTCTATACCGATCGACGATACTGCAATCGGTATCCCCGACACATGTACCTACTCTGTTCTACCTCTTTTCCTGGGCTCTTGGGGTCAGAACGTTCCTGGTTGAAGTCGGTGGTCTTTGACTGCAACTTACGAAAAAGACGTAGATTCCACTGATATCGGTAGAGGAACCGGACCAACCAGGAGTGTTTAAGAACGTGGTCGTCCTGGAAGGACTACAAAC
>BLSH010188086.1:61088-84301 GCA_018402905.1 Glandirana rugosa | reverse complement strand
AGAGACAGGCCATTCATATACTTCTTTTTTTGAATAGGCCTCAATACAAAAAAAACCATGTTGGCTACCTCCTCCTACTCCTCTACCACCGCCACTTCCACCTACACTGCCACGGTCACGGCCTAGTCAACCTCTAGGCTCCTACTCCACATCCACCCCCCTTCCCGTTATTTTACTTGATTTTAATTTATTTTCCCTTTCCCCATTTATTTGTAGGGCACTTGCCCTAGTTTGAAGATGATTTTAGAACAGTTATATGGCTTCTACCGTTCATTAATACTTTTCAGACACAGTTTGAAGATGATCCACATTCACCTCCATTTTTGCTTTTTTTATGTTTTTATTTTTTTAAAAATATTTAAAGTTATTTCCCTGTCCCCATTTTTTTGTAGGGTGCTTGCCCTACCCTTACCCCCATTTTACTTCCTTTTGCAGCCCTCTGGGGCTTTCCAGGACTTTCCTACAGCCATTTTTGTGCCTAAAAGTTCGGGTCCCCATTGATTTCAATGGGGTTCGTTGTCCGTGCGATCGTTCGGGTTCCGTCCGGACCCGGACCCGGACTTTGTCCCGAGGTTCGGACGGACCAGCAGAACCCGAACTTCCAGGTGTTCGCTCAACTCTATTCACAACCAATCCGCAGGCAGACGTACAACATATCCAGGACATTTTATCACAGTTCAAATCTTGCTCAGGCCTTAAAATAAACTTCTCAAAAAGTGGAATCTTGCCACTCTTCCAAGTCCACCTTCCCCAATGGGCCTCTTATTCCCCATTCACAGTGGCCAAAAAACACATTACTTATTTAGGAATTAAAATAGGCAAGGTCCCCTCCTCCCTCTACCATCTCAACTTTCCACCCATCCTATCCAAGATAACAACCCAACGAGAAAACTGGTCCAATCTACCTTTGTGTCACGTACCTGGCGAACGAGTCTGACTTATGCAGGGGTTACCTCTCTTGTGGCCCTGGTTCGAGAATCCCTAATAGTGTAGACAGGGAGTTCAGGAGCACAGGGGGGCACGAGGGCTGGACTGGATCACTTGCTGGTGGATGAAGGTCCACTAGAGCTCGTGCTGAGCCGAAGAGTAGTCGTGCAGTCTGGGTCAGCAACTGGTTGGCTAGGAGATGCAAGTGGAGCAGGCAGGCGGGTCTTCTTCGCATCCGGAAGGCAGTCTTCCACTCATCCCCTTTACGGATGCGGATGAGGTTGTAAGCCATGAAGCAGCTACATGCACCCGAATCGAGGATAGCCTGCACCGAGATGGTCCCACTGGGGAGCTGGAAGGAGACTGGAAGCACTAGGTGGGCCTTGTCACTAGGCAAATACATTAGGCTATCTGTGGAGTTGGTGGTGCCTTTATCTGCCTTGGTGGGGCAGTTCCTTATCAGATGCCCAGGGTCCCCACAATAGAGGCATAAGTTCAGGGACATACGTCTCCGGCATTCGCTTGGAGTAAGAGGCGGGCATGGAAGCCTGGTTTGTATGGGTTTCCGGTTGGTCCGGAGAGGAGGCAGCTGGGCTTAGGACTGAGTAGCCGGGGAATCCGGGTGGTGTCCTGGTTGGGCGGCCTGGTCCGGCAGATCTCTCGGCCATGCGTTCCTGCAAACGGCCCTGCTGCAGGGCATGGAGGGCTGCCTCTGCTGCGGAAGTCTGATAGGGGTCTTCATACAGTTGGGCCATTGCCTGGAAGAACCGGTCCAATTTAGTGGTCTCCGGGGCTTTCCTCTCCAAGAGGTGGTGAGCCCAGGCTTGAGGACCTTCCCTAAGGAGAGACCACAAACCCCACTTTAGTGGCTTCCTGCGAGAAAGTCCAGGGTTGAAGTGTGAAGTACAGCTCACAAGAGGTGCGGAAGGCCCGGAACCTTCTACGGTCTCCTGAAAAACGTTCAGGCATGGGCACCTTGGGTTCATTCGGCAATGTGACCACGGTGCGAGTATCTGGAGAGCCCGTCCCAGTGGATACTGAGGTAGCCAGGCCACTGAACTCTCTCTCCCAGACGGATATAGTCATGCTGAAGGGTATGGATGGCTCAGGTGAGCCCAGCAAGGTGCAGGCACAGCTCGTCCATGGGAGAGGTCCCCTGCGCAGACTCAGGCATGGCTGTCTGTTGCTGTCACGTACTTGGCTGATGAGTCTGACTTATGCAGGGGTTACCTCTCTTGCGGCCTGGTTCAAGAATCTCTAATAGTGTAGACAGGGAGTTCAGGAGCACAGGGGGGCAGAAAGGGCTGGACTGGATCACTTGCTGGTGCGTGAAGGTCCACTAGAGCTCGTGCTGAGCAGAAGAGTAGTCATGTGGTTCGGGTCGGCAACTCGCTGGCTAGGAGGTGCAAGTGGAGCAGGCAGGCGCGTGGTCAGGTGCAGGCAGGGTCGGCAACATGCGGGCAGTGAGGTACAGGTGGATCAGGCAAGAGAATAGTCGTAGACAGGCCGGGAGTCAGGGCAGTCATAAATCAACAAGGTCCAAGGAAAGCCGGGGTCACAGGTACAGGAAAAGTCTCTCAGAGCAAGGCACGGGGTCACAGGAATGCTGTAGAACAGACAGCACCTGCTACATAGTGCACACTGTTTAAATACAGCCGCCCGGTGCCGCCTCCTCCGGGAGCACGAGGAAACCACAAAAAAAGTGCAAACAAGTCCTCAGCACAGTCTTCTTCTAACATTGCCCCCCCAAGGGGCAGCCTCCGGATTCTCCTAGTTGGGTGTCTCCTCCAGAAAGCACTGATCAGTTCATTTGCATGAAGGTTTTCCTCTGCCTCCCAAGAGTTCAGTTCGGGTACGTAGCCCTTCCATTTGACCAGGAATTGAGTGCTGCCTCCTCTTTTCCTACAATCGAGGATAGTCTCCACCTCAAATTCTTCCTCACCGTCCACCATGACCGGCTCTGTGGGCGCTGTGCTACGCCCTGGGAAGGTGTCCAGAACTGTTGGTTTCAGCAGATTAACGTGGAAGACTGGGTGAATATGCATAGATGCCGGGAGGTTTAGCTCGTAAGCTACTCGGTTGATCTTCCTTTTGATAGGAAATGGTCCTATATATCTGGGGCCCAGCTTTTTAGAGGGGCAGGAGAGTCTCAGGTTCTTGGTGGACAGCTAGAACTGTTGACCAACTTGCAACTCCAGTTCCCCCTTCTCCCTCTGGCAAAGTTCCTCTTACTGGTGGCCTGGGTTTGGGCAAGAGTCTCCTGCAGGAGCTTGCTGTTCCTTTCCAGAAACTGAGTCGTGTCCTGCACAGCAGTTACGGGGCTCTCTGAGGTCAAGTCAGGCAGAAAGGTAGGGTGATAGCCGAGATTCGCCCAGAAAGGGGACTGCTTGGTAGCAGAATGGACAGAGTTATTGTAGGCGAACTCAGCTACAGGTAGGAGGGAGACCCAGTCGTCCTGAGCATAGGAGGAGTAGCACCGCAAGTATTGTTCCAGGGTCTGGTTGTTCATCTCCGTCTGCCCATTGGACTGGGGGTGGTAGGCCGAGGAGAAGGCCAACTCAATGCCCAAGGTAGCACACAGAGACCTCCAGAAGTGAGAAGTGAACTGCACTCCCCAATCCGACATGATGTTGGTCGGAATTCCATGTAAGCAGACCACCTCCTTTATGAACGCTTCTGCAGTTTCTGTAGCTGAATTGGTGCCCTTCATTGGGACAAAATGTGCCATTTTTGTGAGTCGGTCCACAACCACCATAATTGTTTTGCATCCTGAGGATAGTGGTAATTCCACTATGAAATCCATAGCGATCTGGGACCATGGTCATTCCGGGATAGGTAGCGGGTTAAGTAGTCCCCAGGCCTTAGATTTCTCCATCTTATTCCTATTGCAAACAGGACAGTCGGCCACGTAACTCTGGCAATCCTCTTTCAGCCGAGGCCACCAGAATGACCGTGAGAGTAACTCTGTTGTCTTATGACCACCGAAATGCCAAGCCATCTTGGTGTCATGGCAGAGTCTGAGGGCTACCGGGCGGAGTTCCTGGGGGACATACAGCCTGTTCTCCCACCACCACAATCCCTCTCTTAGTGTACATCGAGGGTCCGGTGGTTCGCTAGGGCCAGTGCAGGATTTCCGGATTCGGGTCAAAAGGTCCTCCTGGGTAAGCAGAAAACTGTGAGCAGTGAAGGATAGTATATGGCGGGGAAATGTCCTCTTGGACATGGAACATTCTTGACAGAGCATCCGGCTTGCAATTCTTTGCATCGGGCCTGTAGGTGATGTGAAGTTGAAAATGACTGAAGAACAGTGCCCACCTTGCCTGTCTGGGTTTCAACCTCTTAGCCATCCACAGGTACTCAAGGTTTTTATGGTCCGCAAAAACCTACACCGGGTGAGCCGCTCCTTCCAGGAGGTACCGCCATTCCTCCAAAGCCGACTTGATGGCCAGCACTTCCTTGTCACCAACATCATAGCTTCTTTCCGGTGGAGATAGCTTCCTGGAAAAGAAGGCAATGGGATGGAGTGAGGCCTTGGGGCTTTGCCTCTGTGAGAGAACGGTTCCCACTGATGTTTAAGAGGCGTCTACCTCCAGGATATACGGTAGAGCAGGATCGGGGTGTTTGAGGATGGGACAGATGTAAACAGCTCCTTGAGCCGGTAGAAGGCGTCTTGAGCCTCAGGAGTCCAGCGGAACTGTGAGTTCTTCTTTGTGAGTTGGGTTATTGGGGCGATGACTGCAGAAAACCCCTTAATACATTTCCAGTAAAAGTTTGCGAACCCAACAAATCACTGGACTCCCTTCCTATCAACTGTGGTGGGCCACTCCAGGATATCCGAGACCTTTTGGGGATTCATAGCAATTCCAGCCATAGAAAGATGGAACTCCAGGAAGGAGATACTGGCACATTCAAAGGCATATTTTTCCACCTTGGCATAAAGGCCATGCAGCCGGAGACCGGCAAGCAAACTCTTGACATGCCTCCGATGCTCTTTCAGAGAGGGAGAAAAAATTAAGATGTCGTCCAGATATACGACTAGGAACTGGTCCAGGAAGTTCCGGAAGATGTCGTTCACTAGGTGCTGGAAGGTCGCTGGGGCGTTACACAACCCGAAGGGCATGACCAGGTACTCATAGTGTCCGAATCACATCCGGAAGGCAGTCTTCCACTCATCCCCTTCACGGATGTGGATGAGGTTGTAAGCCATGAAGCAGCTACATGCACCCGAATCGAGGATAGCCTGCATCGAGATGGTCCCACTGGGGAGCTGGAAGGAGACTGGAAGCACCAGGTGGGCCTTGTCACTAGGCAAGTACATTAGGCCATCTGTGGAGTTGGTGGTGCCTTTATCTGCCTTGGTGGGGCAGTTCCTTATCAGATGCCCAGGGCCCCCACAATAGAGGCATAAGTTCAGGGACATACGTCTCCGGCATTCGCTGGGAGTAAGAGGCGGGCATGGAAGCCTGGTTTGTATGGGTTTCCGGTTGGTCCGGAGAGGAGGCAGCTGGGCTTAGGACTGAGTAGCCAGGGAATCCGGGTGGTGTCCTGGTCGGGCGGCCTGGTCCGGCGGATCTCTCGGCCATGCGTTCCTGCAAACGGCCCTGCTGCAGGGCATGGAGGGCTGCCTCTGCTGCGGAAGTCTGATAGGGGTCTTCATACAGTTGGGCCATTGCCTGGAAGAACCGGTCCAATCTAGTGGTCTCCGGGGCTTTCCTCTCCAAGAGGTGGTGAGCCCAGGCTTGAGGACCTTCCCTAAGGAGAGACCACTTTAGTGGCTTCCTGCGAGAAAGTCCAGGGTCGAAGTGTGAAGTACAGGTCACAAGAGGTGCGGAAGGCCCGGAACCTTCTACGGTCTCCTGAAAAACGTTCAGGCATGGGCACCTTGGGTTCATTCGGCAATGTGACCACGGTGCGGGTATCTGGAGAGCCCGTCCCAGTGGATACTGAGGTAGCCAGGCCACTGAACTCTCTCTCCCAGACAGATATAGTCATGCTGAAGGGTATGGATGGCTCGGGTGAGCCCAGCAAGGTGCAGGCACAGCTCGTCCATGGGAGAGGTCCCCTGCGTAGACTCAGGCATGGCTGTCTGTTGCTGTCACGTACTTAGCTGACGAGTCTGACTTATGCAGGGGTTACCTCTCTTGCGGCCTGGTTCAAGAATCCCTAATAGTGTAGACAGGGAGTTCAGGAGCACAGGGGGGCAGAAAGGGCTGGACTGGATCACTTGCTGGTGCGTGAAGGTCCACTAGAGCTCGTGCTGAGCAGAAGAGTAGTCATGTGGTTCGGGTCGGCAACTCGCTGGCTAGGAGGTGCAAGTGGAGCAGGCAGGCGGGTGGTCAGGTGCAGGCAGGGTCGGCAACATGCGGGCAGCAAGGTATAGGTGGATCAGGCAAGAGAATAGTCGTAGACAGGCCGGGAGTCAGGGCAGGCAAGAATCAGCAAGGTCCAAGGAAAGCCGGGGTCACAGGTACAGGAAAAGTCTCTCAGAGCAAGGCACAGGGTCACAGGAATGCTGTAGAACAGACAGCACCTGCTACAGGGTGCACACTGTTTAAATAGAGCCGCCCATCGCCGCCTCCTCCAGGAGGAAAGCACAACAAAGTGCAAACAAGTCCTCAGCACAGTCTTCTTCTATCACTTTGTCACTATTCGGAAGATGCCATCTATTCAAGATGGCTAGTTTCCAGAAACGACTTTATGCCCTCCAGACCATTCCCTTATTACTCAAACATAGGGACATTCAAAATCTCCAAAAAGCCATGACTAAATTTATCTGGAAGGGCTACAAGCCCAGAATCTCCACTCAAATGCTCTACCTCCCCAAGCATGAGGGAGGTGCAAAGCTCCCAAACATACACCTTTATAACCTTTCCTGCCTCTTGAGAGTGGGTTTAGATTGGATAACTCAGTCTTCAGGTACACCAACTTTGAGATAGAAACTCAAATGACAACTCCCTTCACATTATCCGCACTTCTTTACTGCAAGATCAGTTCTCTCCCCCCACAAATGAGGAATGACCTCCTAATCAGAGACACAGTCCTAGCTTGGAGAGAAATCACAAAGAAACTGGAAGTGTCTCCCCAACTTTCACGCCATCTACAGGTCACAAACAATCCCCTTTTCCTTCAAGCGCAACAATATGCCGCCTTCACTTCTTGGACGTCACATGGACTGACCAACTTCTCCCAACTCTTCGAGGAAACCACAGGAAAATCACTCCCTTTTCAAGAACTATCCTCAAAATATAACCTACCTCCCGATCATCTTCTATACTCCCAACAAGCACTTTGTTTTGTAGGCAATCTTTCTTCTTCAAAATCCGCTCACTTTCAGTTCTCTCTGGTGGACTCCTTTGTGGATCTACAGGGTGGGCCATTTATATGGATACACCTTAATAAAATGGGAATGGTTGGTGATATTAACTTCCTGTTTGTGGCACATTAGTATATGTGAGGGGGGAAACTTTTCAAGATGGGTGGTGACCATGGCGGCCATTTTGAATCCAACTTTTGATTTTTCAATAGGAAGAGGGTCATGTGACACATCAAACTTATTGGGGATTTCACAAGAAAACAATGGTGTGCTTGGTTTTTACAGTATCCATAGTTTCAGGTGCTGCACATCTCGTATCTTCACAACATAGACAATTGCCTTCAGATGACCCCAAAGATAAAAGTCTAAGGGGGTCAGATCGGGAGACCTTGGGGGCCATTCAACTGGCCCACAACGACCAATCCACTTTCCAGGAAACTGTTAATCTAGGAAGGCTCGGACCTGACACCCATAATGTGGTGGTGCACCATCTTGCTGGAACTATGATGTCGGTGATAGGGAATTGCTGGCCATCAAGTCGGCTTTGGAGGAATGGAGGTACCTCCTGGAAGGAGCAGCTCACCCGGTATTGGTTTTTACTGACCATAAAAACCATAAGAAAATCATATGCTGTGAAGATACGAGATGTGCAGCACCTGAAACTACGGATACTGGAAGCCTGTGCTAGCATTTCTCCTGAAGTGTTGCTATCAGTGTGTGAAGAGTGGGAGAAGAGGGTTGCATTGACAATCCAACACAATGGGCAGCACATTGAACACATTTTATAAGTGGTCAGAAACTTGTAAATAACTCATGAAAGAATAAAGTTAAAACCAAGCACACCATTGTTTTTCTTGTGAAATTCCCAATAAGTTTGATGTGTCACATGACCCTCTTCCTATTGAAAAAACAAAAGTTGGATTCAAAATGGCCAACTTCAAAATGGCCGCCATGGTCACCACCCATCTTGAAAAGTTTCCCCCCTCACATATACTAATGTGCCACAAACAGGAAGTTAATATCACCAACCATTCCCATTTTATTAAGGTGTATCCATATTAATGGCCCACCCTGTACAATCGCCTACATTAGCCAATATCTACAAGCCTCTGCTTCCTTCATTTTCTAAATCCCTACACCAAACCTTGACTTCATCGTGGAACAAAGAACTTCAATCTGAGGAAGCATTACAACACATCCTAAAAGGGTACAAAACTGCTCGATCTCTGGTCACCAACACATTTTGGAGGGAACAGCAATTTAAGTTGATGCACTGGGCATACATACCACCCCTAACTTAAAGCAAACTTCCTCATAGTCAACTCTGCCCTCTATACAAAGATCACAGGCCCTCACAACTACACAGATTTTGGTCGTGCCCAAGGATCTCCAGCTTTTGAGACCAAGTTGAGCAACTGGCAGCCACAGTTAAGTATCTCCAGCCTCGCAAAGACATTTATTTGCTTCTTTTCGGTTCCTTAAACGCTCTCCTAGACCAACCAAAATTCATAACCAAACGTATTACCTATAACAAACCGTGGCTAGCCACTTACTACATAACTGCCAGGAGAGCTATCCTCAAATGTTGGACTTCCACAACTCCCCCCATCATCAAAGACGTCAAGCAGGCCCTGCTCAGCCTTCTCCACAAAGAAAATATGGACATGCTTCTCTCAAACAATGGCACAGCGACATGCTTCCATCACAAATGGGATCTATACATAGGAAGAATACTACAGAACTTCGCAAACCATCCAGATTCTTGTGATCCACCAATATCTAATCTCCCCAACAACTATACCCCAGCCATGGATCCAGCAACGTCCATCCCCCCCCCACTCTTCTGCCAACAGAATCATCCCATCAAATCGGCCACTAACGAAAGAGTCTGCCTCCCCTCAATAGAATCACCCAAAACCTCCCCTCCTTAGGCTCAACTGGATGTATGGCCTTCGCCCAAGAACAACAAGGAGGCCACCCTAAAGTGACTAAATTGTTTTTTTTTTTTTCTTTAGAAATTTTTTTTATTTAAAGCAAAAAGTCAGTACAATATACTCAGCAAACAAGAGTAAAGGGCAGGTAACATACAAAAGGGGATCAGATAAAACGTGACTTAGTTACAACAGTACAATGCTTGCATTGTTATGATTACTTGAGTAAATGGCCGTTATCCAGTGGCCTCTACGAATTGCCTAACGTACACGATCTCTGTCTAATCTTTCCAGGCTATTCATCTGCTATATCAAAAGGCTGTAGGTGTAACTTTGCGCTCCGTGCTGTATCCAGTGAAGGGTCTGACATAATCCCTTAAATTTTGTGTGGGGGGTTGGAGCCTGTGCTCTACTGTAGTCTGAGTATTTTGAAGCATTATGTGTTTTGTTAGGGAGAGGGGCGGCATAAGAGTGACGTGTTGTCTATCCTGTAAAAGAGGGCCGTGAGCGATATGATGACGTTGTATAGGAATGCATGGGCTGGATCCTAATTTGTATGGGAATGTGTCTAAAAATGTATGGCGGTCGTTTGCTGGGGAGGGTATGGAAGAAGGGAAGGAGAGGGAGGGAGAAAGAGAGGGGAAGAGAGAAAAAAACAGAAAAGGGGGAGGGAGGGTGGGAGGGATGGCAATGAAGTCCATATGGGTTCTGTAGGTCTCCACCACCGGATCCCCTGGGAGCCCGGGTTGAAGTCCAGATCAAGCTACCAGGGAGTGGCCTAGCGACAAGTTGTCATGGATGCGTATTCTTCCGTAGTTTTAAAATGTGTCCAGCAGGCCCATGTGTGAGAAAATTGGAGGGAGAGTCCTTGGCAATCTGTATTAGCTCCTCCATTTCTGCAATATGGTTGACACGGGAGAGCCATTCGTGGATTGTCGGGGGGGCGAAGATCTCCACTGGATGGGGATGCACATTTTAACAGCATTGAGTAAATATGTTACAAGAGTTTTCCGATACACGTGTGTTGGTAGAGTCGAGTTATGGAGAAGGGATTGTGCCGGAGTGCAGTCTAGGGGATATGTGAAGATCTTGACAGTCAGGTCATGCACTTGGGTCCAGAATTGTTGCACTGCTGGGCAGGTCCACCAAATATGTAGTAGGGTGCCAGGCTCACTAGAACATCTCAAGCATGTTTCAGGTATAGCTGGGTTGTACCTATGTAAGAGCTGTGGAGTCCTGTACCAGTGTGTAAGTAACTTATAGCTATTCTCTTGAATTGAAACATTAAGCGAGCATTTGTGGGCTAATGTGAACATTTTTTCCCACTGCTCATCCGAAAATGTAGTTTGCAAGTCCCTCTCCCAACCTGGGCACATACTGCCCGAGCCAGAAGGAACAGAGGTAAAGAGCATATTGTGAATTGTGGAAACCAGATGGCTTTGTGCTGTCATTTGGGAACAGAGATTCTCAAACGGGGTAAGGGGTCTGGAGACAGCTGAATCCCTATTGGTGTCTCTTAGAAAGTGGCGGATTTGGAAATACACCCATGGCGCGATTGGAGTGTTGGGATTGCATGTCTGAATTGTCTCGCGATTTAGCATCGCTCCGTCTTTGTAAAAATGTGAGGCAGACATGTCAGGGAGGGGTCAAACTCCATGTAAGAAGCGGTTGGACATTCCAGGAGGGAAAGCAGGGTTGAGCTTGATTGGAGTGAGGGGACCCGACTAAATTGATACTAATGTGACTCCGTGCAATTTCCAAATATCGATTGTTTGCCTGCAACTACCAAAAATTACTCTAGCATAATCTACATTATAGCTTGCCTTGACTATTTATCTTTAGGCTACTTTTCTCTTGTCAATACTTGCTACCTCCCCCCCACCGCCTCCTCTCATCCTCTACTTAAATCCCCTACCTGGCTTTCCTCCCTCCCCCCACTTCCTTTCCCCTCCCCACCTCTCACTATCAACAGAAACCTAGTCTCAACAGTCTATGTTTTATAACAGTATACACATGGTTTGTTTTTATCTACTCTACCCCTTAGAGGTTGTTTTTCTGTACAACCATTTTCTGTACAACCGTTTGTATACAAAAATGCAAATACATTTTCTTAAAAAAAAAAAAGAAGATTGCCAAGACCCTGAAACTGAGCTGCAGCATGGTGGTGGTTTAACAGGACAGGTTCCACTCAGAACAGGCCTCGCCATGGTCAACCAAACAAGTTGAGTGCATGTGCTCAGTGTCATATCCAGAGGTTGTCTTTTTGAAATAGATGTATGAGTGCTGCCAGCATTGCTGCAGAGGTTGAAGGATGGAAGGTCAGCCTGTCAGCGCTCAGACCATATGCCGCACACTGCTTTAAATTGGTCTGCATGGCTGTCATCCCAGAAGGAGACCTCTTCTAAAGATGGTGCACAAGAAAGCCCGCAAACAGTTTTCTGAAGATAAGCAGACTAAGGACATGGATTACTGGAACCATGTCCTGTGATCTGATGAGACCAAGATAAACTTATTTGGTTCAGATGGTGTCAAATGTGTGCGGCGGCAACTAGGTGAGGAGTACAAAGACAAGTGTGCCTTGCCTACAGTCAAGCATGGCGGTGGGAGTGTCATGGTCTGGAGCTGCATGAGTGCTGCCAGCACTGGAGAGCTACAGTTCATATAGGGAACCATGAATGCCAATGTATACTGTGACATATTGAAGCAAAACATGATCCCCTCCCTTCGGAGACTGGGCCACAGGGCAGTATTCCAACATGATAACGACCTCAAACATACCTCCAAGATGGCCACTGCTTTGCTTAAGAAGCTGAGGGGAAAGGTGATGGACTGGCCAAGCATGTCTCCAGACCTAAACAGTATTAAGCATCTGTGGGGCATCCTCAAATGGAAGGGAGAGGAGTGCAAAGTCTCTAACATCCACCAGCTCCTTGATGTCATCATGGAGGAGTGGGAGAGGACTCCAGTGGCAACCCGTGAAGCTCTGGTGAACTCCATGCCCAAGAGGGTTAAGGCAGTGCTGGAAAATAATGGTGACCACACAAAATATTGACACTTTGGGCTCAATGTGGACATTTTCACTTAGGGTTGTACTCACTTTTGTTGCTAGCTGCTTAGACATTAATGGCTGTGTGTTGAGTTATTTTGAGGGGACAGCCAATTTACACTGTTAAACATGCTGTACACTCACTACTTTACATTGTAGCAAAGTGTCATTTCTTCAGTGTTGATGAAAAGATATAATGAAATATTTACAAAAATGTGAGGGGTGTGCTCACTATATATATATATATATATATATATATATCATCCCACAAAAGTGAGTGGTCAGCAGAACAGGTGGTAAAGGGGAAACCTTCTAACCTTTTAATTTGGACAACTGTCTAAGGGAGGGATTTTCCCTTGCTTTGGAGAGATTTCTTTGCCCATTGCATTTTCTGGACAGGAACCTGGATGTCAAACTGGTAGGGGTTAGCCTCTTCTGACTTCTATTTTCCCTCAGCATTATCAAGATTTGTGTCCCACAGATTGTGTGGTCATGGAATGGTTACTGTTGTTTTTTTCACCACTGGAATGACTCTGCGTTCATGATTTGGTATATCAGTAGTGCAACAAAGAAATATATTTCATATCTTTTTACATTTGCCTTATAAACCCTATAATTTATTTTCCACTGGTTTTCCAGCAGTAATTCATAATATTACTAGACCTAATTTTAGCACACACCTGTCACAATGACAAATTGCATAAAGACACCACCAAGATATCATTAATGTCTAAATTTCAGATGTTAAATGCATGCAGTTCAGAACTGTGTCCTTAAAGTGGACCTATCATTAAAATTCACATTTAATGTGGATCAATAGGGCACATTACCAAATTGCATAAATTATTTAGAGTATAGAAATAACCAGTTGTTTGTCATGAATAGCAACACAGCTGGTCTTGGCACCTTAATATGACCAAAAGCTCAAGCAGCATAAATCACATCATCTCTTGATAAATGGGGCATTGTGGTCACTTCATGTAAAACTGCAGAAAATGTTCTCTTCTCTCTGGTATTGCATAGAAAAAGTGAGTCAGCAAGGCAGAACAATGTGCAATACTACTGAATGGAAAGCAGAGCTTCCATAGTTGAATATCAAATATGGCTGCTGTGTACCAGTACCCAATTGCCCCAATGGATATCCAGCACTGTGCAGGGTTAATGTAGAGGGATTGGTTCCCTTCAGTGAAATTAATATCCAAAATGGGTATGTAGTTAGTATAGAGGTTTATCAGCAGCATGTTCACTCATGGATATGGATAAGGATAAGGCTTCTTTCAATAATGTATCCAAAAATATAGAGAGGAATGTGAGACTAATAATTTGTTCAGAAAATTCATATTATTTTTAATGTCTGTTGGAAAGCAAATGTATTTTAGGGATTCTTAGGCACCAGAACAAGATAGCAATACATCAATAGGTCAGATACAACTCATATTTAAGTTGATATTGGCTTTTAAATAGATGCCACAAACAACAAACATTTTATAAACCATTTATCAGTCCTCTTTCTATAATTGTGGATAGATTACATCAGCAGATAGGACTGAAGATAAAAAATAAAAGTATTAAATAATAATATTTATTATACCATAATGCAAGCCTTGTTCTATCACTATAAACATTGTATATGCAATTTGCAGAGTACCCTCAATGTCTCCAGTCCCCTTCTACTGCGTTGCTGTATTGAAAATGTACAGCAATGTAGCTGAAAGAATGAAGGGAAAGTACCTCTTGAGTGCATTTGAGTCAGCCAAGCAAGCCTTATTTAGCATGTGACTTGTCCATAGCATGTGTCAATAGCTCATCTTCTATGAAATAGAGAGTTGTGTAATACTCCCTTTGGCAGCTCTATGCTTAAAAGTGGCAGCATGAAGTAGGTGAGCTAATGACACATTCTTGGGCCCCTCACTGACTTTGGGTGGAAGAAATGCACGCAGAGTGATTGTCCTGGGGGTGGAGGCCGTAAATGCCCATGTCCTGACAGTCTACCCTGCAGAGGATGCCACACCTATAGCTGGAGACAAAGAGAAAACACCTGTACCCAAGCCAGAATGCCTAAATGTTGGATATTTTATAATATGGAATGAATGCAATTGTTCAAATATAACAGTAGTACTGTATATACCAAAGTTGCAAATTAGAGAAAAAATCAGCAGTCCTGGTAGGGGAGTTGATCAGTTTCCCTTACTAAATAGAAGAGAAGTATATTGGATCTTTAACTTAGAGACTAGAATTTCAGGAATAAATGTGCATGGGATGTTACCCCCTATTATGAATTAATTATTAATATGTTCTTATATGTTAATATTTTATTTAGCTTTCTTTGTTCAATTACCTTCTTTTTCCCCATTTTTTTTCTCTTTTCTTACCCATCTCTTTTATTTCCCCTCCTCCTTTCATACCTCCGCCTCCAATTTCTTCTTTATCCTTACTCCTCTGTTCCCTTTTAGGTGCCATTCTTTTTTTGTTAACCACTTGAGCTCCATTAGATTTTACTCCCGTCATGGCTTGGCCAAATTTTTGCTATCCGGCACTGCGCTATTTTAATTGGTAATTGTGCGGTCATGCAACACTGTACACAAATTATATTTATATAATTTTTTTCACACAATTAGAAATTTATTTTGGTGGTATTTGATCACCACTGGGTTTTTAATTTTTTATATAAAAACGAAAAAACTACGAAAATTTTATACAAAACACATCCAATAAAAATATATATAAAATTGTAGGCCAAAATGTATTCTGCTACATGTTTATGGTAAAAAAAAGTCCCAATAAGTGTTTATTGATTGGTTTGCATGAAAGCTATAGCATCCACAAATAATGGTATATATAATTGTAATTTTGTATACTAGTAGTGGCAGCCCACTTATAGTGGGACTGTGATAGGGCAGTGGGAAATATGACACTAACTGACACTTTGTAGGAACTGAATAACTGCCACTGACATCATCAGTGACACTAATATAGTGATCAATGCTAATAATATAGTGTATACTGAAACAACACTAATGACACTGGCTCAGAAGGGATTAACATATTGGGGTAATCAAGGGGTTAACTGTGTGCCTAACAAGTGTTCACATGTGTAGTATGTGCTGCTTTTCACTACAGATCAATTTGTTTCTTTTCCCTGCTTTGCAGGGAAACAAAGTGATTGTTCCCTTTGTTCAGAGTCCTGTGCTTTTTGTCAACACAAGGCTCTGAGCTGTGATTTCACACAGCTGATTTCAGCCATGACAAGTTTCAGCCATTAATTGTTGGCTGGGATCTGCTGACAAACACCCACTGCATCAAATCACAGGGGAGTAGGCGGGCGCGCACCGCCAACCCGAAAACCTCTTCCAACATACAGGTGCATTATTGTGCCTTTACAGGCTGCCCCATTGCAGTAAATGTACATAAATAAAGCAAAATAGCTCCTCAGGTTTTCATCCTTCATTTTACTCTATACTTGAATCCTGAGGGGCAATTTTATTTATATATTTATTTTGGTAAAAAAAAAAAATGTATATTTTGCAACAAACAAAAATTGTGTGTATAAGAGTGGCATCCGAAAAGTCACATCCAATTTTATCATTTATAATAATAATAATAATAATTCTGTGTATTTGCAAATGTGGTACTGGATGAATGCCACCACGCACTCCTTTAGGAGCGTTCAATCATTCAGATTCAGATTTTTTTGAATATCAATGAAATTGGAGATGTATAAAAAATTATAGTGTTTACTGTCATCCACTTTTTCCTGTTAGATTTGTTTTTACATTCAGGGTTTCCTTTGACTTTTATAATTATGCAGAAAATTTTCAATAAAATAACATTTTAGGGTTTTAGGAGTGTTAAATGTGCAATGAATGTTGCTTTGGTATATTGAAAGCTTATATAAGTTTTATGTATTTTTTTTGTTTACAAACTCTTATTGTAAATAGTACAAGAAATATGTATAAGGCTCGGTTCACACCAATGCGCTGTGTGACCTCGCATATGATTTGCACCGCACTGCAGTGTAAATCACATGTGATGTCTGTGTGATGCAATCTCAGACATGCAGATTGCATGGCTAAATTTGCAACGCATTCAAACCAAACTTGCACTGGACCCTTTTTTAGTCTGCAGCAGAATTGGATCGCATGGGTGTTCCTGTACAAATTGACAGTACTCACTGCGATATGCAAACTGATTTGGGGGTGTCATTAACTTTCTATTGACACTCCCAGCAGTTAGCACAGTGCAGTGTGAACTTCTTTGCAAGTTAGGTGCGATATGGGAACCCACAGTGGATTTGCAGGGTTCCCGCATTGCACTAGTGTGAACTGAGCACAAAAGGCAAAGTACATTAGATAATGCGAGGCGAGATAGTGGAGGGGAGATATCTGTTGCCTCGCATGTGTTCACTTAGAGTGGACTAAAAAGAGCCCGGCCCGGGTTTTTCCAGCCACCGTGGAAGAGCTGTTTCTGGCCCAGAGTTTCTGGTCCACCCAAATTCCCCTTCAGCTGCTTTAAATGATCAGGAGGAGAACTCAGTATCAGTACAATGAGAGAGCTACACCTTGAGAATTGGTTGCTCTAAGAAATCAAAAAGAAAAGGTTTGCGTTTGTTGTGTTTGGAGGTGTCTGGGATGAGCCCAACACCGTATAGAGATGTATCCTGCTTTGTATAGTTTAGCGCCAGACGGAAAGGAGTTGTTATGCTATTTTGTTTGTTTTATGACTTGCAACCTTTTATCAATAAACTGCCTTTTTCCCATGAAAGGTGATCCCCACAAGCTAATCTCCCACAATACAGTCAAAAAGATCGTGTAGAACAAATATTAAGCAATCCAATTCTAATGTATCTCAAAAATGTACACTATCAGGAAAAAAGAATGATAATAAAACATGTTTACAAAGATATCCCCCAAAAAAGGGAAGCTTACAGAAGGCACTTTCACATTGTAGAAAAATGCCAATGTAAGACAAAGTGCATCAGTATATACAGTACATATACTGAGATTTTCCATGCCATAAATTACATTTGGTAACAAAAAGAGCAATTATCCAATATATAATAAGATCAATCCGATGAAGGAAGATGATACACAAACCATGGGTTCCACTTAGCATCAAAATGTGGCTTTGATTCATGAATCATATAAAAATAATGTTAACATAATAACATCCATTCTGGAAATAATGGAAATGTTACTGATAGTGACTTACAATGGTAAGCTATTACCCAATGCATAGCAACACACAACATATGTATCAACTTCTCCAGAGAATGAGGGGGATCAGGGATATTAGAAAACAGAAAACATTGGGTTATGTTTACTAGCTAACTTAGAGGCGAGGTCAAAAAGCTCAGCCCAAACTGAGGACACCTTCTTACAGCTCGAAAAATAAAGAGGAATGATCCATCTTAGGGACAACCTCAAAAATGTGAAAATGTGAGACAAAGCCTGGGGATGAAGATTAGAGAGTTTAAATGGGGGTATAGTACCATCTCATAAATAATTGAATTGCTGTATTTTAGATTGCCAGCGATCTGCTACATTTCCTGAGATTAGTCCATATGATATCCCACTCCTGCTCCGTAAATTGCTCTCCAGATTCCTCCCCCCATTTGACCATTTGAGGGAGTTTAGGGAGGGTAGCATCTGAGACATTGATACAAAGAGGAAATTAACCCCTTACCATGAGGGCATATATGCCAAATATTTTTATACATAGTGTATGAATCGGGCGTGTTTCGTGCATAGTGCGTGGTGTAAAAATGTCTGATTTGTAAATATCATTAAAATTCAGAGGGAGGATAACCCTCCTGGAGATGTGACAGATTAGTTATCGCATGGGACCGCAACCAGCAAAAGTCCCCAGGTCTGGAGAATGCTGCTGTAAATATCAGGTCAAAACGAAGACCACAGAGAAATTTTAGAGGTTAGACTACACTTGTCCTTATAAAGGTGCCGAAGTTTGAGCGACTGACCCACTATTAGGTTACATTTCAGTAAATCATGAACCTTAGAGCCATTGGACCACAGAAGATCAAGAAAGAAATATGGTGCAATAGAATAATTTTCAAATCTAAGCCATGGTACTTTAGAATCAGGGATATCCCATCAAGCTAGTTGCGTTAGTCGAGAGGCCAGGTAATAGAACCAAATTTGTGGGACCCCTAGGCCACCCTGTGAGTCTCGAATATCTAGGTGGTTGATCTTGCCGTATAAATGTATTTAAATCTGACTGTATTTGGGATAGATAAGCTTTAGAGAGTCTAATAGGTAGAGCTCTGAACAAATATAATAGTTTTGGGACGATAATCAACTTAACAACCACCCTTCGAGAAATGATATGCGGAAAGATGACCAAAATTTTTCTAATAGTTTTCTAATTTTAGAGGGAGTAGAAGTATAGTTACTTTGGAAGAGTTGGAAAAAGTCAAAGGTCAGGTTGATCCCTAAGTAGGAGATAACAGAGGGAGACCAGATGAATGGAAAATCAGTACTCAAAACTTCTCTCCTAGATTAGGGCACATTAATCAGAAGTGCCATGGCCTTATTAACGTTAACAGAGAGGCCCATTAAAGCAGCAAACTTAGATAGCACATTTAAAGGATTAGGAAAGGATGCAATGGGTTTTGTAATACAAAGTAACACATCATTGGCATACATACATCATTTAAAACTTTCACCACCCATTATATCAGGGTGAAGTAAATGTCAGATACCAACAGTTCTCTCCAAAGTGAAAAGAAGGGGCGAGAAGGGGCACCCCTGTCTTGTACCCCATCCAAGAGAGAAGAACTCAGAGTTGCAACCAGGTAGATGTATGAGAGTTTTGGATTTTGCGTACAGAGTTTCAAAGCCTCTAAGGAACTTTCCTCGAAAGCCATAATGGTGTAAAAGTAAGGACAACTAATTCCAGGTGACACTATCAAAAGCTTTGTTGATATCAAGGCTCAATAGTAGGACTTCCTTAGAAAGAATTTAGAATCTTGGATTACCTTAGTTGCCAATCTAATGTTATCCGTGAGCTTCCTATTAGGGATAAAGCCCGATGTAAAGGTGAAATGAGTGTAAATAATAGAGGCAAGTCTATTAGCTAAAATTCTTCTAAAAAGTTTTAGGTCATTGTTAGGTACGAGATAGGGCAGATGTTCTGGGAGAGAGAGTTATCTTTATTAGGTTTGGGTAGAAGAGACATATTAGTAAGTCAGATTTCATCTAAAAAAGAATGGGCTTTCAACACACAAAATAAGCAAACTAAATATGGGGAGAGGACTGGAGCAAACTTTTTAAAGTAGCTAAAGGAGAAGCCATCAGGGCCCAGGGCTGAGGCTTTTTTAACGCTTTTTTTTTTGGTGGCTAATACTTCTGCTTCCGTGATCGGATCATTCACTTTCATTAGTTGGGCTAGGGTGAGAGTCCAAATAGTGATATCTGCAAATCCAAGACAAAGTCCCAAGAGGGATAGAAGAAGAGGGAGCTGAAAGAAGGTCTGAATAATATTTCATAAAAGGTGTGTAAATTTTCTTCAGGATGTATAGTGAGCTGTCCCAAAGCATTACACAGTTTATAAACATGAGGGGGATGGATGGAGTGATTAAGCTTCTTCGCAAGCATAGATGATGAGATATTGCTATGAAAAAATAATCTGGTCCTCGACCAAAGCAATGCCATTTCTACCTTAGAGGACAATAAAAATTTAGTAGAAAAAAGGAGGGTTTGGGTCTTTATATAAGGCACAAGAGATGAAAGTCAAATGCCTCCATTCCTATTTACAAGAATACTTGAAAGAGACGGTTGAGACTTTAAACGAAGTCTGTGGCTGGAGAGGTAATAATGAACAAAATGTGTCTGGTGAAATGGTTGTTTATCATTAGACATTAGATCATGGTACAATACACACAAACATAGTAGTTGAAAAAAATTGATTCCATATATAACACACAAAATCATCATGGCATAATAGCATAGTAGTCCATAATAATGACATTTGTAAAACACCAGACACATTGATCCATATAATACACAATATATATATATATATATATATATATATATATATATATATATATATACAAAAATGTATAATTGTTGTAGCATAATACAGTAAGACATGATTAATAAAAAGTTGTAATAATCCTAAAATGTAAACACATGATTGTAGCATCTAGATAGTTTGACACGTTTCGTGGATAACCTCCACTCATTAGGACCAGATGCAGGATAAATATCTAAAAAAATCATGAATTGTTATAATTAACAATGGATCTCAATACATGAGGAGAGGGGGGGAAGGATGGAAAAAGAAAATGAGTTTGAATTGGAGTGACAAGAGCTTAAGGCTGGCTAAAGAATCTAGCTCCAGTCATTTTTGATCAATCAGCTGGGCAAATTCAAGATAATATGAAGTTGGATAAGTCTTATAGAGGTAATTCAACTCTTCGGTCAAAGAGAGAATTTGTTGTTGCCTTTCCTTGTTACAGGCGACTGCAATACTTATGGGTTTGACACTTAAAATCACTTTGTGCGCTTTCCTGATCATAGTTATAAGAGTGTCTGGAGTGTCATTAAGGGTGAAATATTCAGAAATCGTCTAGATCATGTACTACTAGCAGGTCATAAAAAAGTGAGTCATTAAGCCTCCAAGAGAGGTACTAGACAGTCCAATAAATGAGGTTGAAAAAGATGTGATATTATGATCTGACCATGGACATGAACACATTTTGGCTGAGGAAATATTAGACAGTATACTAGGTGTAGAACATAAATAATCAAATCTGGCATAAGAGTTATGTGGGTGAGAATAAAAGGTATGCTCTCTAGCTCCAATATTGCAAGTTGTCCACGGGTATACCAGCTGACTGATGTGTAAGCACCTAAGTAATGACTCGGAAAGGGATTTAGTGTAAACCTGCTTCTATCCATAGAAGGCTGAGCAACCATATTGAAGTTGCCAAGAATTATTGCATGTGAAGAATTATAGCAATCTGGGACATTAAAGAAAATATTTAAAAAATCAGACTGTTAATCATTAGGTGCATACACTGAAGCAAGGGTAACTTCCCGTCCCGACAGTAATCCTTTTGAGATGACAAAATTACTTTCTTTTTCACAGAAGATATGTCGAACTTCAAATTGCAGAGAGCAAGGCCCCTTTCACACTTGTGCAACCTGAAAGTCATGAGATATTGCAGCGATTCTTGCAGCAATTTTGATGCGACTTTAACATTGGGGTTATTAAGCTCAACACACCGCACAGAACCCACTTCATGAAATGCAGTCACATTTATTAGGTTAACAGCAAGCATATAATAAAATCCAACTTCTCAATCAAATAAGGTGCTACAACTGTTAAAATACTCATATTGCATTTCAATTTTCTTGTGTTCTATGGTACTGCTACAACTTGTTTACTCTTTTGTAAAAAAACAATAAAAACCTTTTGAAAAAATCCAACTTCTCATGTAATCCAGTGAAAACTCCCACCGCCAGGCTCAAACTTTATGTATTACGCCACCAATGCACATGGCTTCACCTGGAAGGAAAACAGTTTTATGTTTGTTTTTAACCTAATAAATGTGAGTGCATTTTATGAAATGGGTTCTGTGCGGTGCGTTGAGCTTAATATCCCAGGTACTGCACTATTGGAGGCTGTTTTTTCTGTTTGTTGCCTATGAACTATAAGTGAGCTGTGTGGAGACATCTTGGAGAGGGAATTCCATCGTTCCTAAAGGAACCTGAACATAAGAGTTTGGTCCATCATATTAATCTGGGTTTATGCTTGTTGTCCCTTAGGGTCTATAATGGAGGTGAGCTTGCACTTCACCTGGTGAAAGGAGCACGAAAGGAGCAGGAGTGGAAAATTGTTGTTAGAAGAAGCTTTATTATTTATTGCATTGGCTTTTTTTTGCATTATATGTTTCTTTGTGGATTTAATTTGCACTGCCACTTTATATATGTAAAACATCTATTCAGTCATTTTTTTTTGTCATTCTCTAGTAGAGTTGAGCAAACACCTGGACGTTCGGGTTCGGAGGGTCCGAATGAGCTTTGGAAAAAAGTCCGGGTTTGGCACCAAACGTTGCCCAAACGTTATCCTGGACCCCGAACCCCATTGAAGTCAATGGGGACCCGAACTTTTAGGCACAAAAATGGCTGTAACAAAGTCCTGGCAAGTGCTAGAGGGCTGCAAAAGGAGGTAAAATGGGGGTAAGAGTAGGGCAAGTGCCCTACAAAAAAACGGGGATAGGGAAAATAAATTAAAATCAAATAAAAAAAATGGGAAGGGGGGGTTGATGTTGAGTAGAAGCCTAGAGGTTGACTAGGCCATGACCATGGCAGTGTAGGTGGAAGTGGTGGTGGTCGAGGAGGAGGAGGAGGTAGCCAACACTGTATTTTTTTTTTGTTTGTTTAGAATTGGGGTAGCCCCCAAAATATTGAGGCCTATTCAAAAAAAAGTATACGAATGGCTGTGTGAGTCCGGTCTAAATGTTTATTCTGCACAAGGTACAGACAAGTCTTGTGGGATCCATGCCTGGAAACAGTCGTCGGACGGTGTTGTTTGTCGTGGTGGTCGGGTATCTGTTGCAGAATCGTCCTCCGTCGTAAAGTCGTTGTACCACGTTCTCATACACACGTGTACGGATGTGCATGAGTGACTACCCAGACGGGGTAAGTTGAAGACCCAGAGGTTTAACCGGTGTACCGGACTCGAACGACAAATACGGAACCTCCACGACCGGACGGGACGTCGGTCACATAACAGACTTGCACACAAATCGTGCCGTCCTCCGCAATAATGTCTGTTCGCGTCGGCAAACAGGTGTCGGTTGCACCTGTTCGATTGGTAATAATTTTACTTGGTCCGTACCTAGGGTGTTCTGAACAGACATGGAACACGTCTTATTTGTAAATCTGGCCTGAGTGTGTCGGTAAGCATATGAAAAAAAACTTATCCGGAGTTATAAAACCCCCGATGGGGTTAAGATTTGTTTGTTTTTTTT
>BLSH010188086.1:29397-45482 GCA_018402905.1 Glandirana rugosa | reverse complement strand
GATGTTAGGCCCTGTTGCGGCCTGCGGTGCACTCACCTCCATATCCTGTGTCCAGGGTGGGCTCCCCGGGGATGCTGTGCGTTGCCTGGCCTTAGCTGGGCTTCTTGTTGTGGGTGTGGAAGCTGCAGAAGAATTGCTGCTTTCTCGGTGTACAGGCTGGCTCTGTGTACTTCGCTGCGGAGACAGCAGTGACGACGCGGTCTGATTCTCTGCGGCGTGTCCGGCGCCATCTTGCTGCGGCCTAGTGAGGGTCACGGGGAAGAAGTTTGTGAGCTTCCCCGGCTGGATCGGGGACTCTTTCCTCCTCCTCGTCATGGCTCCCGTGTTCTCGGGTGGTTGGCGGTGTTGCTGTGCCAATTTGCAGGGTCTCGGCTCCCGTATGTGCTGGGACTCTCAGCGGTCTGGCGGAGCTTCGGGACTAGACGTCCATGCCGGAGCTCGGTAGCCACGCCCCCCCACCTGCTTTTTCTGATTTTATTTGCGCTGATTTTTTATCTGATTTTTTAATTTATTCTGTATATCAGTGCCGCCTATCAGTGCTGCATATCAGTGCCTCCTCATCAGTGTACATCAATGCAACCTCATTAGTGCCCATCAGTGCCGCCTCATCAGTGCCTATTAGTGCAGCCTCATCAGTGTCCATCAGTGAAAGAGAAAACAAAATTTTATAACAGAAACAAAGGAAAACTTTTTTTTCAAAAATTTTGGTCTTTTTTATTCTAATTAGCAAAAAATAAAAAATCCAGTGGTGATCAAATACTACCAAAAGAAAGCTCTATTTGTGGCAAGAAAATTATAAAAATTTTGTTTGGGTACAGCATTTCATAACCGTGCAATTGTCATTTATAGTGTGACAGAGCTGAAAGCTGAAAATTGGCCTGGGCTGGAAGGGGGTAAAAGTGAACTGTATTGAAGTGGTTAATATATGTGAAACTATGGTTAAATTAGGGAATCAAGATTCAAGGTTGAAGGTTCAGCCCAAATAAAGCTAAGAAAGGAGATAGTTCCATAAGGTTCCTGTCACATGGGAAATCAATGTAAACACAGGGCTCCAGTGAAAGGAAAGCTCAGGAAAGAGTTGTTGGAGTTGACAAAAGGTAAGATACCATTTTTTTTTTGTTTCATAAATGTTTATTGAGGAAAAAGAAACATACATAAGTATGAATAATAAAACATTGTCGTATGGTTGAACAGGAAAAAAAAGGTGTACAAAGAAATAATTACAAAAGGAGAAAGAAATGAGAAAACAATTTTGGATATATTACCAAAAAGGTTGCGCAACATATAGGAAATACAAGTAAATAGATAATACTTTGGCTTATACAAAGAAGAAAAAAATAACCCATTTTTCCTAACATGGTTCTGTGTTATGGTAACACTTGAGAGGTCTATTAATCCTATTCAGTTTGAATGCTTCATTGGAGGGAACGAATGTAGCTCACTTGGGATATTATGATGTATGTGCGAGGGACTTCTTCCCCCCCTTTTTTTTTTTTTTAATTTCCTACTTAGGGGTATATAAAGTGTAAAGGAGATTAGAGGAATAGAATGGAGAGGAGGGAGATTGGGAAAAAAAAGAAGAGATAGATTAGGGACAGAGAGGAAAAGGTAGTGGGGGAGAATGAAGAAGGGAAAAGAAGGAAGAGGAAAGACATAGGCCAGCTAGTCTCTTCCCCCCTTTGGAGCTGAGCCAAATTCTTTTGGAGCAAATAGTTGCTAACTTAATGGAAGCGGAGAGGTGGGTGGCATCCAATGGGTATTCACTTGATGCTTTCAATTGTTGCCAATTATACCATGCTGATGTGTATTTAAAGAAGGTTTTGTGTGAGATGCTAATGAGTTCTTCAATTTTCTCAATACCATTGAGTATCGGCAACCACTCCTCTCTCGTTCAGATGTTTGGAGAGTGCCAGTGACATGGGATACCATGTCTGGCTGCATTGATCATGAACATTATTAGTGATTGGCCAGTAATATCATCATATATCTGGAAGTGCTATCCCACCTTTATTTACTGGCCAAGATGTGTTGGCCAGTAATATCGTCATATATCTGGAAGTGCTATCCCACCTTTATTTTTGGGAAGTTAGCTTATCAAATTTGATTCTAGGTTGCTTGTTATGCCAAATAAAAAGAGAGCACACTTGGCGAAATGTATTGAAGGAGTTTGGGATTTTGATGGGGATAGTTTGTAGTAGATACAGGAAATGGGGAAGAATGGTCATTTTGAGTACGGACACCCTGACAAACCACAAAACGTTTAGAACGTTCCACAGTTTTAAGTCTTCCTTAGTTTCTTTCAATATTGGGAGGAAGTTGTATTGGAAGAGGTTAGAAAGGGAGTGAGGCAATTTAATTCCTAAGTAGGTGATGCACTCTTTGGCCCACTTAAACGGGAAATTATTTTGGCACTGTTGAACTGTTTCTGAAGGGAGGGTTATATTTAAGGCGAACAATTTAGAGAGGTTAATTTTTAAATTAGAGATTTGTTGGAAATTGTTTAAATCTTTCATGAGGTTTGGAAGGGAGGTGAGAGGCTCTGATAGGAAGAGTAGGAGAGATCAGCGAAGGCAGCTATTTTGTAGGGATGATCTGCAATAGATGTTCCTTTTATGTTTGGGTTTAAGCGTATCCTGTTTAAAAGGGGCTCAAGAGTTAGGACAAAAAGGAGCGGTGAAAGTGGGCACCCTTGCCTGGTGCCATTATGTAGTTGGAAGGCGTCCGACAGGTGGTCATTCACGTGTACTAGTGGTACTATTTTCTCATTGGAAGAATGAAGTAATCCTTGTTTGTCTCTTATCTGATGTATCGTGTCTGCGGACTTTTTACTTTGAACTGCCTTAGCGAGAAGTCTTCCAATCTTATTGCCCTGTTCATAGTAAATTCTTTTTTTTTTTGTAATTCCTTTATTTATTTATTAGAAGGATACATACAACTGGAAAGCCATCATCAAATACAGAATCATGGAGACAAAGTGTATATCAGAATAGAGCAGCATTATACACAGTAATAGAGGGTACAGTAATCTTATTCTTATATCTTGAAAAACCAAGAACAACATGTAAGTGCACTCCATGGTCTGTAACCGTAGCCCGCCTCAAAGGAGGGCAGCATTGAGCACCCAGGTGCCTGGCTGAAAGCTGCACGTCCGACTGGTCCTCCCACTCCGACAGCCCCATCAACCGTTCTATACCGAAAAACAAAACAAAAGCCTTATTATAAAATGACCTCAGGGTTGATTAACATCCAGGGAGAGGCAGAGACACCCGGCCCCAGCTGCCGAGGGATCCGGAGGAAGACCGCCAGATACCCCCCCAGCGAAGCCAGGACCCCACCCACCCCAGGACCAACCGCCACGGAGCGTGAGGGTGAAATAATACCAGGTTATCAGCAGGAAACTCAACTTTTTGAATTATGAAACTACAGAACAGAGTGGAAGTATAATATAACAGATAGACAAAAAGTAAAAAGGATACAGTGGGAAGTGCGTGTTGCCCGCCTAAGACCCCCCGGTGTCACGCTGATCCAGTGGCTCAGCGCGGCATTCCGCCAGATAGGCGTCTGTATAGACAAAGTACTGCCAAGGTCACCAGGTCTCCCTAAAGGCCTCCTCCCTGTCGTTCAGGGTGGCAGTCAGGTCTTCCATATTTCTCAAGTCATTAACCTTCGAGAACCATAGTGCCAGAGAGGGAGGGAGCTCCGATTTCCAACAGAGAGGGATACATGCCTTAGCCGCATTCAACAGCTGCATTGTTAGCATTGTTAGAGAGGTTTTGTACTTCTTGATGGGACGGTCTGTTAAGTGTAGTAAACACGTCAGTGGCTTGTCTTCCACATCAACGTCAGTCAGGTTTTTTATGGTGTGGGTCACCCCCTTCCAAAAGGGACACAATTTTGGACAGTCCCAGAAGATGTGGAGCATTGTGCCTTCCCCCCTTCCACATCTCCAGCACCGCTCCGAAGTCCGAGGGAAAAACCGATGCAGAACAGTTGGCACTCTGTACCATCTTGTAAGAATTTTATAGCAGGATTCTTGAATCCTGGTAGCTATGGAGGATTTATGGTCAAAGTGCAGTATTTTCTCACTCTCTGCAGCAGTCAACTGAACACCCAGATCCTCTTCCCATTGAAGAAGGAATGGTGGCTAAAAATCGGCTCGGGGCTGAGTCAACAAGGTATATAGTAAGGAGAGGCCGTTGCGAACGGCCTCCCCGGAGCAGCATATCGCCTCCAGTGTAGTCAGCTGTCTGGAGCCTCCCGGGGTCCTCTGGGACCTCTGCAAGAAGGCCCGGAGCTGGAGACCACTGAGAAAGTCCAAGGGAGGACTGACCACCGCTGGACCCGCAACATCAGAAAGGGAACCATCAGTTTTGAGGAAGTCTGAGACATAAGTATGGTTTACTGCCCTCAGCCGCATTGTGAAGGCCCGGTTCAAACTCTGGGTTGTCCAAGACCGGGATCATAGGCGATGGGTATGGGGAGACTGAGGTGTGCCTGAAGGCCTCCCTGGCAACTGCCAGGGTGCCCCCAAGAGTTGGGTGGTCTGCTATTCCATGGGGAAGGGAGGAGCGGATCCACGGCCAGCTTTTCGCCATGCCTGCTGAGTCCTCCAGCTCCATGGCAACCCAGTGCTTGGCGTCGGCATGGCAGAACCAGTCCACCTGCCTAACCAAGTGAGTCGCCCTGTGTGTTGCGTTTGATATAAAATATATTTTATATGAACAAATGATTTATCTATCAAACTCATTTTTAACAGATCAGGTTTGTTTGAGGATGCTTCTCAAACGCATGCCTTGGTAACACAGGCTGTCCTGAAACAATGGGACATTTGTCAGTTGATTGTTAAGGTTAATGAGTTTTACCATTGTTGTTTTACAGTTTGACAGTTGTCTCTATAGATACTGTAAACAATTATATATGTGTAATGGCAGAGTCTTGAGGTAGAATTTGGGAATTTCAGTTACTACATCGTTAAGGTAACCATTGTAAACAAACTGAGCCCATATAAATATTGCCAGAGAAAACCTGAGAAGAGCTGACTCTCATCATGGATTAACATAGAAGCACTCATCTGTGAAACTAAGGAAAGTGCCTGGTCTCCAGAAGAATCGTTGTCAACGGAGATCACGAACACAGTGACTGAAGCTAAGTAACATTTAAGTGTATTTCTACTGTTACAGACTATAGTTTGTTTGTTGGCTAGGTTGTTAATTTGCTAAAGAGATCTGTCAGTCTTGATTTGTATTCCTAATATTGTAATAGTTTTGTATGTACAGCAGTTTTGCTCAGTAAAAGCTCATTAATACACAAAACCGGTCTGAACTTCCTTGCTTATACCGCAAAGTAACCTTGCTATCTAGACGAAAGCGAAACAATTGGGGGCTCATCCGGGATCAAACAATTGGGGGCTCGTGCCGTGATCTGTACTATAAGTTCAACTGAAGCAGACCTGTTGTTTTACAGTTTTACAGTTGTCTCTATAGATACTGTAAACAATTATATATGTGTAATGGCAGAGTCTTGAGGTAGAATTTGGGAATTTAAGTTACTACATCGATAAGGTAACCATTGTAAACAAACTGAGCCCATATAAATATTGCCAGAGATAAGCTCAGGGCAGAAGAGCTGACTCTCTCCATGGATTAACATAGAAGCACTCATCTGTGAAACTAAGGAAAGTGCCTGGTCTCTAGAAGAATCGTTGTCAACGGAGATCACAAACACAGTAACTGAAGCTAAGTAACATTTAAGTGCATTTCTACTGTTACAGACTATAGTTTGTTTGTTGGCTAGCTTGTTAATTTGCTATAGAGATCTGTCAGTCTTGATTTGTATTCCTAATATTGTAATAGTTTTGTATGTACAGCATTTTGTTCAGTAAAAGCTCATTAATACACAAAACCGGTCTGAACTTCCTTGCTTATACCGCAAAGTAACCTTGCTATCTAGACAAAAACGAAACACCCTGTAATACGCCCTCATGTCTGGAAGGCCCACACCCCCCGAGCTTTGGGCAGGTGAAGAATGGTAAGCCAGATCATGGGCTGGCGGTGGGACCACACGAATTCACGGAATAGGACTTCAACCCTCTTGAAGAAACTGGACAGGAGCCAGATGGGTAACGCCTGCATGATGTACAACATTCTAGGGAGGACAGTCATCTTCAGGGCACTACATCTGCCAAACCATGTCAGTGCTAGTGAATGCCAGAGGAGTAAATCCATCTTTACTTGGGCCAGTAGAGGTACAAAGTTTGCAGAGTATAGGGCCTTTATGTCGCTGGTAATGTCTACCCCTAGATAGCGTATAGAGGAGTTGGCCCAACTCAGAGGGTAGGCCGCTCTCAGGCGGTCCACCACAGCCTGGTCAGCAGTGATATTAAGGACCGAGGACTTGGCCATGTTGATCTGAAAATGCAACAATGAACCATACTCCCTCAGCAACCGAAGAACTCTCAGAAGGGACGTGTCGGGTGAGGTCAGGAAGAAAACCAGGTCGTCCGCAAAGGCAGCGACCTTATGTGAGCCAGAACCCTTCCGAAAGCCCTTCATCTTCTGGTCCAAACTCAAAGTACAGAGAAAGGGCTCGAGCGTCAAAATAAAAATAAGGGGATACAACGGGCAGCCCTGCCAGGTTCCATTGCGAATGCCGAAAAAGTCCAATCTGGTCTCGTTGACCCTAAGCGCTGCCGAGGGGTCAGAGTAGAGAGACATGATCCATCCGAGCATCGACGCGCGAAGGCCCAAATGTTCCAACGTGGCTCTAAGAAAAGACCAGTTGACCCGGTCGAAGGCCTTCTCCACATCGGTGGAGAGTAAGAGCAAGGGTCTCCGCTCTGATCTGGCCGCATGTATCAGGTTTAGAACCCGGACGGTATTGTGCCTCGCCTCTCGTTGAGGGACCAATCCTGCCTGGTCACGGTGAATCAATCCCGGTATGTGCGGCAACAGCCTGTTTGCCAGAACCCTCGCAAACAGCTTCAGGTCTGTGTTCAGGAGGGCAATGGGGCGGTAACTGCCACACTGTTAAGGATCCTTTCCCTCCTTAGAGATCAGGGATATGTAGGCTCTCAGGGAGTCCACAGGGAAACATTGCCCTTGCGGGATAGTGTTTAGTGCTTCCACTAAGGGGCCAGACAAGGACTTGAAAAAGGTCTTATAGTAGGCAGGGGTCAGCCCATCTGGGCCAGGGGCCTTCCTGGGCTTCGCATCAGCCAAAGCCGCGCCAAGCTCCTCGACAGAGATTGGTTGCTCAAGTTCCTCCTGGATACCGGGATCTAGGGTAGGCATCCCCGAGGAGACCAGGTACTCCTGCATTTTCAGATTTTCCACCCTGGGCAGGACCACAGATGCGGCGTCCGCCAGGTTGTACAGTTTTTCAAAGAATGAGTGGAATTCTTCTGCTATATCAGAGGACAGTGACAGTTTCTTACCCAACCCAGTTTGCACGCAAGGAATGTAGGTCCCCGGGAGTGGCCCTCTGAGTGCCCATGCCAAGAGAGCACCTGGTTTGTTGGAAGATTCGTAAAAGCCTCGTTTGACCCAGGCTAGTTTCTGTTTCCTTTTCATAGTAAATTATATGCCTCAGGATATACTGCCTTTTCCTTCTCAAATTTAGTTCCTCTAGGAGGAGATGTCTAGTTGCTGTAAGCTCTTGGTATGTAGCGGAGGCCAGATTTCTTTTAGACAGCTAATTTGGGATAAGAGCGAGGATATTTTTGCCTGATAGTTCTTTTTAAATCTAGCGGCGATTTTTAAAAACTCCCCCCTGACAACGCATTTATGGCTTTCCCATAGCGTAAGTTCAGATGTATCAGGAGTGTAGTTGAGTGAGAAATAATTTTGGAGGCATGTAAAAACATTACTTATTTCTATTGGGTCATTTAGTAAAGCAGAGTTGAGTCTCCACGTTTTGGTCCTGGTAACGGTTTCTGGGAAAGTCAGTTCAATAGTGATTGGGTGGTGATCTGAGAATGTCATGGGTTCTATTGTGGCTTTACGTATGAGGGGTAAGTCTGTTTGAGAGATGAAGAGGTAGTCAATTCTCATATATTTTTGATGTAGAGGGGAAAAGTATGTGTAGTCTTTTTCTTGTGGCTTCAGTGTTCTCCAAGCATCATGCAGCATTGTATTTGCAATTTAATTTGATGTAGTGCTCTATATGGTAGGGCTGAGGTGCCGGTAGATGTGTCAAAAATGGGGTTGAGTGGGACATTGAAGTCACCCCCAAGTATGAGGATTCCTGATGTCAAGTAAGTCAAGAGGTCAGTAATTTGCTGGAAAAATGTGACTTGTTTAGTATTTGGTGCATAGATGTTGGCGAGTGTGATGTGGTGCTCGTTTAATGTGCCCTTTAGGAAGATATATCTCCCTGATTGGTCAGGGAGTCTACAAGTTTGAAGTGCGTGTGTTTAGAAATGAGAATTGAGACTCCTATTGTCTTAGAGTCATTGTTGGAGGCATGGTACACATTTGTAAATCTGAGAGCTTAGGAATTCTCCCTTCAATAAAGTGAATTTCTTGAATAAATATAATATTCAAAAATGGGTATGGATACTGCGCACTCTGACGGAATAATAAAGAATAGAAATACAGCAAACTTCTACTCTTCAATGTGCCATACAAAATCCTATTAGGTGTAAACCATATGTGAAGGTGAAACCAATATAAAAACTTGCCACAACATAATAACCACTTATAATGTTGAAAAAAAATTAAATAAAAATAACAGATAATAGATAATAAATAATCAATAATTGGACAATAGTGCTCTGGAATAGTTCACGAATATATAAAAAACTCTGTCACATCTGTTATCTGCCCTCATATGAACAGACACCAGTACTAAAGTCCATAGCTTGAAGGGTGTGTTGATTCTCCAAAAGTGACTTTGTGCCAAAACAATGTGCTCAAATAAATAGATATATTAGTGCTTCAAATTTTTTATTTTTATTTTCATTTTCATTTTCATTTTCATTTTCATTTTCTTTTTATTTTTATTTTTATTTTACTTTTTCTTTTTCTTTTTAGTTTTCTTTTTCTTTTTCTTTTATTTTTATTTTTATTTTTTATTCGCTATGGCCCCGATCCTGTGATTGTTCCGTGCGGGTATGTACACGCTAGATACCATCCAGCTGATGGACCCTGCTCCGGATTTATGGCCATTGTTAATTAGGACCACCACTCCACAATACAATGCCCCACATAATCATCTGGTGATATATCAATCTCGTAGTGTCTCCGTGCCCTTTGAAGTAAGAGTGTATAGCAAAGGATTCAGCCCGTTTTAGTCAATCAGGATATCCCGTGGCACATGATTGGTTATTCGTAGGTAGTGTTCTCCTCCCCCCGTGCATGTCCAGCAATGTGGTGTACGCAGAGTACGTCGTACATACCACCCGAAAATGGCCGCACAACACGCGGAGTATAGGACTACAACAAAATGGCAGCCGAGTCATTTCCGGGTTCACCAGACAAATTGACACGACTATCCTCCAATCCGGTTACCCTGATGAAGTCACGTGACGTGACGTAACGCGTAGGACGTGGTCGGATTGCAAATCGTACCTGGAAACACAGTGTGAGGCGGTCTTGCACCGCTGTTATTTTATTTGCACAACTGCACGATTTTACTGTTTTTTATGTAAGCGGCCACTTGTCTTTCATAAATGCTATTGTTTTGAAACAATTTTACACTATGGGGGCATATTTCTTTTTATTTATATATCTGTGAGAGGCACAGCCCCAATGACCAGTGGGGGACACTGGAGGAATGGAGTATACAGCTGTATGTAAGCAGAAGTATATCCCTAGGAGCGGTTAAAGAGTTACCCACATCTTGGTTTGAGCCATCCCTGTAACAGCTGTGAAAGCCGATGAACGGAGGGGATAGCTATAGAGGAGAGGAGGAGTATACTCAATAACATTGGAGGATTATCTCTATGCATGTTTGAGATTGTTTTGAGGTGAGAGTTCTGTGAGCCCGGGGTGACCAGCACCTTTACAGCAATCAGTTTGGGGGTGTAGAGTGAAGACCCCCCAGACTGGCTTCTACTGCATGTTTGAAGCACTAATATATCTATTTATTTGAGCACATTGTTTTGGCACAAAGTCACTTTTAGAGAATCAACACACCCTTCAAGCTATGGACTTTAGTACTGGTGTCTGTTCATATGAGGGCAGATACCAGATGTGACAGAGTTTTTAATATATTCATGAACTATTCCAGAGCACTATTGTCCAATTATTGATTATTTATTATCTATTATCTGTTATTTTTATTTACATTTTTTTCCATATTATAAGTGGTTATTATGTTGTGGCATGTTTTTATATTGGTTTCACCTTTACATATGGTTTATACCTAATAGGATTTTGTATGGCACATTGAAGAGTAGATGTTTGCTGTATTTCTATTCTTTATTACTCCGTCAGAGTGTGCAGTATCCATACCCATTTCTCATTTTACAGTATTATTGTGTGTAATACCAGATATTGCAGCAGCTGACACACATTCCTGACACTATACTTTGTTTAGTAGCACGAGGGCTTATATGTATAATCAAATATAATATTCACTCATAGCTTGTGGCATCCTCTTAGTAGATGAGAGCGTTTTTCAGGGACGTTTAATCCTTTAGCGTTAATTGAGGTTATTTTCAGCAAGAGAGGAGTATGGATTGAGCTTTGAGACTGCATTTTGGATGTCAGTGGTTTGTCCTGTCTGTAACCTCCACTATTTATTCGTATCTCCTGTGTAAGGACTGGGAGAAAGGTAGTCTATAACACTTGTATCTTTGAGCTATCAGTTAAACTATGGAAGTCAGAATCCGGTGAAGAATATCCAAAATAAAAGGGGGGGGGGGGGAGATACACTATGGGAAAAAATAGAGAGAGCAGATATAGGGGGAGTTTATAAAGCGTTGTTGAAAAAATATGGGAAAGAGAAGACAAGTGAGAACAGAAAAGATCAGATCAGAGGGGGCGTGTCCGGGCCGCGAGAGGAGATGGCCGCTTGATCTCTGTGCTCTTCCTCTCCGCTCTGCTAATCAGCATTTCCAGCCGTTATACAGCACTCAACCCCCCTCAAATAGAGTGGGGATCCTTCCGGGACTCATCCAGAATATGCCCAAGAAAGACAAATCGGCGAACGGCTCCCGTAAGCTCGATTTCTACATGAGGCCTACACAGAGCAATGGCGCCGCTCCGCAGAACGGCACAGGCGAAGGGCGGACGGACCGCGCGACTCCTCTGCAGGGAAATGATCCCACTGACATGGACGACACACCCGCGCCAGACCAAGAATCTCCACTGAACTCTGGAGACAGAGGTAAGAGACTAGCAGAGTTCCCTCTGCACTCTCCTAACAAACAACCACCCACAAAGAAGCAATATGGCGCTGGGACCTGTAGTCCCACAACAGGAGAAACCGCCATGCCTTCACTGGCAGCTTTCCCCACAACTGATAACCCTGCCTCGGAGCACGCAATTAAGACCATGCTCTTAGCCCTACAAGCAGACCTTCATAAGGAGCTTAAAACCTCCATCACACAGCTTCAGGGGGAGGTATCCATATTAGAGGACCGAACAACGCACATAGAGCAGCATTTGGAGGAGGCTACCAAAGCACACAACAGAATGGTAGACATTCAGGATGACCAAGCAGCCACAATACAAATGTTGCGCCTGAAGGTCGCTGACCTAGAGGACCGGTCGCGCAGGCAAAACATAAAAATCAGGGGGGTTTCTGAATCCTTGGCCTCATCTGAAATTATTCCCTACCTACACCAACTTTTCAGGAAGCTTATACCCACACTTACCACTAAGGATCTCCTCATTGATCGGGCTCATAGGATACATAAGCCACAGCACCTACCCGCGTCAGTGCCTAGAGACATTCTAGCGAGACTGCACTATTTCCATGTCAAAGATGACATTATGAAGGCGGCGAGAACCGTACGCACAATGCCTGAGCCCTTCAGCAAGATTCTACTATTTAACGACATATCACCTGCCACCTCTCAAACCCGCAAGACTTTCTCCCAAGTCACAGCGACACTTATGGCACAAAAAATTCCCTATAAATGGGGATACCCCACAAAGCTGCTGATCACGCACAACAATCAACAGGTCTCAGTCCTCACCCCGAAAGAGGGCATCAAGCTCCTCAATAATTGGGGCTTCAGCACGCAGGAACCGCCTCCTACCCCAAAAAGGGGTCCGGACCCCAAAATACAAAACCCCTGGGCATCCAGATCGATCACTTAACGCATGACCACAAAGTCCCAATCCTCTCCCACTGGAGAGAGTACCTGCTGGCTGGACAAAAAAACCTACCTGCACTCTGGTATCATCTCAGGAGCGTGAGAGGTGGACTAGATACTCCACACACCCCCAAGGAACATAGTGTGCCAGGCACACTAACCTGAATAGTGAGTGTTAACAATATTGGTTCAAGTTTCCGTGTTTGCAAGTGTACCTCACTCATCTTGCTATACTTAATAAGTTACACCACCTAACTTACTGTTTTTCTTACTATTGTTTATTGGTTCAACTGTAATAGCAATCCATCTACTCAAGGGTAGGACCCTCACATTCCTGCGACTGCTAAGGCTCTCGCACGACTGTGAGGCCGCCTAACCAGGGGACGACCTTCTTATATTTACTGTACACCTCCTAAGGGCAATAGATACAGAGAGACCCTCTAAGCGCCAGGAGTTGAATTATTTCAACTCCATACCTGAACAAAATGTCCATCACAATAACCTCCCTGAACGCAAAGGGACTAAACAGCCCCTTCAAACGTTCACTACTTTGGCGTGAAGCCAGACGCCTGAAAGCGGACGTCCTGTGCGTCCAGGAAATGCACTTCACGAAATCTAATCCTCCTAAATGCTCAAATAGGCAATTTCCCACATGCTTCTATGCAAGCTCAGACCGCAAAAAGAGCGGAGTCATGATTGCGATTAATGCCTCAGTGGCATTCAGACTAACCCATTTAGATCAAGACCCGGAAGGCAGATATATCATACTATCTGCCTTCATCAACAACCAACCAGTGGTCATTGCTAATCTATACGCCCCAAATGCAAAACAAAAACGCTTTTACAGATCTGTCATACATCAATTACAGCACCTCTCCAGGGACCGTCTGATCCTCTGTGGGGATTTCAACGAGGTCATTGACCCCAGCCTAGACTCCTCCAACAAAAAAAGGAGAAGATCCACGGCCTTATCATCATTCATCACACAGGAGGATCTGCACGATCCCTGGAGGTGCATACATGGCGCTGAAAAGGATTACTCTTTTTACTCACCCTCGCAAAAATCCTACTCCAGAATTGACCTGTTCCTGACCTCCAAGGTGCTCCTACAAAAAGTGACAAAGGCACATATAGGCAGTATCACCTGGTCAGATCATGCCCCCGTATCAATTTCTCTGCTACTCAATTCTCAAACACCCAATCACAAATCATGGCGTCTAAACCCTGCTTTACTAAATACTATGGAGAACCAGGAACAGGTCAGGTCTGCAATCCGTTCGTTTTTTGATACTAATGCAGGATCGGTCACTAGCCCTGCCCTATTGTGGAATGCACACAAGGCCACACTTAGAGGTCTCTTCTTGAAAATAGGAGCCCAGGAGAAAAAAAAGAGGAATAAAGCCATAGAAGAACTCTTAGTGCAAATTAGAGCCCTTGAAAAAACGCATAAAATGAATCCCAAAAGTGACGCACTCATAAAGCTGACCAAGACCAGAAATGAATTAAGCTCCCTGCTCCAAAAAAGTCATGACTTCTACATTAGAAGACTACGCCTCACCTGGTATTCTCAGGGGAACAGACCAGGAAAATTCCTCGCGCAACAGTATAAAAGACGAGCCACACAAAACAAAATTGAATCTCTAATTGACCCCCAGGGACGCAAATTAATCAATCCTAAAGACATAGCGGACTGCTTTAGGGACTTCTACTCCAAACTATATAACTTAAGACAAAACCCTGAAGAACCCAAACCTACACCACAACAAATTAACGACTTTTTGGACCCTTTACAACTCCCCACGGTCTCCCCCACAAATTTGAAAGCCTTATCAGAACCCGTCACACACAATGAGATCAAACAAATAATCAAAAAACTACCCATCCACAAAGCCCCAGGCCCTGATGGATACGGGAATGAATATTACAAAACCTTCTTAGACCAACTAACCCCTCACCTCTGTGACACCCTGAACTACTTTTTGGAGACAGGGGAGATTCCCTCCGAAACACTAGAATCAACCATCATAACCATACATAAAACAGGCAAGGACCCACAGAACCCGGCGAATTACAGACCAATCTCGCTATTAAACGTAGATCTCAAGATATATACTAAATTACTAGCCACCCGCCTAGCCAAGTATATCCCCAGACTGGTCCACCCGGACCAGGTGGGTTTTATACCGCGCAGGCAAGCATCAGATGCCACTCGCAGATTTTTGGACATCATTGCCTGGGCCGAGCACTGTCGGACGCCTTCTCTGCTGATCTCTCTAGATGCGGAGAAGGCGTTCGACAGGGTGGACTGGTCATACCTGTCCCTGGCTCTACGAAAGTTTGGAATACACGGCTCCTTCCTGAACACAATAATGAGCTTATATTCCACCCCAACAGCCAGGGTACTGACATCGGGGCTCCTGTCATCACCTTTCCCTATTACCAACGGGACTAGACAGGGCTGTCCCCTATCCCCACTGATTTTTGACCTCATTGTAGAACCACTAGCCCAGGCGATTAGGGAGCACCCCAACATTCAAGGACTAGACATAAGGGGAAACAAACAAAAAATAGGACTCTACGCGGACGACATAATAGTCTGCATCACCGACCCCCTCACATCCCTGCCTGCCTTATGCGATCTTCTCAACAAATTCGGCCAGATATCTATGTACAAAGTAAACCACTCTAAAACTTCCATGTTAGGAATCACAATTTCCTCACAACTTAGGACAGCGATCTCAAACTCCTCCCCATTCTCCTGGGCTCCTGAATCCTCTCTGCAATATTTAGGCATTTAACTGGCAACCCCTAGTGACATGATCCTGCGCATAAACATGTCTTCCTTACAGCAAAAACTGCAGAATATATCCAAAACCCTCTTAAACACCCCAGCATCTTGGGCAGGAAGAATCGCCCTGGCCAAAATGTTCCTGATACCTCACATACTTTACTTATTCAGAACACTTCCGGTTACAATTCTTCAAAAGGACCTAAAGAAACTACAAGCCACAATCAACAAATTTATATGGGCCTCCCGTAAATCACGGATAAAAGCAACCTTACTCAGAATACCGAAATCACACTGCGGGCCAGGAGTCCCGGACTTGAGAGTCTACTACAAGGCGACCATTTTGGCTCAGACCAAAGTGATATGGAGCTCAAGTGAGCAGCAGAGATGGTTAGAGATTGAAAAGGTCTTTTTCACAGATGACCCTCAACAACTTTTAGCAGCAGTATGGCTGGGCTACCACCCTCCTCATTCATTCCTACCCACAGTGAACGCAACAATTACCGTATGGAAATCAGTGAAGCAGACATCATCAAACCTCCACGTTCAAACCCTGCAACACCTACCACTCTCTGCTCTCACTCTGATCACGCCGGACCTACCATTGCAGAAATGGTCCACGCTGGGTATCAGAACAATAGGCCAGCTATACGGGCAACAGAACCTGCTACCATTCACGCAACTAAAGGAAAGAAGCCCTACAGCATAGAAAGGAAATCAACGCACTTACCATCGTCCAAGACAACGGGCATATCGACCGGATAACAAGACTATGGGTCGCACCTGGTAAAGACGTTACCATCCAGGCCGCACTAGTCTCACTCTCGTCTCTCACCATCCACAACGTCCCAAACTTGCACCTCCAAACTACTACAGACGAAGTGACTAAAGGTATGCCATTAACAACGCAAGTGACACCCATCCTTACTTACTCCTCCCACCATCGGGTCGGTATGACGACGATTTTCAACAACTCCCAGTAGACACTTTTTCTGGAAAAGTTAGAGATTGGTAGAGACGACGAGTGAACTCGAG
>BLSH010188086.1:13223-29387 GCA_018402905.1 Glandirana rugosa | reverse complement strand
TTATTAGCCCCCTCAAAATTCTCGAGGAACATCTCCCACTGGGAAACACTGCTGAAAATCCTATTCTGCTGGCACTACACCCCTGTGAGACTAGCCCGAATATTCCCTTCCAACACCAGGGACTGCTGGAGGAACTGTAAACAAGAGGGACATACTTATCATATCCTATGGGAATGCCCACATATATCACTCTTCTGGAAACACATATCAGACCTCATCAAAGACGTAACGGGACATTCCAAGGTCATCACCCCACAGTTGGCGTTGTTTGGTCTAGGCCTCGACGAGTGGAACCCTAAGCTCCACTCAACTATCACTCATATCTTAGCCGCAGCACGCCTATCCATAACCAGAAAGTGGAAAGAAGAAGCCCCCCCAACTATACAACAAACGATAACAATTTTAAATGATCAGCTATTAATGGAATTCCTTTACTCCAAAGCACACATGACATCAGTAAAATTCTATGAAAAATGGCAGTATTGGCTCGCAGACCCGAGGGCCAACAAGCTAAAATAAACCAAACAAATCTTATAGATCAGTTATCAGCAGTAACACGGGGAGGTTGAACTCCATAACCCAACCTCTCACTCACTCGTCGAGGCCTACCAGACACTGCCAAATGAAGTTTAAACACAGATGGATATTATATAGGCTACGTATTAACATACTCCGATTATTGCACTTTTGGTTATGATAATTTTCAATGTTAAATTCCTCTCATTATACCTTATCTTACTATACTTCATCTACTCCCAATATCTGTTACGGAATTTAGGACGAGCCGCTGGGGGGCGGTTGGGTGGAACCCCCTAGGACACAGGTATGTCCCCATTAGGGGTGCCTGGGGGACAACACCGGACTAACCTCCAGTTCTCTGCCTAGCTAAGTGGAGGAGCCCGACCCAGGCCGAGCTCGCCCACAAATAACAATAGCCAAACAGGCTCAGCCTACCCTTGTTAAGCCACAGATATTTATGCTACGTAATGTTTGCGTAGGTGTTCTTCCTCACCTTTGTAACACGTATAACCTGAAATACCAATAAAAATCTTCATGAGAAAAAAAGAAAATATTATAAATGAATATCCTTTGAAAACGAAATAAATACTTAAATAGAAAAAAAATGAATATCCATCCAAAAGCAGCTCAAAAACAAAAAAAAGAGAAAAAGGAACAGAGGAACAAATAAACATGCTTTTGGGGCTTATTCCCTTTTGGATGTATATTGATTTTTATTATATTTTCATGGTTTGCCATCACAGTTTTTTATGCCCATATTTTTCTTCTGTATGCTTTGGCATTTTTTTGGACATTATATATTTTCTTTTTGCATTTGTACATCAACTTTTTCATGCTGTGTCACCCCAGTGTAAGGCTAATGTTCACCTGATCCATTTTTTACTTAATTAAATGGCAGCCGATGACACATTTATTTCCTCCGCATGGGATCCTTATCCCCATGACTAAGCTCTCTGGGCGGAGTGAAACACGTTGGATGCATGGCCTGGTTGGAGTTCGTACTGAGACTGTCAAACACCTCCTTATGGGGTTTTGCACAGGTGTGCAATTTCCAGAGCTTTGATGTCTAGAACTGGGACAAGCTCTTTCCTTGTCTGCACTCCATGAAGTTGCTATATAAGAGGACCTGATGAAGCCTTGAGTGGCACCTGTAAATTCAGTTTGAGTCACTCAAATAATGTGTACTATTGTTAAAAAAACAAAGCTTAAAAGTCACTGAGGAAATTTTCTTAGTGCATGTATTTGTTATTTAATACTGTATATCCGGTATTTATTACTATGATTCTTCTTTTTTTATTATTATTAATTATCATTACCAAAATGTATTTTAAATGCTGACCACATAAAAGATCAGAAAATCTTTCCTAATGTTGTTCAAATAAAATAGCTATTCATAATTTTGAGATTTGTTAAATATTATAATAATGATCCTACATAAAGAGTAAAAAAAATTACAAAAAAAAAAAAAAAGAAAAGATCAGATCAGAGAGAAGAGAAAGAACGGGAGGAGGAGGGGTGGGGGGGGGGGCGGCAAAATCCGGAGGGAGATGTAGACCAGCTACTCTTCCTGAAGGATTAATAAAAGGAGTATGTAAAAAGATCCGGAATGGTCAGAAGAGAAAATAAGATTCTCTCTGTGTGGGTGCGGGTCTAGTTATATACGTGTAAGGATGTGCTCCTGCTATGATGGAGCTGATCTAATGAAAATTGGCGTGGGATCACATAAGAGGTAAAGCATGGGGTAAAGTTTGTGAAGTTGGGATAGAGGGGGGAAAAAATTGTGATGCCTAATTAACATTGACATTAGGGGTTATGTGTTTTAACATGTGTTCAAGTATCGTATCTGGCGGGGGGAAGGTGAGGTATTTCCGGATGGTGGAATTGGTAAGGAAGAGGAATGTACTTATAGGAGAGTGTTGGCTAACCATCTATAGTTATGGTGAGATCATGCAATCCAGGCTAATAAAGTGAAATATATAAATTGAAGTCTAGAGACAACATATGAGATTATTACAACCAGTAGAGGATTGCGTTGGCTTCTGAAGTAAGCAAACTTATCAAACCTCCCACATGGGCTGAACCAATTAGTAGAGGAGGTGGGATCCCACATGTAGTGACCCCCTCGAAATTTCGGGGGCCCATGTGGGGTCGCCCCCCTCTAGGGACCATGAAGGAGTGTTGACAGCAAGCCTCTGGAGTGGTCAACATAACAGACATTCAATTAGCCAGAGGGCCTAAAACAATAGTCTGACTCACAGTAGGCGCATCATAGAGATAGTTAGGATGACAAGTTCAATCCAAGGAAACATGGAGTCTAGTAAAACATTAAATGCATAAATCGAGAAATGTAAAAAACATATTAAACGCACGGAAACAAAAAGGAGAAAACAAGTCCCAGAACTGTCAGATTGATGGAAAACCTGTATAGGGCCATCTTATTATATTTTGCACCTCCAGCTGGCGCTATTGAGTAGTTCTCTTATATATCTTTAAAGTATATCCGTAAGGCCTGTTAAGACTTAGGAAACCGTAGATTGCCCACACAAGGGCTCATCCCATTATTGATTAGTTGTGTTTAGAGTTGAGCGAACCCGAACTGTAAAGTTCGGGTCCGTACCGAACTTTGGGGTGTTCGTGACCAGGACCCGAACACAGACATTTGAAAAAAAGTTTGGGTTCGGGTATTTGATCACGCATGTTGAATAGCTGCAGGGCAGCCAATCAACAAGCGTTTCACTGGTTTGCCCTTAGAAGCCATCACAGCCATGCCTACTAATGGCATGGCTGTGATTGGCCAGTGCATCATGTGACCCAGCCTCTTTATAAGCTGTAGTCACTTAGTGCTGCATGTCACATGCTCTCTAGGGAGAGGATGCTGCCGGCGCTGTGAGGGACAGATTGCAGATATAATAACATCTCATTCTGCATTACAGAACGATCTGATTGTGGACTAGGTAGAGATTACTACTACTACTGCTTTTAGGGACAGATTGCAGATCTAATAACATCTCATTCTGCATTACAGAACGATCTGACTGGACTAGGTAGAGTCTACTGCTTAGAGGGACAGATTATTGTTCTAAAATCATCTTCTAGTTCTATAGGGTCGGGTTCCTGCTGTTGCTGTAAGGGACAGATTATTGTTCTAAAATCATTGCCTATTCCTATAGGGTCAGGTTCCTGCTGTTGCTGTAAGGGAGAGATTATTGTTCTAAAATCATTTTACTTCCTTTTGCAGCCCTCTAGCACTTTCCAGGACTTTTTTACAGTCATTTTTGTGCCGAAAAGTTTGGGTCCCCATTGACTTCAATGGGGTTCAGGGTAAAGTTTGGGTCAAGTTCGGTACCGAACCCGGACTTTTTTCCGAAGTTCGGCCAAACCCACCGAACCTGAACATCCAGGTGTTCGCTCAACTCTAGTTGTGTTATATATTCAGGATAATTAGATGGTGAAAAACCTCTCCTTTACTTTTTCTTCTTCTTTTTTTCTTTTTTTTTCTCCCCTCCTCCCTTTTTTTGGGGTACAAGATTTCCCTGGCATCAAAGGTATGTCTTAAGGCGTATTGTTGGAGAAAGCAGGATAAGTGGTCTCTTATTTTCCTTTGGTTACATAAAAGATATTCAGATAGCTGGTACTCGGTTACAGTCTTAGAGGGAAAAGTCCATATTATACAGATAATGTGTTGAACAAGGCGGATCAAACAGTATTTCGGGTGCTTGCAAGGTATAATAAAGCTACTGCTCTTTCAGGATATTAATTCACTTGGATGATGTTGTAGGGCAATATATATAGAGCATGGAGGAAAAACAAAGAACTGTTACAACAAATAACACTGACAAACATTTGGGATTGAAGCCCTGCCGAGGTAAAAAAGAGAAAAAAAAAAAGAAAAAAAGTTCTACTGTCAAACAATTGCGTTGGGTGAATAATTTGCAAGTCAAATACACAGAAAAGCGCCCTGGGACTTTATATGAGGTGGATTCTTGCAACCAGTTGTTCAGTCTGGCCGCTCTTACTTACGGGATAGCAAACACCTTATGAATTTCCTCCGGCACACAAAAGTAAATGAAAATACCTGGATTGTGACGATTGATATTGAATCACTGTACACCAACTTAAGACACAATGATGTCCTCCTAACCACCGATAGGCCCTCACAGAAAAAACACAGCTTAAGGCTGAACAAATCAGATTCATTGTGGATGCCTTAACTTTAGCTATGCCCAACAATTATTTTTGGCATAATGGATCTTTTTTCCAACAGATTAGGGGCGTGGCTATGGGGGCTAAATATGCCCCCAGTGTTGCCAATATCCTCCTAAATCAGTGGGAACAAGACAATATCTTTGATGACCGCCATTCGCAGTTGAGTTTTTATAAACGAAACATTGATGATATCGTAATTCTGTGGGACGGCACTATCGGCGAGTTGGAATCTTTCCTCTCAGGCATCAATCACAATGAATATGGATTACAGTTTACAGCCAACTGGAGTGAAAAGGAACTGAACTTCCTAGACTTGATGCTGGTGAAAACAGGGAATTTTATAACCACTCGCACATATTTCAAGAACACTGACCGAAACAGCTTTATTCCTACCGTCAGTTGCCACCATCCCACGTGGTTGAGAGGAATTCCAAAGGGGCAACTGACACGGATAAGAAGAAATGGTGACAGCATAATAGATTACCAACACCAATCAAATATTCTCATCGACAGATTCATAGAGAAAGGCTATCAGGATTCTGAGTTAAGACAACTCCAAGAAGAGATTGGGCATTTAAACAGAGAGAGTTTGCTAACTACTCCACCAATGCCTGAGAGGAAAGTAACTTCCTCTCATGATTCTTTCCCTTTCATTACTACCTTTGGGAGAAATTTTCGATCAATGGAGAAGATCATAAAAAGGCATTGGCCCCTATTACTACAGGATAGCACTCTCTCAAAAATATTGCCTAAATATCCCAGATTTATTTATCGCAGATCTAAAAACTTACGTAATAGGATCTCCCCTAACGTTATCAGTCCACCTAAAAGTAATCCTTCCTTCCTCGATCTTAAAGGTCTTTTCTATTGTAAACGTTGTAAAGCATGTAAGACTTCAAAATGTCCAAAAAAAGAGTGAATGAATTTAAGTCCCATAGTACAGGTCGAAGTTATGTGATTGATAAGTTCATTTCCTGCAAATCCACCCATGTGACCTATGTGGTCGTCTGTCCTTGTGGGCTCCAGTACGTAGGGCGAACTACAAGGAGTTTAAGCACAAGGGTGGCTGAGTATCTAAACAACATCAAGAAAGGGTTCCCCAACCATACATTGTCTAACCATTTCCGTCTGTTTCACAATCGGGATCCAGGGTTGGCCTCCTTCTTCGGAATTGACCGATTGCAACCCCATTGGAGAGGGGGCAATCTGGTTCGAGAATTGTCGAGGAACGAGACAGCCTGGATTTATAAACTAGATACTTTGAGGCCTGCTGGTATAAATTCTGATATTGATTTGAATTGTTTTTTGGCTAATTTTTAATTTCCTTTTAATCTAATTTTCTCTAGTTTAATTTAAATTTGGAGTGTTCACCAGTTTCACTCGTTACACTTCAAACAATTGACGCTTTCAAAAAATGTAATTCCTTATTATTATATATTCACGCTTTATTTATACACACACTACTTTCAAAATTTTCAGCCTATAATGCTGAGTTAATGCGACTAGCACTATTAATGTTGCACCATTAATGTTTCTCCACTAGAGGGTGCTCTCCATTGTTTTTCACAATCACCATATTAATTTAGATTTATTCAAGTTCACTAGTCGGCAATAGGTCCTCATTGGACTAAACATGTCAGGTGACTGGTTGATACTCCTGAGCGGATATGTATTCAATAGGAAGTGACGTGGATGCCCCTATGACCCCTGAGGACGTTGACGGGCTGTCAATGAAACGGGTGGCGAGGGACGTGCACGTCATTTCCGCTCAGAGGAACGCAGGTGGAGCGCTATTGGCGTCCCCTGCTTCCTCCTTTTACCTATGTTTGTGCGCGATCGTTCCTATCTGGACGGTCGTTCGTCATTTGTATTGGGTTTTGCTTTTATGATTTGGGTTTTAATAAAACTGGCTTCACTTTTGGAGTTCCCCGTTTGTTTTTTCGGGTTACCCTCTGAAACACCGCTATCTGGTAAGTGGGGTTACCATTGGGTTCCAACGGAAAAAATCCATTGTGAAGCAGGAATCTATCTACCTATCTTCATGTACATGGGGACAGGCATTCTTACAAGGCTAGTTGACCCCTGGGGTCATTGATATACATATACCACCTTGCATGTCTATTCCTGGGACATCTATAGGATTTGGCATCCTGGATGATACAGACTTTTGCTTTGTTTGTTTGTTTATAATTTATGTTCAGGAACTTATAGACTGCTTTTTGCGTGACAACATACTATGCAGTTTTAGGAATAAGACTGTGGCCTATTAGAGCACAAGTAAATGTTGTAAGCGCTATGATTTAAATATGCAGTAGGTGTCGCCTCTGGGATAATTTGTTCTGGAAAGACTACACCTATCATACGAGAGGGACACCTCTGTATGTGTGATGACTGCTGGATGAGCGCGGTACCTATTGAATTTAGTATTGCACAAGTTTAACATTGTATAAGTTATACCGTTATACCAGCTGCTCCTCCCCTTTTGATTTAACCCCTAGACGCGGGCAATCTTGTTTAGATTTACCAGTGTGTTTTAGTTTAACTTCTATAGCTGGGAAGATACTGGAGAGTTTAATAAAAGACCACCTAGATGAGTTCTTGTTGGATAAAAATATTATAAGCAACAGACAGCATGGATTCATGAAAGACAGAAGTTGTCAAACAAACCTGATTTCTTTCTATGAGGAGGTAAGTAAAACCTTGGACAGAGGGGTTGCTGTGGATGTGGTATACTTGCATTTTGCAAAATCGTTTGACATCGTTCCCCACACACGGCTAATGTGTAAGGTAAAGTCTACAGGCTTGGAAAGATCAGTTTGCACATGGATAGAAAACTGGCTAATAAACAGAATTCAGAGAGTAGTGGTTAATGATTCTTATTCTGAATGGTCTAAGGTTATCAGTGGAGTACCCCAAGGTTCAGTGTTGGGACCCTTACTTTTCAATATATTTATAAATGATATTGGGTCTGGGATTAAAAGTACCATTTCAGTGTTTGCAGATGACACCAAGCTATGCAGTGGAATAACGTCCTTGCAGGATGTCTCCAACTTACAAGCCGACCTCAATGCACTGTCTAATTGGGCGACTATGTGGCAAATGAGGTTTAATGTTGATAAATTTAAAGTTATGCACTTGGGGGCTAAGAATATGCATGCATCGTACATACTAGGGGGAGTACAACTGGGGGAATCCATAATGGAGAAGGATCTGGGGGTTTTGGTAGATCATAAGCTTAATAGTGGCATGCAATGCCAAGCTGCGGTTTCCAAAGCAAGCAAAATCCTTTCTTGTATTAAGAGAGGTATGGACTCCAGAGATAGAGACATTATTTTGCCCCTGTACAAATCATTAGTAAGACCTCATCTGGAATATGCAGTTCAGTTTTGGGCACCCGTTCTCAAAAAGAATATCGGGGAACTGGAGAAAGTGCAGAGAAGGGCAACCAAACTAATAAGAGGCCTGGAGGAGCTCAGCTATGAGGAAAGATTAGAAGATCTGAGTTTATTCTCTCTTGAGAAGAGGAGATTAAGGGGGGATATGATCAATATGTACAAGTATATAAGTGGTCCACATAGTGAACTTGGTGTTGAGTTATTTACTTTAAGGTCATCACAAAGGACAAGGGGGCACTCTTTACGTCTAGAGGAAAAAAGATTTAATCTACAAATACGGAAAGGTTTCTTCAATGTAAGAGCTGTGAAAATGTGCAATAGACTCCCTCCAGAGGTGGTTTTGGCCAGCACGGTTGATTGCTTTAAAAAGGCCTGGATTCTTTCCTTAATGTAAATAATATAACTGGGTACTAACATTTTTAGGTAAGGTTGATCCAGGGTGAAATCGATTGCCTCTCGGGGAATCAAGAAAGAATTTTTTTCCCCCGTTATAGCAAATTGGATCACGCTTTGCTGGGGTTTTTTGCTTTCTTCTGGATCAACTGTGGGTGAAGTATTGTATATGGGATTATTTGGTTGTATATATATATGTGTACATGTCTTTTTTTTTTTTTTTGGTTGAACTGGATGGACTTCTGTCTTTTTTCAACCTGACTAACTATGTAACTATGTAACTATGTATGCCCTAGCCATGAAATCTCACATTTTTGATAAGTAAAACAGTCCTGTTTTATAGTCTGCAGCAAAGGGATAAAGTTGGGAACTGAGCTTTATACCCAAACATTAAATATATTTGAAGCCCCACATAAGGGAATTCTCTTTTTGAAGGTGTTAGAGTGGAGTTTTCAACACCTATAGCTAAGATAGAAGATTTGGATACATCCACTTTATAGTAGGACACTTGGCCAAATTTGTCTATTTCAGCTTAATATACTGCGACAAGGCGGCTCTATTGCGCAAATCGCCATACCGGTATGGCTCTTCGTGTAATAGATATAGCAGACACGCCCACAGCGTGGCCTGGAGCTGATGAGCGTGGCTGGCATCTGCGATGTCCGCTGGCCACCTGCGATCACACCTCAGAGAGGCAGAACAGGGATCCGCCTATGTAAATAAGGCAGATCCCCATTCTGACAAGGGAGTAGAGAGAGATTGTATGTTCCTAGTGATTAGGAACAGCGATCTCTCTCGACTTCCAATCAGTTCTCTCCCCCCCACAGTTAGAAAGCACCTCCATTGGAAACATAGGAAACCCTTTGATCACCCTGGTGTTAACCCCTTCCCTGTCAGTGTCATTTATACAGTAATCAGTGCATTTTTATAGCACTGATCGCTGTATAATTGTCACTTGTCTCAAAAAAGTGTCCGATCTGTCCACCACAATGTCGCTGTCCCGCTGAAAATCGATGATCACCGCCATTACTATTAAAAAAAAAAAAATGCCATAAATCTATCCCCTATTTTGTAGACACTATAACTTTTGCGCAAACCAAATCAATATATGCGTATTGCGATTTTTTTACCCAAAATATGTAGAAGAATACATATTGGCCTAAACTGATGAATTGTTTTGATTTTTTTACTTTTTTTTGGATATTTATTAAAGCAAAAAGTAAAAAATATTGTTTTTTTTTCAAAATTGTCAGTCTTTTTTTGTTTATAGTGCCAAAAATAAAAACTACAGAGGTGATTAAATACCACTAAAAGAAAGCTCTATTTGTGGAAAAAAAAGGACAATTTTGTTTAGGTACAGTGTCCCACGACCGCGCAATTGTTGGATAAAATAATTGAGTGCAATATCGCAAAAAATGGCCTGGTCGTTAAGGCGGTAAATCCTTCCTGGGGCTTAAGTGGTTAATTTCCTTTTACAACCCAAAAACCACATTGACAGTATAACTGGTTTAAACTAACCTAGCTCTAGAATGTGTGTTTATGTATGCTATTGGTATAAACATTTTCTACAGTTTGTAAGCTTTGCTAAGACAAATATGACAAATCAATGCAGTTTAATGCTGGCAAGTATCTCCCAACATTATCATGCAAGAGACTGTCTCAAACATTTTAAAAGCATAATAAGTAAGCCCCTCCTTTTGCCTCCTCCAGGCACTTTCATTGTATAACATCATCATTGTAATAACAATAGAAACAATAGTTAATTTTTACAATCCAATATAAGCCTTTTTGCAAAATTTCCTTTCATGTTGTGAGTGCTGCCTGTCTGTGCCCATCTCTTTCCACAACTTCCTGGATTACCTGCATTCTTTGGAACATCTTCCCTGCTGTTTACTTTCAATTTCTAAGGACTACATTTCCCATGGTACCTTGTTGCCTGCAAGTAGGGATTCTTTTTTTTTTTTTTTTTTTTTACCAATAAAGATTTTATTGAAAATTCCAAAGATACAATACAATCAACAAAATGTTCAAGGCATAGATCATTTTTGATACATATTACTACATATTATATGATCCGTATCGGCTAGAATCAAGATCATAACTATGTTTGACATATTCACGTAATCTAGCATAGCTTGTCATGAGTTCAAAACTGGAATTAAAGCAGTCCGTCACACAAATAATTACTGAGTGGAATATTTACATTCCCTCTTTCCAGCAAATACACTGCAGTACCTGTACGGTTCCAACCGAAACTAATGTACAGAAACAAGGTCTTTTAAAACCTAATATTCCTGTGTTCGTTTGGAAGGAACATTAACAACATTTTTATTTTATAGAAAAGATAGAATAAAATAGAGACGGGTAAAGGGGGATTGAGACTCAGATGTCAAGTTCAGGTTCAAAAAAATGGAAAACCAGTGCTGACTCACTTTGGGATATTCATACCTCTAATGCATGGTCGTTGCTTCCCGATAGTCGTCTGAGTACCTGAACATCACCCAAACACGCCATAGCTTATTGAATCTCTCAGTTGAGTTAGTAGTTTCATCCATGTGGTGAATTTTGTTCACACTATGGAGCCACTCTTTAATGGAGGGAATTTGTGACGTCTTCCAGTATCTGGGGATTAGCACTTGCACTGCTGTAAGCAGAAATCTGATCAGTGATTTTTTATACCTTTTCATAGATCCATTGGAGATGTGTAGTAGACAGCACTCTGTGGACAATTGTATTGAGGTTTCAGTAATTCTTTTGATCATGTTGCAAACTCTTTGCCAGTAGGGTCTTATTAATAAACACTCCCACCAGATATGACACAGTGTGCCTGTCTCCCTCGCACATCTCCAGCATGTATCTGGTATTGAGGGAAACCACTTGCCAGGGGTGTTGTACCAGTTTGTTAGAAGCTTATAGGAGGCTTCTTGATGTCTAGAGCTAATTGAGCATTTATGGGTGAATACACAGGTGTGAAGCCATTGTTCCTTACTAAATGTTGTGTGGAGGGCCTTTTCCCAAAGTATTTTATTTGTATTCCCCTCTATCTCCTCCACCCTGTCATTCTGTAACCAACTGTACATAAAGGATGTGGTACGTTCAGTAGCAAGACCCTACACACAAATCTCTTCAAGTTGTATCAGAGGTCTTGATAGTTCATGACGTTGTTTGGTATCTGTAACAAAGCTAGGTAACTGACAATATTCCCAGTCTGTAAAATTGTATTGTGTCCTATCTGCATTCATTTCTGCCAGAGATTTTAGTTTGCCTCCCTTAAAGCAATGCATTGCCAACAACGGCTTCTCTCCTACTCCCTGCCACTGTTAACGAGCCAGCAACCCGGGTAAAAATCTAGGGTTGAGGCAGGGCCATCTTAATAACATCATGGGCCCCTCGGCAAAGTAATGTACTAGGGCCCCCACAAGCCTGCACTACCGCTCACCAAACGCAACCCATTTAAATAAAAGGGTCTGCGCTGCAAGTTCTCACAACCGGGGGTGATGCAGCATTTAGAGCAGGGGTAGGCAACCTTTGAGAGGTGGAGATCTACTTGAACAACATAAAAGATCAAAGATCACCGGGGGGTAAATAAATGAACTAGCAAAGCCTAAGTAAATAGTAAGGATGACACAAGGAACATTTAGAAAACTTATAATAAAACTAATGTCATTGTAAAAATATAAACTTAACCTGACTTCAGTGAGCAACTAGTTTCAGGCCTGAATGTAGGGCGGTGAATTAAGGTCAGTAATAAGTAGGGCAGTGTATAGAGGTCAGTAATAAGTAGGGTGGTGATAGAGGTCAGTAATAGGTAGGGCGGTGTATAGAGGTCAGTAATAGGTAGGTTGGTGTATAGAGGTCAGTAATAGGTAGGGCGGTGTATAGAGGTCAGTAATAGGTAGGGCGGTGTATAGAGGTCAGTAATAGGTAGGGCGGTGTATAGAGGTCAGTAATAGGTAGGGATGTGTACAGAGGTCAGTAATAGGTAGGGCGGTGTACAGAGGTCAGTAATAGATAGGGAGGTGTATAGAGGTCAGTAATAGGTAGGGCGGTGTATAGAGGTCAGTAATAGGTAGGGCGGTGTATAGAGGTCAGTAATAGGTAGGGCAGTGTATAGAGGTCAGTAATAGGTAGGGCGGTGTGTAGAGGTCATTCTACAGGAGATGGTCAGGGACGGCAGACATAGTACAGGAGATGACCAGAGACTGCAGACATAATACAAGAGATGGCCATAGACTGCAGACATTGTACAGGAAATAGTCAGAGACTGCAGACATAGTACAAGAGATGGCCAATGACTGCAGACATTGTACAGGAGATGGTCAGAGACTGCAGACATAGTGCAGAAGACGGTCAGAGACTGCAGACACAGTACAAGAGACGGTCAGAGACTGCAGACCTGGTACAGGAGATGGCCAGAGACTGCAGACATAGTACAGGAGACAGTCAGAGACTGAAGACATAACACAGGAGACGGTCAGAGACTGCAGACATAGTACAGGAGATGGCCAGAGACTGCAGATATAGTACAGGAGACGGTCAGAGACTGCAGACATAACACAGGAGACAGTCAGAGACTGCAGACATAGTAGAGGAGATGGTCAGAGATTGCAGACATAGTACAAGAGACGGTCAGAGAGTGCAGACATAGTATAAGAGACGGTCAGAGACTGCAGACATAACACAGGAGAAAGTCAGAGACTGCAGACATAACACGGGGGACAGTCAGAGACTGCAGACATAACACGGGAGATGGTCAGAGACTGCAGACATTGTACAGGAGATGGCCATAGACTGCAGGCATAGTGCAGGAGACGGTCAGAGACTGCAGACATGGTACAAGAGATGGTCAGGGACTGCAGACATAGTACAGGAGATAGTCAGAGACTGCAGACATGATACAAGAGATGGTCAGAGACTGCAGACATAACACAGGAGAAAGTCAGAGACTGCAGACATAGTACAAGAGACGGTCAGAGACTGCAGACATAGTACAGGAGATGGCCAGAGACTGCAGATATAGTACAGGAGACAGTCAGAGACTGCAGACATAACACAGGAGACAGTCAGAGACTGCAGACATAACACAGGAGATGGTCAGAGACTGCAAACATTGTACAAGAGATGGTCAGAGACTGCAGACATGGTACAGGAGATGGCCAGAGACTGCAGACATAGTACAGGAGACGGTCAGAGACTGCAGACATAACACAGGAGACAGTCAGAGACTGCAGACATAACACAGGAGATGGTCAGAGACTGCAAACATAGTACAAGAGATGGTCAGAGACTGCAGACATGGTACAGGAGATGGTCAGAGACTGCAGACATAACACAGGAGACGGTCAGAGACTGCAGACATAACACAGGAGAAAGTCAGAGACTGCAGACACAGTACAAGAGACGGTCAGAGACTGCAGACATAGTACAGGAGATGGCCAGAGACTGCAGACATAGTACAGGAGACGGTCAGAGACTGCAGATATAACACAGGAGACAGTCAGAGACTGCAGACATAACATAAGAGACGGTCAGAGACTGCAGACATAACACGGGAGACGGTCAGAGACTGCAGACATAACACAGGAGACGGTCATAGACTGCAGACATAGTACAGGAGATAGTCAGAGACTGCAGACATTTTACAGGAGATGGTCAGCAGGTAAGTGTGATATTATTTTTATGTTGAAGAAAAAAATAATACCCCTTAGTATCACTTCAAAAATCATTGGATAGTTTTTTGGCAGCAACTTCAATGCAAGGGGGAAAAAAGGGAAGGCATTACTATTAGCAAGAAGCATACTGCTTCAAGATAAGTAAAGGTCTCCAGAGGGGAAGGAGTATAGGGAAATATCAGGTAGAAAGTAGACATTACAAAATGAGTGCACCCCACCACGATGTAATAGGCACACACTGCACAGTACACACAGACCGAATGGGACGGGTGCAGCAGAGGTAGGGGATGTGTCACTACACTCACCCCAATCACAGAGAAAAGAATGACAGGCTGCTCTCTCTCTCCTCGAACCTCGGTGCGCTCCTGCCATCCCCCTCACAGCTCACTCAGCCGTGCGGTGCTCTTATCAGCATCTGCACGGAGACTTCAGTTCTCCTAGTGCTGGGAAATACACATACAGCACTAGAGGCTGCCAGGTCCTCCCTAAACCTGACTGGCTGTTAGGACGCTAGCAGCCAATGGTGTTCACAGACAGGTGGACAGTGGGGCAGAGATGGGGCATGGGAGACAGATAAAACAGCTCCTACCCGATAGTGGCGGCCACGGACACTGGAAGGACCACTGGAGGACACCAGTGTCCGAGTCCGTACTGCATTCCCCTAGATCGAAGCCTACTCTGATGGGGCCCCATGAGCACTTGGTGCCCCTGGGCCTTGCCCAGGTGTGCCCGCTCAGAAAGACGACCCTGGGTTGAGGCTCAGTGGGGTCAGGGGGCTTTAATTGGTAGTCAAATCTGTTTTCCTCATAATCTTTTGAATTGTCATAAGGGTGGCTCTTATCACAGGGTGATCTTTCAGACTTTTGGGGCAAACTTCCCATGAGATATAAGGTAGATATTTCACTGTTGTGGGGTCAATGGCATTTTCTAACAGTACTCAATCTTTATTTTCAGCATGGCAGTGCCAATCTACTATTCTTGTAATTTGCGTGGCCAAATAATAATTGCCAAAATGTGGAAAGCCCATACCTCCTAAAATGTTTAGCTTTAGTGAGTAGTTGTAGTTTGATTCTTGGTTTCCTTGAGGGCCAAAGAAACCTGCTAAGTATTGCATTCAGCGTTTTTAAAAAAGCTGCTAGTTAGGGAGATCGGTAGTGTTTGGAAGAAGTACAATATTCTAGGCAGAATAGTAATTTTGGTGATCGCTGCCCTACCAAACCAAGAGAAATTTTTCCCTGTCCAATGTTTTAGATCTGTGCTGATTTGTTGGAGAAGAGGTTTAAAGTTATATTCATATATAGAGTCCAACTTTGGTGTCAGTTTGACTCCTAAATATGTTATGGCTTTTTCCTTCCATTTAAACTCACAATTAGAGTTGAGCGAACCCGGACTGTAAAGTTCGGGTCCGTACCGAACTTTGGGGTGTCCGGGACCCGGACCCGGACTTTTCAAAAAAAGTCCGGGTTCGGGTCCTGGGTTCTGGTAATTTTAATGAAAAATCTTAAAAATGCTGTAAAAAAGCCCAGGAATGTCCTAGAGGTCTGCAAAAGGAAGGAAAGTGTGGGTAAGGGTGGGACAAGTGACCTACAAAGAAATGGGGACAGGGAAATAACTTTAAATATTTAAAAAAAAATAAAAACAAATGTCAGGCCCAAGCGAGTTGAGATTAACACTCAAATTTACCTTCCTTTTTCGGTATTGTATAAATCCTCAGTTTGACTGTGGTTTCAACCTGAGATATATACTTATATTGAAATTTGGAGAAGAGGTTGTTTAGTCGTGTCTAGATTTTGTAACCTGTCCCTTTTTAAAGAGAACCAAACCATCCCGTCGCTAGTGGTTTTAATGATAAGACGGATCTTATAACATGAAGAAGGTTTGTGATGGCTAGAGGGATTGATCGTCGAAAAAATTTTTGCGACTTACGTTATGAATCGTCCAAAGAAACCGGGAGTTCCTTTGGTTCTTAGTTTGATGTT
>BLSH010188085.1:47430-69000 GCA_018402905.1 Glandirana rugosa | reverse complement strand
TTGGACTTGTTTTATTTTTTTAAGCAGCTTGTTGTGGAATGGTATCTGTCTCTGGTTTGGGGCGTATATAGATGCCAGGGTATATTTGATAGAGTTGATAGTACATATGATGATAAGATATCGGCCATTGGGATCTGCGATACTTTGATGCAACTGGAATGACACGGAGTCTCTGATTGCGATTAGTACTCCTCTCTGTTTTTTTGAAAAGCTGGCCTGGAATATATGGGGAAATGACTTGTGCCTGCATTGGGGGAGGTTATCTTTCTTAAAATGTGTCTCCTGGACACATAGAATGTCACTGTGCAGCTTCAGGGCCGTTCTCCAGAGGGACGCTCGTTTCACTGGGTGATTTAAGCCTCTGGCATTTAAAGAGAGAACTGTGAAGGGCATTCCGTGGGTGTAAGGTGTGCGGTGTTGTCACTTACTTTTCTCTTGTGATTCCGGATGTGGGAGTCCTTGATTTCGTCTTTACGCTGGACGGTTTTGGGAACTCTAGATGTTGAGGGTCTTCTCAAATATGCGGATTGTGGTTGTTTCCTGTAATATAGACTGAGTGGTGGGGTTAGGTCACGTCAATTGTGGGTTAATTATAGTGTCTACACTTGACACATGAAGCAGTGAGAAAGGAGATGTAGAACATAACAACAAAAAGTAAGAACAATAAAGCATAAACAACTTATGGTTTTTAAGAGAGGATCAAACAACTCTCGATATTGGATTAACGAGCAGCTATGTTGGGTTGTGCTGCTAATCTTCCGAGGGTAAAGTTCAAAAAGGTGTCTAGGGCTGAGCTCTGCGCTTAGAGGGCAGTCCAGAGAATGTGGCGAAGTGTTTGGACTCTTGAGAGACCTTAGTGGGTAGGTCGGGGTTTGTTAGTATGGGTGGAGGCTCCTGGGGGGAGTCTACTGAAGGGAGGATGTATTCTCTCTTCTTGTGGCGGGTCTGGAATGATGTTCCAGGTGTGGAGCAGGTTTAGGCCTTCTTGTAAGTGGCTCACCGAGTGTGATGGGCCATTGTGGTTGATTAGAAGTGTGGCGGGGTAGCGCCATTTGTAGATTATTTTGTGGTTGTTCAATGCTTTGGTAACTGACTTGAGTTGCCTTCTTAGCTGGAGGGTGTATTGCGACAGATCCGCATAGATTTGAATTTGATCGAAAGGGGCTGGGAGGTTGTTGCGTTGTCTTGCTCTTGTGAGTAGTTGTTCTTTCACTTGGAAAAAGTGGATTTTCAGTATACTTGTTTTTTTTGAATATGCCTCAATATTTTGGGGGCTACCCCAATTATAAAAAAAAAAAACAGTGTTGGCTACCTCCTCCTACTCCTCCACCACCTCCACTTCCACCTACACTGCCACGGTCATGGCCTAGTCAACCTCTAGGCTCCTACTCCACATCCACCCCCCCTTCCCATTTTTTTTTTTATTTGATTTTAATTTATTTTCCCTATCCCCAATTTTTTGTAGGGCCCTTGCCCTACTCTTACCCCCATTTTACTTCCTTTTGCAGTCCTCTTGTCAAGACTTTGTTACAGCCATTTTTGTGCCGAAAAGTTTGGGTCCCCATTGACTTCAATGGGGTTCGGGGTCCGGGATAAAGTTCGGGTAACGTTCGGTACCGAACCCGGACTTTTTCCCGAAGTTCGGCTGAACCCACCGAACCCGAACATCGGGGGGTTCGATCAACTGTACTCACCAGCAACAATCCAAAAGAGACGTTCACTTAAACCCCTATTGGCAGTGTTATCACAAAAGGTGATCAAGTATTGGTGGTCTTTTCCCTTTCACCTACAATTCACATACCACTCCAAAACTTTTGGTTTTTCCTCCATACAGGAAGGTGAACGTACCTTACACCAGCTGGGTCTGATTTCGCTTCAAGAATCGCGTTCCAGTTCGTCCAAAAGACCTCCCCCGGGGAGTCCTATCACCCCTCTTTGGAACAAGCAGCAAAGCAAGAGACAGTGAGATGCCAATCTCCCCCGCTGATCTGTTGGAACATGGTTTGCTTCCTTCTCATGAGTTGGGTCCCCTTGTTAGAGCTCTGTGAATCCCAGAAACACACCCACCCAGTTCTGTTCCTGCCCCCCTGGGTGACTCTAGCCCCCCTTTGTCCACCTGGGTATCCCTCCCTTCCCCAGGGGAGAAGGAATGTAAGCTGTGACTCCTTCACTCTAGTAGTGAGATCACAGCCCTTTTGATTTTGTGCTTAATTTACTGCTTTCTGAGTGTCTGCACTTGTTTTTAGTTTTTGTTTTGGCTTTTTCTCCCTGTTCTATCTCACAGAGGGGCTTCGGTCTCCCCCGATTTAACTAGGCAGGTCTTATAGCTATTTTGAATGTATTATTGTTGCCCCGACGGTCCCTGGCCGGAGCGATTCGGCATGCACCTCCTCCCACCTCCTGTGGGACAGCGACCTAGATGTAGGTCGCCAAATTTTTCTTTACCTTCCGCCAGAAGGTCTTGGTGGGTTCAGGGTTGCCCTGACCCACTCCAAGGGAGCATGACCCATGTTCTGGCTCACTCTCCCTTGGGTTTAGCTTTCAGATGGATGCTTGTTATATACTATTTTGGTATTCCTCTTATTTTCCATTTTTTGACCTTTTCTTTACTTCCTGCTTTCCTGTCTCCCTTAATACTCATATGGCTTTATTTGTTTTTCAGAGGTTGGCTACTGTATTGGAGTTCTCACCGCAGCCTGGTCCGCATCTCTTGCCCAGAAACCTTTGCCTGGGTTCTGTCTGTCCACTCCAGAGTCCTCCCAGTTGTTCAGGCGGTAAGTACTATCAGTACTGCACTAGATATACCCTCCTCCTGTGGTCATGACTAAGCCCGCAGCATCCGTCTCCTCTCTGAAATTTGCTACTCACAACACACAGGGCCTAAATTCCCCCTCCAAAAGACATAAAGATCTTCAATCCTGCCACTCGAAATGCCTTGACGTTGTGATGTTACAAGAAACTCACTTCCCTGGTAACTTTCAGCCATCGTTTCTGCACTACAAATTCCCTACATTTAATCTCTCTAAGGCTGATTCCAAGAAAAGGGGGGTTGCTATCCTCATTTCTAAAAAAGTGGCTTTCAACCACATACTGACGGCTAAAGACCAGGAAGGAAGGTATATTGTGGTCAAGGGAGAAATAGGTGGCTACATTCACATGTTTGTCTCCTACTACTCCCCTAACCAGGGCCAATCCAGGTTTTTCTCAAGTCTGTTCCACTCCCTAGCCCCCCACTTCGAAGGTACCTTGGTGATGGGCGAGGATTCCAATATAGCATTTGATTGCCTCTTGGACAAACAGTCCTCGGGACATCTTCGTCCTAAGCATCCCCCCAGACAAAGCCTGAAAATAGCTCGCCTTATCAACTCGTTTGGCCTGGTTGATTCATGGAGAGAGGCTAACCCCTCGGCTAAAGACTTTAGACACTTCTCAATACCCCACAACACCTATGTGAGAATTGACCATATTTTTCTCCCCTCCAGCGAGGTTCACAGGCTTCAAAGGTCCTCAATTCTGGACGTGCCGTGGTCGGACCACTCTTTAGTTACTCTTATGCTTATTGGCTACACATCCTATGCAGGCCCACTCCCTTAGAGGCTGAACGAGTCCTTACTCTCTGATCCCACTTTGGTGAATATGATAGGGAATGAGATGAAGGACTACTTCAAGCTCAATGACACCCCCAAGATATCACCCAATCCCCTTTGGGGCAGGCATAAAGCTGTGATTAGGGGAGCTCTCATACATCTAGGAGCACAACGGAAATGGGAACGTCAGATTGACTTGAAAAATTTGGAAACCAAATTCAAATAGCTAGTCGCGCCCATAAACGCCTTCCCACGGTGCACTCTCTAGCGGAACTGGATTCCGCTAAATTAGCTCTTAACCTAGCCCTCACATCAGCAGCGAAAAAACATCTCCAATGGACAGCGGGACGCTTTTATCTGTAGGGCAATAAGATAGGCCCTAAGTTGGCCTCTAAATTGTCTCCCAGGTTTAAGCTCCTCTCATGCCCAAGGATCAAATCCCTCTCATTCCCACGGTGGACTCTCTAAAGGAACTGGATTCCGCTAAATTAGCTCTTAACCTAGCCCTCACATCAGCAGCGAAAAAACATCTCCAATGGACAGCGGGACGCTTTTATCTGTCGGGCAATAAGATAGGCCCTAAGTTGGCCTCTAAATTGTCTCCCAGGTTTAAGCTCCTCTCATGCCCAAGGATCAAATCCCTGTCTGGTAACCTTACACAGAATCCTAAGCGCATTTTAGAGTCATTTCACGATTTTTACTCCACCCTGTACTCTAAAAACTCTTTAGAGAATACAGGTCGGGGCGATTCCTTTTTGGAGGGAATCCCCCTTCCCAAAATTGATGATCAATATAGGTCTGCACTAGAGGCCCCCTTCTCGGAACCTGAAATTTGCCAGGTAATCAAAGACCTTAAAACTCCTCAACCCCGGGCCCAGACAGATTTTCTAACGTTTACTACAAGACATTTGCCCCCATTCTCTCCCCATACTTAGCCCGTCTTTTTAATTCCCTTAGGGAGGGCCAGCCCTTAGACTCCAAGGCTAATTTAGCTTTCATCACTGTTCTACCTAAGCCAGGTAAGGATGCTAGCGAAATTGGTAATTACAGGCCAATCTCCCTTATAAATAATGATCTTAAAATCATGACTAAGATTCTTGCTAATTGTCTATCATCCTTCATTGGCTTATATGTGAATAGAGATCAGGTTGGCTTCATTCCTGGGAGGCAGGGTCCTGACCAGATTCAACGAGCCTCAAACTTTATTTCTCTCCTGCGGTCGGGCTGGGGGGGGGGGGGCGCCTGCTCAGGAGGGCCTTCTGTTGTCGCTTGATCTACATAAGGCATTTGACTCGCTCTCCTGGCCTTATTTGTTCACGATTCTGAGAAGATGGGGCTGCGGTCCCAGGTTCATCTCTGTGCTCTCAGTCCTTTATTCCCAGCTTAGGGCTCAGGTGCGCTTTCAAGGTCACTATTCAGATGCCTTTCTGATTGAACGGGGTACCCGACAGAGTTGCCCGTTGTCCCCGCTTCTTTTTTCGTGATGTAATGGAAACATTAGTCATCACCATCAGAACTAACCCTGATATCCACGGAGTCCAGTGTGGGCAGGCTTTCCACAAATGTGCACTTTTTGCCGATGACGTATTGTTATTTGTCACCTCTTCCTTTACTTCACTCCCGATTATTGCATAAGTCTTATGAGACTTCAGTTTTTGTTCAGGCCTCCAGGTTAATATGTCTAAGTCAATGATCCCGCTTTAGCTGAAAGGTTATCAAAACGTTTCCCTTTCCTCTGGAGGGAGTCGAGTATCCCTTACCTAGGGGTCACTCTCCCGTCCTCATTCAAGCGCGTTTATGAATCAAATTACGCCCCGCTTTACAAACAGCTTCAAGCTGACCTAGCTTACTGGGAATCACTTGGCCTCTCTTGGCTGGGTAAAATTAACGCAATTAAAATGATCCTTCTACCCAGGATCCTTTATTTCTTTCGCTCTCTGCTGGTCTCAATCAACAAACCTCATTTGCATAGATTGCAATCCGCCATAATCAAGTTTGTTTGGGGCAAAAAGGGCTATCGTCTTCCTAAACATGAGCTGTTTCGTCCCAGACTTAGAGGGGGTGTAGGCCTTCCTAGTCTTTGGTCATACTATTTAGCAGCACAACTGGCTCAATTTTCCATTATATATGCCAGGGGCTCAAAACCCGACTGGGTCTCTTTGGAGAGACAAGCTATTCCCTCATACACCTTGGATTATCTAGCCTGGTGCCCCTCTAAACTTAGGCCCCCCATTCTTGCCCCGACACTCTCTCATTCTATTCATTCTGGTGTTCAGGCATCTCTGATGTGAGGGGTGGAATCTCACTAATTTATTCTGGGCTGGTTGACCCACAGGAGCAGGCTTCTTACATGCAGGCCTGGGAGGAGAACCTTGGAGTGGACTGGGACATTGAAACCTGGCATCGGACCTTCGCCAGATCTTTTAAAGGTATTTTAAACACTTCCCTAGTAGAGGCTAACATTACGCTCATAACGAGATGGTATTTGACTCCTCTCTGCCTGGCTAAGATGTTCCCTTCCTCTTCCCCCCTTTGCTTTAGGAATGCCCCAGAATTAGAAGCTTCTGGAACAAGGTATTTCACTTGCTACATAAAATCACCAATGCTGACATTCCCCATTAGCCGCAGGTAGCTCTTCTCAACCAACCCGTACAGGCTTTATCCAAATACTCCCAAGCACTGGTATTCTTTATCCTACTGGGGGCAAAGCTGACAGTTGCTCGGGCATGGAAATCCCACCGGGTCTATTTTCAATCAGTCAAACGTAAAGTTTCCTGGATAATGTCTCAAGAAAGGATCTCCAGCATTATCCTGGATAGGGTGGCGAAATTTGAAAGCATCTGGGAACCTTGGGCTCGTTACATGGGCATCCAATTATGAGACCTCATTCCTCTCCTCAATCACCAGTCTCGGGTATAGTTTGTCCACACCCCTCCCTTAATTTCAGTAGCCACCCTCTGATCATTCCATTCTTCATCTCCTCCCTCCCTCTGCTTGCTTCTACCCTCTCTCCCTTTTTCTTTTTCTCTGCTCTACCGCCTCTCTTGGTCCCTTCCCCTTTCTCCTTCACTTCTATTTGGTTTTTCCTTGTTTCACCAGGATGTAAGCTAGAACAGTACATCACCTATTTGTTGGGTTTCATCCAACCACCCTCAAGCAGCTGTTTTCCCATTTTGGAATCATCGGGGGGATTTACATTTGGTTCCCCTAGTCTGGTTTTAGATGCCTCCAGGTCCGGTTTCCAGTTTGTCCCTTTGACTCCATGGGGGAGTGGGGGTTCTGAGGGATATTTCCCTGGCCACAGATTGATCCTGCTGGGGTGGCGGGGGGTGGCCTCGGGGGCCCTCACTTCCCTCAGGGATCTGGTCCTGGAATTTTTGTTACTCATTCCCAATTTATTTGCTGTGGGGTTTGGTTTATGCAATTATTATCCGTGGTCCTCCTGTATTAAGGTTATGGTCCAGTACAGATTTCTGTATTCATCTCCCCCAGTTTATGCTCTGTGTGGGGATTGTGTGCATCGTAACTGGTTTGTCTCATCTTACTGTTATTGATGGATTTTTTGTACGATATTGTTTTCTAATAAAAGCATTTTAACAAGAAAAAGTGGGAAAACCACATATCCGCATCCCAACTCAAGCCCAGGTCCCCCTCCCAACTCTTGGCATATGGGGGTTTCTCGGGATGATCAACCAGTGACACATATATTATAGAGACACCCCCTTTTTGGGAGGAGAATTCAGAGCACCACCTCTCATAAGGAGTAACTCCTCCTAAAGCCTGTGTGGACCTCCAGATCGATGCTATAAAGTGGTAAATTTGTTAGAATCTGAACCTTTCAGATGGGAGCATATCCAGTTTGTTCAAACAATGTTCCAGGGAGATGGGGCCTGACGAGGAGAGAAAATGGCCTATTCTGTAGAGGCCTTTGTTGGTCCACCATCTGAATGCACAGAAATCCTGGCCCGGAGGGAAACGGGGGTTATTAAAGACATGCTGCAGGGGGCAGAAGGTGGAGGCCAGCTTTGTGGCATTAAATAGGTGGCCGCAGAGGGCTAATGAGTGAGAAAGCATAGGGGACAGGATAGAAGGTCTATATTTGGGTCTATATTTGGGATGAGGCCACACCAGATATTCTAAGGTATTAAGAGGAACCGCCTGTCTCTCAATTCCCACCCAATCTGGTCTATTTGTCTGTGCATAGATAGTAGAGAATTGTGCCAGTTGGGCAGCCTGATAGTACCTCCAAAGGTTAGGGAGTCCGAGGCCCCCTTGGCTACGACGTCTCCAGAAGACCTCAGCGGAAGCCCTTATTACCCCAAATAAATTTTTTAATCTGGGTTTGGAGTTTGAGCAGATGTGACTTTCTAATTGGGATGGGTAGGGCCCTAAAGAAATATAAAATCCTCGGTAGGAGGATCATCTTGACAGAATTCGCTCTGCCCAGCCAGGAGAGACCCATCTTCCCCCATCTGGCTAAGTCATCCATGAGTTGTTTATATAATGGGGGCTAGTTAATTGAGTATAGGTGATCAATTCTGGCTGCCAATTTAATGCCTAAGTATGGGATCTGTGCTGGGCTCCAGGGTAAATTATAACGGTCCTTGAGCCGCTGAACTATTGTCTCGGGAACATTTACGTTAAGAGCAATGGACTTAGCCATATTAATCTTTAAACCTGAGGCCCTACCAAAATCCTGCAACAGCTTAATGATGTTTGGGACAGAAACGAGAGGGGAAGAGATAAATAAAAAAAGGTCATCTGCAAACAGGGCACATTTATGGGTGTGTGGACCACATCTCACCCCCCCAATATCTGGGTGTTCCCTGATAGCTATAGCCAGGGGTTCAATGGCGATTGCAAAGATCAATGGGGAGAGCAGGCAGCCCTGCCTGGTGCCCCTATGGATGCTGATCGGGTCGGAGAGGTAGTTTTTCAGTCTTATGCTAGCTCTAGGTTTGGAATACAGTGCTTTAAGGATTTGCAAGTAGGGAGGGCCGAAACCCCAACGACCCAGGGCCTCAAATAGGTAGGGCCATTCCACCATGTCAAAGGCCTTTTGGAGGTCGACTGATAGCACAAACCCCTCCTGAGCTGGGCCACCGTCCTACCCTGATCTGAGAAGTGAGATAAGGTTCACAGCCCTGCGCATCTGGTCGGGTCCCTGTCTGCCAGGAATTAATCCCACTTGATCATTGTGTATATACTCCTCTATGAGACTGAAATTCTATTAGACAGGATTTTGGTTAAGATTTTTAGATCTTTGTTGATTAAGGATATGGGCCTATAGTTACCAACTTTGAAGTGGTCCTTGTCTGGTTTCGGGATGACTGAAATATTGGCCGAGTTAAGGTCCTCACTAACTATCATTCCCCCATGCAGTGAGTTAAAAAAGTTTGCTAAATGAGGGGCTAGGATAGGCCCAAATTGCTTATAATAACCCATCGACAGCCCATCGGGAACAGGAGCGGAGCCCCTTTTGAGATGCTTAATTACATCTAGAATCTCAGTTTCTGAAATTGGTGCTTCTAATGAGAGACTATGATCTTTGTCCAGAGTGGGTAGGGGGATGCTATCAAGAAAATTGGATGGAGAGGTGGAGGGGTCCGACGTCTCCGACTTATACAGCTTAGCGTAGAATTCTTGGAATGTGATTAAGATCCTATGAGGGTTTTGAGTGAGGGTCCCCGAAGGGTCTCTCACCTTAGGGAAGGTGAATGATCTAAGTTTTGGGGATAATCTGGCTGCTAAACTGGGGCCTACATGGTCTTTCCGGAGGTAAAATTGGGCATTTGCCCACTGCACCTGCTTCTCCACTTGGGTGGTCAAAGCCAGGTTCAGGGCCGCCCTCCCCGCCTCCAGCATGGCTCAAGACTGGGGGGAAGGATTTTTCTTGTGTGTCCTAGCAAGTTTGTGAAAGTCCTGCTCTAATTTAACTAAATCACTCTTCCTCTCTTTTTTAAGTTTAGCAGAAAGGTGATTAATCTTACCCCGAACAAAGAGTCATATAAGAGACCTCCTTGCCTGAGTTAAGACTGAAGTATTCTTTAAGGTCTTCACCTAGCAAAGTGCAGTGGACTGGGTTGTTTAAAATAGCCTCCTTCAGTCTCCATTGGGGTCGAGACCCTGCGTCCGCCTGGGACCTAAAGTAGAGAACTACCATCGAATGGTCTGAGAGCGGGGAATCCCTTATGAAGGATCTAGAAACCAAAGGGATAGAGGGGGCCCCCAGGAAAATATGGTCGATCCTGGCCAGGGACTTGTGTGGGGCAGAGTAATGGGTTAAGTCCTTCGTATTAGGGTTTAATTCCCTCCATACATCTACTAGACCTAGTGAATTAAGAAGCTTAGCAATCTTCAGACTCCTTTTTGGGGGTTGTAGGAGACGAGTTTGGGCCGGCTCTGACTTGTCCAACATGCGGTCAAGAGCAGTGTTGGAGTCCCCACCCAGAATCACAGTACCCTCAAAGTGGGGGGAAAGGGAGCCAATCATGGTTTGAAAAAATTGTACCTGTCCCTTATTTGGAGTATTATAGGAGACAAATGTGAAAGTGCGACCCCTAAGGTCTCCTGTCAGGAGAATATATCTACCCTCCTGGTCCCAAATTTCATTACGGGTGTGAAACCCGAGGCCTCTTGCAAAAAAGACTCCTACCCCTCTCATCTTATCCGGAGCATTTGCCAGGAAGAATTGTGGGAAGCCTGCATGGACAAAGCTAGGACTGAATTGAATGGGGAAATGGGTTTCTTGAAGAAGTAGGACTTCCAGGTGCTGCGAGCGAGCCATCTGGAAGTATTTCTTACGCTTTATAGCGGAGTTGAGGCCCTGAACATTATGAGAAGCTACTTTTAAGATTTCTGAAGGATTAGGAGAGGGTGTCATGTTGGAAATCAAGGAAAGCACATGCGCCACTGATGATCGACTCACCCGACCCAAGGAACGGTACTCAAGGTCCTCTATCTTGGAGAGGGCTGTCTCCAGCTGGTCTTGGAGGTCCTGGATGCGGGAAGTATTCTGATTCACTCTCACTATTGTTTGGTAAGTCTTTTGTTCAATGACGTCAATCCTGGAGCCTAAGTTTTGAAGGTCCAATTGGATAGTAGAGGCAGTTTGGGCCAAGCCTTTAGATAACATCTTAGAGAAGGTTTCCATCATAAATCTCAGGTCCGAGTGCAGTGTTGGGGAGGGGGACCCCTAGATACCCGGGTTGTGTGGATTAGGAGCTCGTTCCCCATTCGGTGAGGTGAACATTTCATCCAGGGTCCTTTCCAGAAGAGACACTGTGGATGCCGGGGATAGGGCCTGGGGGTTGTTGAAATCAGGAACCAGTGGAGCTTGGGCAGGGAGAATTTGTGAACCCCCTTCCGCCCCTGCCTCCATGTCCTCAGCTTTGTCCTTGGGATTTGGCTGGGTTCCAGAGGGCATAGGATTCGGTTTAGGAGGCTGATTAGTGAAGCCTGGGTGTTTTGAGATATCTCTTCTCACCGCTGTGGTGTACATGGGGAATGGTCCCTGCAACCTTAGAATAGAAGAGAGAGGAAGGGTGACTCTGTCCCAATTTGCTATAATGGAGGGCGGGAGGCCTTGATATTGAGGGTGATTGAAACAAGAGCTACTGGGGTATCAAGTGCGGGGTGCCACAGATACAAACTCCAATTCTATCCATGTGCGGGCTGTATATTACAGACAGTCCTGAATGTTCTTGAGCCTAAGAGCTGGCGGGAAAAGCCCAGGCTATCCCGAGAAGAGGGGAGAAGGAGTCCCTCCGTTAGTAACCGGCGGGGGGGAATATCAAGGCTGCTGTGGCGACCTGGGAGCCCCTGGCGGTCCTGGCTTCAATTGTCAGCCCAACCCCCCTGCGAAAGTGTAGGCAAGCAGGGTCCCTGGTTTTATTGAATCCCCTGGGGGGATGCTGGGTAAGGCCCTTTACCAGTCCTGGAAGCAGCGGGTGTCCATGTCCCCCGGTCTCCTGTTACCTGGCTGCGTGGCTCCTCCTCGTGTATAGGCCGCAGCCGCGGCCTCGCCTAATGGCCGCCACCAGCGTAGACTGCACTGGGGCACTGACTGGCTTGCAGACCCCCGAAGGCTATCCTGGCGTCTCCAGCTTCCGTGGGCTCCCGGCTGGTGGGGTTGTTGTCCCGGGTGGCTGCTAAAATAGGGCTGTGAGGACAGGGCGGTGCGGAGCTCCGAGACTAAGCCGCCACCTCGGAGATCCTGCGCATGCGCTCTCGTTAATAAAAGATTTTATCAACGGTTTACACTTAGAGGCTCACTTGCCTGTTTTTGTTACCTGTCTCTTAGAAGTGCATTCTGCTTTCCACATGGTGCTTCCCTTAGGATTACCGGACCTTTATCTACCTGGACTTTTATAGCAGGACTGTTAAGTACACCCAGTCCACTTTTTTAAGCTATGCTTAGTTGTGCCTACTATACCTTTAATTGTTAACCCCCCTATTCCCTACCTCCTTTGGTGTAAACATGCCGCAGCAGGAATTAAGCCCCCTGTTGCTTTTAGTGGGTGCTATTGCATGCCAGTCGTGACCCATTCAAGTAAATGAAGCCACTCTGCAAGTGCCCTGCAAATGCATGCTACTGCAGGGTCCAAGGGGTTAAAGCAGGTGACAGGTGGTTAGAAAGCAACACAACACTGCTATTATGTCCAGTGTATTGCTTCACTCTGACCTGAAGATCTATTCTTTCATGCTGCTGGCATCCCTCTGGAGACCGCTAGCCAGGATAAGAGGTGGAGTGCGGTTGGTATCACTCCGCATGGGACAGGAGCCAGCACTACAGAGGAGGCATTGTCTTATGCGGCTCTTGCTCCCTACTACAGCTCCAAATTTACAATTAGTCCCTCTGCATTGCACTCTGTTTTATACCCTGGGATGGTGGGTCAGCAAGCCCAGACTGTGATCTACCAGTGACCTGTCCGAGATCTACTGGTAGATTGCGATCTACATGTTGCTGACCCCTGCTCTATGATACCAGTCTTAAGCAGTTTACCTATAAGTAGCTTTATGGGTACTATATTTTTAAGTTAATGTTTTATTATTATTTTTAATAATAATAATAATAATAATTACAACACTTAAACAAATCTTTCCTCACACAATAAAGAAATGTAGGACCACCCTTAGAGCTCAAGCTTGGATATAATATTTAATTTACATAGCAGCTATGTACCACAAATTCAGAGCTTTAAGGAGGATATGAACAGTATGATATAGTAGTAACAAAAATAATGGTGATGTAAAATGCTACTTTTTTCTTCTTTCAGTGCCTCTTTTGTTGATTTTTTGCTTTTTACTGATCATCTGTGGCCTCTGTCTAAATGGCTTTCTAATAATCAAACAATGGTGCACTCCCTTCAAGCATTACATATATTATAAGCAATGTATAAACAGATGAATTAACTTGTCTATACAGCACCTTTAGTTTTTATACCAGCAAAGATTTGATGCAGTCCTCCAATCTGTTCTCTCTTCAAACCCCTTTGGTCATCATTAACCCAGACTAATGGAACATTTTCATTCCTAGGCTTGCAAAATTTCAAACTAGGGAGCCCCGTGCTCCCAACACCATCTATCTGAAAATATTAGAAGAGTAAAAATAGCATTTATCTTAATGTGTAGTCATTTTCTAGTTGTGCACACCCAGGAGCCATTCTATTTTAATTATAAGCAACCCTTGTTATTCAGAACATTGCTTTTACTCCCTAATGTGACCTTAACCACTTGCCGACCGCCAACCACAGGTTGACGGCGACAAGGTGGCTCGATATCGCAAACCGCTGTCATACAACGGCGGCTGCGATATCATGCACTGTGAGCGCGCGCGCGCTGCCGGAGGCTCGCTCGCGTGCTCACTGTGTTCGGGTGTGGCCAGGGAGTGGGTGCGGTGGACTCGATCTCTGCCGGCTACCCGCGATGCCCCCCCCGCAGTGAAAGAACGGAGGTCCGTGTATGGAAAAACGGATCTCCGTTCTGTGTGAGGGGGAAGGGCTGTGATCACAGCCTTCCTGTAAATGGAAGCTGTGATCACTCCCCTTCCCCTGCCAGTCAAACACTGTCACAGTTAGAACACGCCCAGGGGACACAGTTAACCCTTACAGCGCCCCCCCCCCCAGGTTAATCTCTTCACTGCCAATGGCATTTACACAGTAATCAATGCATTTTCATAGCACTGATCGCTGTATAAATGCCAATGGTCCCAAAAAAGTGTCAAAATGGTCAGACATGTCTGCCCCAATATCGCAGTAACGCTAAAAATCGCAGATCGCTGCCATTACTAATAAAAAATAAATAAAAACCCCAGAAATTAATTCTCATCATCCGTAAATGCGGCCACTTTTGCGCAAACCAATCAATAAACGCAGATTGCGATTTTTTTTATCACAAATATGAGGAAGAATATAAATCGGCCAAAACCGTTGAAAAAAAATGTTTTTTTTAATTTTTTTTTTGGATTTGTATTTCAGCAAAAAGTAAGAAATGTGCGTTTTTTTGCAAAATTGTCACTCTTCTTTTCTTTATAGCGGCGATCAGAAATGACGCAGCAGTGATCAAATACCACCAAAAGAAAGCTCTATTTGTGGGGGAAAAAAAGGCGCAAATTTCATTTGGGTACAACATCGCACGACTGCGCAATTGTCAGTTAAAGCGACGCAGCAGAAATCTGCAGAAAATTAGTGTTTTTGCATTTATAATCCATGGATGATTTTACTTCATCTTGCTGTTTAATTATTGAATTAGGCACTCTAGGCTATGTTGTAGTATACCCAGAAAACCACTATGCCTTCCATAATACAGTTATGCTCAAATGTTTGCTACCCTGTCAGAAATGTTGTCATTGATATTGAAAATATCACTGAGCATTCCATTTTTTAAGTTGCCATTACATAGTTGTTTGGCTCCTTTTTCAAACATAATAACAGAAATCATCCAAATGGCCCTGATCAAAAATTTTCATACCCTGGAATGTTTGGCCTTGGTACAGACATACAAGAAGATGCACACAGGTTGAAATGGCAGTTGAAGGTTAATTTCCCACATTTGTGGCTTTTAAATTGCAATTAGTGTCTTTGTATAATGGGTTTGTTAACTTTCACGTGGATGCACGTGAGGTTTGTTAACTCTCACGTGGATGCATTGAGCAGGCTAGATACTGAGCCATGGGGAGCAGAAAAGAACTATCAAAAGATTGCATTATAAAGATGGAAAAGAATATAAAAAGATATCCAAAGCATTGAATGTGTCACTCAGTACTGTTCAATCACAAGAGAAGTGGAAAATTGGGGAATCTCTTGGTACCAAGCCAAGGTCACCTAGACCAGGAAAGATTGCAGCCACAACTGCAAGAAGAATTGTTTGAGATACAAAGAAAAACCCATAGGTAACCTCAGGAGAAATACAGGCTCTGGAAAAAGATGGTGCAGTTGTTTCAAGATGCACAATATGATGCTACTTGAACACAAATGAGCTGCATGGTTGAGTTGCCAGAAAAAAGCCCTTACTGTGCAAATGCCACAAAAAAGCCTGTTAAAATATGCCAGACAACACCTTGATACACCTCATAGCTTCTGGCACACTGTAATCTGGAGTGACAAGACTAAAATAGAGCTTTATGGTCACAACCATAAGTCCTATGTTTGAAGAGGGGTCAACCATGCCTATAGCAACAGGAATACCACCCCCACTGTGAAGCATGGTGGCGTCTCACTGACGTTTTTGGGGGGGGGGGTGAGCTCTAAAGGCACGGGGAATCTTTTGAAAATTGATTTCAAGATAAATGCAGCATGTTATCAGAAAATATTGGCAAACCATTTGCATTCTTCTGCATGAAAGCTGCGCATAGGACACTTTTGGACTTTGCAGCATGACAATGCTCCTCAGCACAAGGCCAAGTTGACCCTCCAGTGGTTACAGCAGAAAAAGTGAAGTTTCTGGAGTAGGCATCACAGTCTCCTGACCTTAACATTATCGACCACTCTGGGGAGATCTCAAACATGTGGTTCATACAAGATGACCAAAGACTTTGCATGGCCTGGAGGCATTTTGCCAAGACAAATGGGCAGCTATACCACCTGAAAGAATTTGAGGCCTCATAGAAAACTATTACAAAAGTTTGCACGCTGTCAATGATGCTAAGGGGTTTTAAAGGCAGACGTTTTTTTTATCTTAATGCATTTTATGTATGTGCAGAAGCCCAACAGCCCCCTTAATACCTACTTGAGCCCCATCTGTGTCCAGCGATGTCCATGAGTGTCTCATCCATCCGAGACTCTCCCTCCTGATTGGCTGAGAGACAGCAGTAGTGCCATTGCTGCTGCTGTCAGTCAAAGTTGGCTAGTTAATCAGAAGAGAGGGGGTGGGGCCAGGACTGTGAATGAACACAGGGAGCTGTGACTTGGCTCAGATGCCCCCAGAGCAAGCTGCTTGCTGTGGGGGCACTCAACAGGAGGGAGGGGCTAGGAACCTAGAAGAGGGACCTGAGAAGAGGAGGATCTGGGCTGCTCTGCAAATCCACTGCACAGGGCAGGTAAGTATAACATGTTTGTTATTTTTATAGAAAAAAAAAGTGAGACTTCCAATCACTTTAAGAGCTAAGGATAGGCATATTTTTGAACAGGGGTCATTTCATTTGTTTACTTGTTGCCATGTTTTGTTTAAATGACTGTGCCATTCTGTTATGACCTACAGTTGAACATGAATCCCATAGGAAATAAAAGAAATGTGTTTTGCTTGCTCACTCATTTTTAAAAATGATACATACTGAATATTACCAACTCTTCAAGGGGGGTGCAAACTTTTAAGGACAACTGTAGGTAAAAGCGTTGTTGGGAAATCAAATCTAAAACAATTTAAAAACTACCTATGCTATATTTTTACTACAAAGAACATGTCCACAATGACTGCTCATTGTAATTAACCTTAGTGTTGCCAAGATGATAACATAATTCACATCCTAAAATTGTCTTAGGCATGTGCCATGTAATTTCTGAATCTCTCTATCCAAGTTGCAAAATAGTCTCTGTATGTTCAGCATCTCATGGGTATTCAAGGGGAAAGGCAAAAAATAGAAGTAAGTTCTCAGTGAAGTCTAAGACAGCTCAAATATGGCAGCTCAAGAATACACCACGCCACACAAGATCAAAAGATTATGCAATATGCATAATGAGATGGCCCTGTATGCTCTCAGCTATAAAAATGAAGTGAATGTAAAAACAAATAATAAATAACCCGGGTTATATACTTGGAATGCAAAGTCCCACCAACCACATGTTGCTTACTGCACCTCAGCATTAATCTCTTGGTAGAAGTATTTTGGTCAGTTAACATTACTAGCATTTTGGTCAGGCATTTGTTTTAAGAAGCCAAGAGAATGCAACAGAATTAAGGTTACCCTGCACAATTTACCATGCAGAGAACCACATGAAGTATCTGGACAAGATAGTGGCACTATTCTGGCATTTATATACTATTAAAAGGACTCTTTTATTAACCCATTGATGCTGACGTAATGCAAATATGCTGCCTTTGGGTTAAAGGAGTTGTGCCAGGATGATGCCTGTAGCTAAAGGCATCCCCCTAGTACCACTTTTTAGAGCCGATGGTCAACTTTCTTGTATTAACTACCATTGCCGCTAATCAGCTGCTCGGCTGTTATTACAAGCTGCAGGAGGAGACATCCACCCCCCCCCCCCCGCTGCCTTCTGAGGCTCGCCCTAGCTCTCCTCTCTCCTGTCTCACTGGTAGGCCTGAGCGATCACCGGCTGTCTCTAGACCTGAACAAAGCCTTAATCTGCTTTGATTGGGTCTCTGATCTAGTAACCTGGAAGAGATGTCATGACATCACTTCCAGTTAGCTGGAGCCTTAAAGCGCCAGATTTAAAAAAAATGTCAGTATTCAAAACAGACAAAGTGCAAAGGAGGGACTTGGGGGCTTATAGATTCCTCCATAGAGAGTACCTATCACTGCCTGTTACTGTCACAATGGATGTTTACATTCCTTGTGACAGCAATAAAAGTGATATAAAAAAATTAAAGGGACAGTGTAAAAATAAAATAAAATAAATAAGACTAAATAAATAAATGTAAGGCACCCCATCCCTCCATGATCGCGCGGAGAGGCGAATGCATACATAAGTCGCACCCATAAATGTAAACAGTGTTCAAATCACACATGTGAGGTATTGCTGTGATTTTTAGAGCGAGAGCAATAATTCTAGCAAATTTAAAGCATGACATGATAGGTATCTATTTACTTGGCATAGCATCATCTTTCACATTATACAAAAAATTGGGTTAACTTTGCTGTTTTGTTTTTTTTAATTCAGAAAAGTGTATTTTGTCCAAAAAAATTGCATTTAAAACACCGCTGCACAAATACAGTGTGACAAAATATTTCAATGACCTCAATTTTATTCTCTAGGATCTCTGATAAAATATATATATAATGTTTGGGGGTTCTTAGTCAATTTCTAGCAAAAAAATCTGATTTTAACTTCTAAGCAACACATTTCAGAAAAAGGCTTAGATGTGAAGGGGTTAAACAAGAAAAAATGTGACTGACAGGTATAATCCAAGCAGCTAGAGGGGGATCTTTCAGTGGCTCAGAGTTCTGGCTCTTCCTAGTAGTGTCAAAGCTTGTAACATGCTCCTGTCTTTTACACATTCCTCTTGGGCAGTGAGGCAGCTCATTATAGTTGTGAGCCAACAGGAATGTATATAATGCAGGACAGTGTGGGCAAGCTCTGACACTACCAGGTAAGTCATATCAGAACTGCATATCAATGCTGAGCAGAACAGGGGAACTGTAAAGCTGCTGTAAGTATGTGCACCTCTGGGTGCCTACACTTTATATTCATCAGCAGCTTTTCTTCTTCTTAGCATGAGAGTCACTTTAATTTTTAAATTAAGTATTTTCTTACTGGTATGTTTTTAAATGTGATGATAACGCTATTAATGCTTTAGCATGAAAGGAGATCTTATTTACACACTGTTTTTTAAAGTTAGAATTTTTGACAGTAAGGAAAGGAGTGATGCATTCTTGAAGTTATGTCTTACGAAGAACATTGAAGGTTTGTTTCTAAAATAGCAATAACTTTGACCTAATACTGCTCTACCATGGTTGGAAACGATATCATATTTATAACATCATAAAGACAAAGGAATGTACTAATGTGCAGTAAGCAGCACAAAAGACACCGCTCCATTCCTGCTGCTAGATCAATTTTAACATTTTTACAGACCATTACCGGCAAATAAAGTAATGGCTTGTGACAATAAGAGAATCAAATTGAAAATGTTTAATATTCAGATTAATTTACATATTCCTCTAGCATGGTTATATTAAAATACTTAAGCACATGGTTTCTGGTGTGAATCATTGGTTACATTTTCTATTACGCTAATAAGACTCACTCTAGTGGAAATGTACAATAATAAAGCAAGGGACATTTATATGGGGTGATTAGTGAACAGAACAACTTCGTTTTTCCCCACAAATAAAAGTTACATCAAGTGTTCCAATGCACACCGTGAATTGTTTTGTCACAACAATAAGAAGGTATTTGCAGAATAAATTTCCTTCCATGTCTTTTACCCATTGTAGCAATAGTCATTTGCTATTTTTTATATTTTTGTATTATTTAAATTTCTAAATACAAATGGATACTAGGGATGGTTTATATTTCTTTATACGATTGAAAACTACACATACAATGATTTTTGAATCCAATAATAATTTTAGGTTTTCCTTTATACCCCAACATCAAATCCCATATAGTTTGGCAAGTGTAAACAGGATGTCATCATCAATACTTGCTTGCTACAGTTATATTTAGATCATTCAGTGGTATTCAATAAATATTTTCAAATTCGTTTAAAAAGATGCATACTTAAAGCAGACCTTGCACCAAAATTATAGGTTGGCTCATTAGATGATTTCCCTCTTCTGCTTTTTAAAATTGTATGATAGAAGTACCGAAATGTACCTGTACGGAGAAAGGATATAATTTATATCCTTACCTTACCCTCAGCTTCTGCCAGCATCACCTAGGCAAGGGTGATGTCACAATTCTGCCAGCAAGGTTCTTGGAATGGTGAAGATTCCAAATCGTGCAAAAGACACTGCAGCACCTAACTGGAGCATCATCTCATGGTAAATGGGGTACTCATTGTTCCCCAGGAATCTCATGAGAAGGATAGTGAAGTCACCATCTGCAAGGCAGAAGGTATTAGTATTTATTTTTTTCCCAATGGACAGATGGACATCACTCTCACTAGCCAGTGGCATCCAACTGATTGGACCTTGACAGCCTGAGCGGGAACCCTTAAGCATTTATCATGGGTCACAAACAGGGAGGGAGCCACATTTATATACTGGGATCGCCGTGATAGAGACCATGGCCAAAGGTCTCCTCGAAGCAGAATGCTTCAGAAGACTCTACCAAGAGGAGACACATTGGATGTATATACTTGATACCCTCTCTTTGGCGGGCTTGAATGAAGAATTGAAGGTCAGTACGATATTATAATAATTTGATCCAATTTTTGCACTTTGATGTTTTACACCATTGTTATACATTCCTGTATACATCCTTATATACACATCCTGTTGACATATCATGTCATAACTAGAGTTGAGCGAACCCAAACTGTAAAGTTCGGGTTCGTACCTGACTTTAGGGTGTCCGTGTCCCAAACACGGACATTTGAGAAAAAGTCCGGGTTCGGGGTGTGGTATTTTTTTGCACCTTTTGAATAGCTGCAGGGCAGTCAATCAAAAAGCGTTTCACTCGTTTGCCCTTAGAAGCCATCACAGCCATGCCTACTAATGGCATGGCTGTGATTGGCCAGTGCATAATGTGATCCAGCCTCGATATGAGCTGGAGTCACGTAGCGCTGCATGTCACATGCTCTAAGACTAGTGTAGGGAGAGGATGTTGACGCCGCTGTGAGGGACAGATTACCATTATAAAATCATCTCATACTGGTATAGGGAGAGGTTCCTGCCGCTGGTGTGAGGGATAGATTAGCGTTATAAAATCATCTCATACTAGTATAGGGAGAGGTTCCTGCCGCTGGTGTGAGGGATAGATTAGCGTTATAAAATCATCTCATACTAGTATCAGGAGAGATTCCTGCCGCTGCTGTGAGGGACAGATTAGCGTTATAAAATCATCCCAAATACTAGTATAGGGAGAGGTTCCTGCTGCTGGTGTGAGGGACAGATTAGCGTTATAAGATCATCTCATACTAGTGTAGGGAGAGGTTCTTGCTGCTATGTGAGGGACAGATTATCATTATAAAATCATCTCAAACTGGTATAGGGAGAGGTTCCTGCTGCTGGTGTGAGGGACAGATTACCGTTATAAGATCATCTCATACTAGTATAGGGAGAGGTTCCTGCTGCTGGTATGAGGGACAGTTTACCGTTATAAAATCATCTCATACTAGTATAGGGAGAGGTTCCTGCCGCTGGTGTGAGGGATAGATTACCGTTATAAAATCATCTCATACTGGTGTAGAGAGAGGTTCCTGCTGCTGGTGTGAGGGACAGATTACCATTTTAAAATTATCTCATACTGGTGTAGGGAGAGGTTCCTGCTGCTGGTGTGAGGGACAGATTACCATTATAAGATCATCTCATACTAGTATAGGGAGAGGTTCCTGCTGCTGATGTGAGGGACAGATTATCGTTATAAAATCATCTCATACTAGTATATAGAGAGGTTCCTGCCACTGGTGTGAGGGATAGATTAGCATTATAAAATCATCTTATAATGGTGTAGGGAGAGGTTCCTGCTGCTGGTGTGAGGGACAAATTACCGTTATTTAATCATCTCATACTATTATAGGGAGAGGTTCCTGCTGCTGGTGTGAGGGACAGATTACCGTTATAAAATCATCTCAAACTGGTATAGGGAGAGGTTCCTGCTGCTGGTGTGAGGGACAGATTACCGTTATAGAAATCATCTCA
>BLSH010188085.1:27305-37866 GCA_018402905.1 Glandirana rugosa | reverse complement strand
CAGCGGTATGTGAAATCTCTAATTTCTGCTATCTGTCCTCAGAGCAACAGCACAGACAGCAGTAGTAAAGTAATCTATCTCAGGATGCAGGATCAGGTCTTAAAATGGCTAAAATCTGTCCCTCACGCCGTCAGCTACCTTTCCCTATACTAACCCAAGGAGCATGTGACTGCAGCACTGTGACTCCAGCTTATAAAGAGGCTGGGTCACATGATGCACCGGCCAATCACAGCCATGCCATTAGTAGGCATGGCTGTGATGGCTTCTAAGGGCAAACCACTGAAACGCTTGTTGATTGGCTGCCCTGCAGCTTCTCAACACGTGGAGTAAAATAGCAGAACCCCGGACCGAACCCGAACGATTTTTGAAATGTCCGGGTCCGGGTCCGTGCCACGGACACCCTAAAGTTCGGTACGGACCCGAACGTTACAGTCCGGGTTCGCTCAACACTATTCCTCATATTTGCGATAAAAAAAATCGCAATCGGCGTTTATTGATTGGTTTGCGCAAAAGTGGTCGCGTTTACGGATGGTGAGAATTCATTTCTGGGGTTTTTATTTTTTTTTTATTTTTTACTAAAAATGGCGGCGATCTGCGATTTTTTGCGGTACTGCGATATTGGGGCGGACATGTCGGAACGTTTTGACACTTTTTTGGGACCATTGGCATTTATACAGCAATCAGTGCTATAAAAATGCACTGATTACTGTGTAAATGTCATTGGCAGTGAAGGGGTTAACCTGCAGGGGGCGCGCTAAGGGTTAACTATGTTCCCTGGGCGTGTTCTAACTGTATTGGGGACTGTCCTGGCTGGGGAAAGGAAGTTATCACAGCCTTCATGTACGAGAAGGCTGTGATCACTTCCCTTCCCCCTCACACAGAGCGGAGGTCCGTGTTTACATACACGGACCTCCGCTCATTCGCTCCGGGGGGGCCATCGCGGGTAGCCGGCGGCAATCGAAGCCGCCGCACCCGCTCCCTGGACCCCCCCGGACACAGTGAGCGCGCGGGCGCGCCTCCGGCGGCGCGCGCGCGCTCACAGTGCGCGTTATCGCAGCCGCCGTCGTATGACGGCGTTTTGCGATAACGAACCACTTTGTCGCCGTCAGATGCCGATCGGCGGTCGGCAAGTGGTTAAACTTTTGTTATTAAAAAAATACAATAAACTCAATTTTAGTCATACATTTTTGTCAAAATGCATTCAGCCACATGTCTCTGGCAAAAAAATAGTCAATAAGCTTATATTTATTGGTTTGCGCAAAAGTTATAGTATTTACAAACTAGGGAACATTTTCTGCAATTTACACACCTTTTATTTTATGACTGCCTTATTTGACTGTCTTATTTCCCGAGGTGCTATATAGCAAATAGGATGGGGTGTCTACTTTCCAAAATGGGGTCATTTGGGGGAGGGGGGTGTGAACCGTCCTTGCATTTTATGCCCTGACACTTTTTGTTTACATGAAAAAATACTTTACTTTTTTTTGCTAGAAAATACTTTGAACCCCCAAACATTATACATTTTTTTAAAGCAGAGGCATCCAGATTAAAATGGTGGGTGTTGCATTTTTTTTTCACAAAGTATTTGCACAGCTATTTTTCAAATGCAATTTTTGTGGAAAAAAAAATCCCTTTTTTCAATCTTAATGCACAAAAACACACTATATTACCCAAATGTTGGCCAAATATAAAAGATGATCTCATGCCGAGTACATAGACACCAAACATGACATTTTAAAAAGCCTTTAAAAGCCTTTACAGGTTACCACTTTAGATTTACAGAGGAGGCCTACTGCTAGAATTGCCCCATTTCCCAATGACTCTGTTTATATCCGGCAAAGCCGAAGTCATGAAATGCTCGTAGCTTCCGGTTTCTTAGACCATAGAGATGATTGGAGGCATTCTAGTCTTTGATGAGCTCTATGGTCAGCTGGCGGAACCACCAGCTGCATTCTCACATTCCCCGGTGGGACAGGAGAGCCTGAGAAAACCACTCAAAGACCAGTACGTCGCTGGTCCTTGTTGGGCATATGTTGTAATGTTCTTTTTTTTCATGCAGCCTGTGGGGTAAATGAAAAAAAAAAGAATCAATCAGTGGGTACCCCCACCATTAGAAAACTGCCCTGCATGCACCCACTTCTAATAATGGGCATAGCACCATTCTAAAAATATATACCAGAGCATAGGGGCAATTCTCCCAAATTTCCACCCACTGCCCCTATGCTCTGGCATATGCTCTTTTTTAACTGTGGTGGTGAAATCACATACTACAGCGCTAGAGTCACTAATTTATGTATCGTGGGAGCAAACGCTGTTGCTGTCAAGATAAATATATCCCTGCTGCAGCTGAATGGCGTACCTGAACAGCAAAAAAGGATTAATAAAACACAGTAAACAGTAACGTAAACAACTTACATACCTGCAAAGAAAACATTATAAAACACAGTAACAATGAAACATTAAAGGTAAGCAGTAACATATAAAAAAAATACATATCTGAAAAGAAAACATGATAAAAAACAGTAAAAAACATTATAGGTATGCATAGAATACAGTAACAATAGAGAGAGAATAGACAGAAAACAATAGAGAGAGAACAAGAAACTGACAACTGTTTTTGGCTGTTTTATTTTATATTTTTTTGGTTTTTATAACTTTTTTTTGTCGTTGTTTTAATTTTTTTTTCTTTTGGTATGCTTTTTTTTAAACAGTAACAGTAAAGCTGGGTTCACACTATCCGACATTTGAATGGTCCTTCTTTGATCCTACTTTGCTGTGTGATTTATGGTCCTACATTGGGTCAAAGTCGTTCCGATTTTCTGTGAACCGGCATCCGACTTTGATCCTGACAATACCAGGCACCTTGTGCTCTGGGGATCTTGAAGGGGAACTCCACATCAATTTAAAAAAAAAAAAACGGCATGGGGTTCCCCTCCAAGAACATACCAGGCCCTTCAGTCTGGTATGGATTTTAAGGGGGACCCCATGCCGAAAAAAGGGCGTAGGGTCCCCCCAAAATCCATACCACACACTTATCTGAGCACGCAGCCTGGCAGGCCAGGAAAGGGGGGGGGGCGATGCCACATGCCCTCAACATGGGGAGAATGTGTGCTTTGGGGCGGGGGGGCTCTGCACCTTGCCGGTGGTTGTCGGGGTCTGCGGGCGGGGGGCTTATTATAATCGGGAAGCCCCCTTTAACAAGGGGGCCCCCAGATCCTGGCCCCCACCCTATGTGAATGAGTATGGGGTACATTGTAAAAAAAGAAAAAAAAAACACAATACACGGGTTTTTAAAATATTGTATTAAATCAGTTCCAGCGTCTCTCCCTCTCTGGCTCTTCTCCCTCTCCAGCGTCTTCTTTCTTCTGCTCTTTTGCGGGGGCCTTCTTTCTTCTGAGAGGTCTTCTATCTTCTGCTCCTTTGCCGATCTTCTCCACTGTCCTCTTCCCTCTGTTCTCCCTCTCTTCTTCTTCCCATGTTGACACAATGTGATCTCCTGCATGAATGCCGGCTCCGCTGTGTGCTGTGACTTAAATTGACATGGGGCAGGTCCACCAGCTGATGTCACTCGGAGGCCCCGCCCACTTATGACATCACATACAGGGGCAGGGCTCATAGGGAATCATTGTTTTTGTGACATAATGCAAATTGTGCTACTAATGTCGATCCGGGAATCAGACTAGTGTGAACCCAGCCTAAAGGATCGGGTCTCTCAAAATGCGGTGACATCTTTGGAGAGCCTATGAAAGTGTGCCCTATACCCGTGTAGTGGTAGAGCTGGAAACAGTCACAGATGCAAAGACCAGGCTGGTCAGGACAGGAAGGACAATAAAAATGGGTGTCACACCTGTATCCGCGTTGTCTGCAGACATGACATCTTTTTTGCGGGGCATGGTTGGTAGGGGTACCAGGGATGGCTTGTGGAAAATGCCACCCATGCAGCTGGCTCACTGCATTTGGATTGGGAAGATGGGGTGCAGCACAATCTGGGAACAGAAGGGCTGTGACGATCTCTTCCTGGAATTTAAGGAAGGATCCAGTCCGTCCCAACGCTTTTTTTAGCACATAAGCGTTCAGCAAAGCCATTTGGAATAAGTATACAGACACTTTTTTGTACCAGCATCTGGCCTTATAAGCAAATAAGTACGGTGCCAATAACTGGTCGTTGAGGTCCACCCCTCCCATATTAAGGTTATATTCCTGGACACAGAGGGGCTTCTCCACAACACCAGTCGCCGTTTGAATTTGGACTGCCGTATCTGCATGAAAGGAGTAAAGAATGAAAACATTCTTTGTATCCCTCACCACAAGCAAATTACTACTTCTCAAGCAGGCTCTCTCCCCCGTCTAAGTCGGGATTCTCCCAGCCATTAGGGAAAGCCCAGGCAATTAGATTGCATGGTGCCACATGTGCCAATTCCAGAATCAAAAAGGTGACTAAAAAGTGGCACGCTTGAGTAGTAACTGTTCATGTACAAGTGGTACCCCTTTCCGGATAAGGGTGACACCAAGTTCCAAACAATCTTGCCGGCGCTCCCTATGTAGTCTGGGCAGTTGGGGGGCTCCACATGACTATCTTTTCCCTTGTAAACCATAAAACTATATGTACAGTCTGGGGCCCTGTCAGAGCTCATACATCTTGACCCCGTATTTGGCACGCTTGCTGGGGAGGTACTGTTTAAAAGCAAGATGGCCAGAAAATTAAATCAGGGACTCTTCTACTCAGACAACTTGATTGGGAATAAATAAGGCTGTGAATTGTTGGTTGAAGTGGTTTACGAGGGGGCCGTATTTTGTGGAGCCAATCATATTCAAGGTCACCCCGTGGACGACCGAGTTCATTGTCACTGAAGTGCATAAACCGCAGGATCTGCTCGTATCATGTCCTAGCCATGGTACCATGGTAGCAGATAACACGGGCATATGGTTAATTGGGTCAGTGGACCAATATGACCACAACTCAGATTTTTTAACTATGCCCATGAGGAGGGAAAGGCCCAGAAAGGACTTAAACTCTGGAACTGTAATAGGTTTCCAATCTCTGGCAAGTGACACATGGAAATTAGCGGTGATGTACCGCATACAAATTGCTTTGGTCTACATTAGATCTGTAGAGATCTTCCGTAAAAAAACAGTGAATAAAAATCAAATGACATAAAATCAACTGTTTCCACCTGAATTCCGGGTTGGCCAGTGTATGGGGGAAGTACAGGTGCTGCATCAGTGGTGGGCTGCCAATTAGGGCTTGCAAGCATGTCAGTAAGGGTACTATGGGCTCTGCGAGTCTGTCTTTGTCTGCAGGACATTACTAGACACACCAGCTTGAACTGCACTTATGGGACTCGCCACATCACCAAGTGTTACTGCAGTGCTGGTTGTACGACCAGGATGTACTAGGCCGCTGGTGCTTGCCAGTTCACAAGAAAGATGTGCAGCACTAGTACTGGCTCTCTGCTCCATACGAGAGCCCTGCAGTTCTTGCACCCCAACAACAGCAGAATGGGGTCGGGTACACCTGACCTTAGCATGGACCACAACTCGGTCGTCAGAGCTATCTGACAGGATGGCTCTGTTGTCTACAAGTTCGTATACTGAGCCTGAATCTGACAGTGAGGCTTCCCCATTGCTCTCTGTCATGCTCAGCAATATATAGGCCTCTTTACCAGTGTACCTCGGATTTGACATTTTGGGCTCTAAATTTATAGGTACACTAGTGTGACTCACTGGCAAAAAAGCGCACCTGGTTGTCAGAGCCTGAAAACTACCTAACTAACAAGTGTCAACTGTGACACTAATGTGGTGATCACAGATGACAGGGGACAATCAAGGGGTTAAAACCTTTATTGGGGGGTAAGGGGGCACCTGTACAGGGATCAGTGAAAGATCTGATCACTGCACTCAGTGACACAGTGACAGGAGTGAAGGGGGTTAATTGAGGGGGGGCAATCAGGTGGTGATCAGGGGGGTGGAAAGTGTGCCTATGTGTACTGTCTCAGTGTAGTGTTGGTGCACTCATGTTTAGATGTTCTCTCTCTTCGCTCTGGAACCGAAAAGGGCTCCACGTGGGGGAGGTGACATCACTTTCTCTGACTGTGTTTACATTACACAGGCAGAGGAGGCATTTCATTCGCCAGGACCGATCAGCTGGTGCAGACCAAAATCATTGGTCTGTGCCTGTAGATTGAGCAGTCCTGTAGCGAACCCGACCACCAGGGCCGCAGGGGGAGGCGCTCACGCTTGCCCTCTACCTATGGCCGTGAGCGCCTTTTATAAAGGGTGATTTGCATAATGCTGCCCCATTGCAGCAGTAAATGTATGCAACACGGTCTGAAAAGGATTAATGAGGAGCTTCCAATTAGGGGGTAATTGCCCATGTTTTGACATAGTTTGTATAGTTCAACACTCTTGTATATAACTATGTTTTAGTTGTGGATACAGTGGGGAAGAGTTTAAACTCCTTCAAGTGTTGTTTTTTAGCTGTTTGAGTACCATTGGGGTAGTTTCCCTTCTTTTCCTGTCCCAGAGATGCAGCAGAAAGTGATAAGAAATTTCCCAACACAAAGGAAATTCCCCTCCTGGACAGCTGACACAGAAACAGGTATCCCCATTGAAAGACTTCTTACCTTGTGCCCTAGGAATACTCTAACGTTTGCTATTATTTGTAACTCAGGATGGTAATGAGTGAAAGTTTTGAGTCCTTATTTTATGGTACTCCCCTTATTCACTAACACAACCTCCAAGCTTCTGAAGGGGGCCACCAACTGTAGCAACCTCCATGAATCAAGCTGCCACAGATACCCTTCTCTGATAGGGTCCAGGGCTACCTCACACCTGACTAATCTATAGAGAACGTTATGCATTGCAGCTATATATTTTCTAAGGACAAACAGAATTGTTAGAAATCCAAGGAACCTATGCTTTACATGTTCGTAGGTTTGAACACAAGCAAAGCATTAGGGTCAATTTACAGAGCTTTACCATCCATCTAAGGCACATTATTTTCAGGCATGTGACTGTAATTTTAAATTTCATTGGATTCAAATGAAAATAAATGTCACTTTCTTGAAAATAAAGATACTTATCCTGGTGTGCTAGGTTTGGGTATTTAACAATGTGCAGAACATGCACAAGTCAAATCAGCGCCCAGCTTATAAAGTATTTTTTCATAGAAAATTGTTTTGAAAAGTGTGGCAGTTCTTGTATCCCCATTTCTCCTGGTTCGTGTTTTTAGAGACGAAAAGCATGATAACAAAACAATCATAACATGCCAGTTATGAAGGAGTGAGCTTCTAATGATCCTTTAATGTATTTTAATCATGATAAAATGCAGTGGGTACAGGAAGTATTCCGGCCCCCTTAAATTTTTCACTCTTTGTTATATTGCAGCCACTTGCTAAAATCATTTAAGTTAATTTATTTTCCTCATTAATGTACACACAGCACCCCATATTGACAGAAAAACATAGAATTGTTGATATTTTTGCAGATTTATTAAAAAAGAAAAACTGAAATATCACATGGCCCTAAGTATTCAGACCCTTTGCTGTGACACTCATATATTTAACTCAGGTGCTGTCCATTTCTTCTGATCATCCTTGAGATGGTTCTACACCTTCATTTGAGTCCAGCTGTGTTTGATTATACTGATTGGACTTGATTAGGAAAGCCACACACCTGTCTATATAAGACCTTACAGCTCATAGTGCATGTCAGAGCAAATGAGTATCATGAGGTCAAAGGAACTGCCTGAAGAGCTCAGAGACAGAATTGTGGAAAGGTACAGATCTGGCCAAGGTTACAAAAAAAGTCTGCTGCACTTAAGGTTCTTAAGAGCACACTGGCCTCCATAATCCTTAAATGGAAGACGTTTGGGACGACCAGAACCCTTCCTAGAGCTGGCCGTCCGGCCAAACTGAGCTATCGGGAGAGAAGAGCCTTGGTGAGAGAGGTAAAGAAGAACCCAAAGATCACTGTGGCTGAGCTCCAGAGATGCAGTCAGGAGATGGGAGAATGTTGTAGAAAGTCAACCATCACTGCAGCCCTCCACCAGTCGGGGCTTTATGGCAGAGTGGCCCGACGGAAGCCTCTTCTCAGTGTAAGACACATGAAAGCCTGCATGGAGTTTGCTAAAAAACAACCGAAGGACTCCAAGATGGTGAGAAATAAGATTCTCTGGTCTGATGAGACCAAGATAGAACTTTTTGGCCTTAATGCTAAGCGGGATGTGTGGAGAAAACTAGACACTGCTCATCACCTGTCCAATACAGTTCCAGCAGTGAAGCATGGTGGTGGCAGCATCATGCTGTGGGGGTGTTTTTAAGCTGCAGGGACAGGATGACTGATTGCAATTGAGGAAAAGATGAATGCGGCCAAGTACAGGGATATCCTGGACGAAAACCTTCTCCAGAGTGCTCAGGACCTCAGACTGGGCTGAAGGTTTACCTTCCAACAAGACAATGACCCTAAGCACACAGCTAAAATAACGAAGGAGTGGCTTCACAACAACTCGGTGACTGTTCTTGAATGGCCCAGCCAGAGCCCTGACTTAAACCCAATTGAGCATCTCTGGAGAGACCTAAAAATCGCTGTCCACCAACGTTTACCATCCAACCTGACAGGACTGGAGAGGATCTGCAAGGAGGAATGGCAGAGGATCCCCAAATCCAGGTGTGAAAAACTTGTTGCATCTTTCCCAAAAAGATTCATGGCTGTATTAGATCAAAAGGGTGCTTCTACTAAATACTGAGCAAAGGATCTGGGTCTTAGGACCATGTGATATTTCAGTTTTTCTTTTTTAATAAATCTGCAAAAATGTCAACAATTCTGTGTTTTTCTGTCAATATGGTGTGCTGTGTGTACATTAATGAGGGAAAAAAATGAACTTAAATGATTTTAGCAAATGGCTGCAATATAACAAAGAGTGAACAATTTAAGGGGGTCTGAATACTTTCCTTACCCACTGTATATTCCTATTTTTTGTGCATAATTCTAATACAATTCATATGGGGAATTTTCCTTTTACTTTTAGGCTTTGTTTTCTTAGTGATCTATTAGGCTTCTCCAGCTGATAATAAATAGTCACATTTAACTGGACTTGTTCTGTTATGTAAAGAGGTTTTAAATGTTATCCAAATCACTTCTTAAAGTGGAACTAAACCTTCCTATCATTTACAGAGAAGGAAGCTGCCATCTTGGACAGTCTGTGCTGCACGTGTGATCAGCTATGACTTTAGCCATTGGATGGCTTGACAGTTCAGATGACTCACTGGCAACTGTGGAAGTTATCATTAACAGCATGCCTTGAATGTAATTGTTTTGGGGAACTTTTCATTTTATGGATCTATTTGCACATTAAGTTTTAACTTACCCCAACCTTTATATCCATTTACTGTATATGGCAGGTGTTAAAGTTGTGGGACCACTCTGTACCAGTTAAATATTTCTATTCTTAGTATCAGGATGTCTCCATAGGTGTTAATACTTCTATTTAGGGGGATGAAGGTACAAACTGTTGTCAAATCACAAGAGGTAGACATGTTAAAACTGCATTATAGTGTAAGATAGATCATGTTAAATGCCCCTACCCCTGTATAGGGATGCTTATTTTAGTTTGACATAGATTGCCTCTTTCTTACCTCTTGCATGAAATGTCTAAAATGCCTACCTCACTGTTCTTGAAAGAATTACCCTTTTCCATAATGTGTAGGAAAACTGCTAAATTCTGACCTGTAGAAGTTGCCCTCCTATTTTAGGCAATTCATTTAGTGGGGGTTTGTATCCCCAATATACAGTTCTTTGCACATCCCCCTACACTGCATTGCAAATACAAAGTTACTTAGTGGTTAGGTTAGGTTGGGTGTTGGGTCTTCTGGATGTGTAAGTGTCTGTCTTTGTGTATTGTTAGACTTAAAAAACACAGGGATGCAATGTTTAAGTTTAGTGTTGAGCGAACCCGGACTGTAACGTTCGGGTCCGTACCGAACTTTCGGGTGTCCGTGGCACGGACCCGGACCCGGACATTTCAAAAATCGTTCGGGTTCGACGGTGCCTGTGGGCTTTCAAGCCATGCCTGGGCTTGCAATGTCAGGCCCAAGCGAGTTGTGATTTGAATTTGTAACGTAGGGACACAAAAAATTCAGATTGTTATGTGTTTCTGTCTGTGAATGTGTAGGTCTTCTGGGTTGTGGGTTGGATTGGATTGGTGATTCATTGAAACATAAACGTTACGTCACATCCCCCTACACGTTTCTTGACATATAACCCCTATGTTTGGGGGTGATTTACTTAACGGATTTTATCCTCCCGTTGAAGATGTCCAGTCTTAAATCGTCAAAAGGATGTGTAATACCTTTTCCCATTAAGAAAGTTCTTGTCACTCCATCCGTAAAATCTGTAAAGTACGTTCTCCATTCTTTCTCCGTTAGATACAGTTTGATTTTATTCGTAGGGATATGTCCCCATCCCCGTAAATTGTACTAGATAGAATGTGATATTACGTCAAAATTGTACAGATGGAGAACACTAAACTGTTGTCAAACATGGAAGTAGGGGGATTTATCTT
>BLSH010188085.1:0-26121 GCA_018402905.1 Glandirana rugosa | reverse complement strand
TTTTTAAATTTGATTTTAATTTATTTTCCCTCTCCCCATTTTTTGTAGGGCACTTGCCCTAGTTTGAAGATGATTTTAGAACAGTTATATGGCTTCTACCGTTAATTAATACTTTTCAGACACAGTTTGAAGATGATCCACATTCACCTCCATTTTTGCATTTTTTAAGTTTTTATTTTTTTAAAAATATTTAAAGTTATTTCCCTGTCCCCATTTTTTTGTAGGGCACTTGCCCTACCCTTACCCCCATTTTACTTCCTTTTGCAGCCCTCTGGGGCTTTCCATGACTTTCCTACAGCCATTTTTGTGCCTAAAAGTTCGGGTCCCCATTGATTTCAATGGGGTTCGTTGTCCGTGCGATCGTTCGGGTTCCGTCCGGACCCGGACCCGGACTTTGTCCCGAAGTTCGGACGGAGCAGCAGAACCCGAACTTCCAGGTGTTCGCTCAACTCTATTTAAGTTAAAGATAGATTCATTTATTTTTGTGACATTCCAAATACATATGCAATGACTATATTACATAGTGTGTTTGGCTTTTCTCCTCTGTTCAATGGCCCTGTTTTTACTAGACTTTGTATATATTATGCAAGCCCAGTCTGGGTAGCCACTAGGCATTCCGGAGAGTTTGCATTCTTGTATTTAGACTTTGTGAAGTTGATTTACTAAAGGCAAATAAGCTGTTCAATTTGCAAGGAAAGTTGCACTTTGCAAGGGATTTTTCTCCAGAGCTTAGTGAATGTGGTGAAATTTTACTTTGCAAAGAATACCCAAACACATGCAAGGAAAGAAAAAAAAAAAAAAACAACACGTTTACTTGCATGTGATTGGTTGATGGAAATCCACAGAGTTTAACCTCTTTTACTAAGCTCTGGGGAAAATTTCCTTGCAATATATCCCAGTCTGGGTTCCTTTGGGTAATGGGAGTAAAAGAAAACTGCTTGGACCACTTGGACCTTGATGAAGGGGACACACCCCGAAAGCTTGTCCTGAAAAATTGTATGTTAGTGCAAATAGAAAAAAGTATCACGAACAGTACTCAATTTTCTCTAGTGAACTAGTAAATCTCTGTGCAGGGTGAAGCCGAAAGTGCAATCATCACAACCCCCTTCCTTAACGTATACTGTAGCACACTAGCCAAAAAGGGTAATTTGCTATTCAGTGCCTCTTCCCAGGTAAACTTGTTTTTGTTCACCGAGTTTATGCATTCACTAAAAGCTTGTATTTCTGATGTTCTAATCTGGACTCATGCATCATTTACATACCTGAACCAGTGACTTGGTGTTATTCTCCTGAAAGAGTCAAGCCTTTCTTCTCAACCGCTTCTATCTAGAGGTTGGCTACAATGGGAGATACAGGTTATCCCATAGCACAGCCATGTCTCTGTCTGTAGAAGTTATCCTTATACCTGAAATAAGTAATGTCGTGACAAAGCTTTAGCAAAGAACATACTCAATCTGGCTCTGACTGTCTAAAGTCTTATCTCATTTCAAATGCTTCCTTACAGTCTCAAAGAACTCTGCAGTTAGTATAAAAGGAATGGGGTGTCATAGGGCACCATATTCTCTTCTGGCTCTAAGTTTAATACATGTATCTTATTGATAAATTCCTTGAAGTTCTGAATGTGGTGTACCATGTTGCTAACTAAGGATGATAGGATAGTAGCCAGACAATAGCTGTATGCAACAGAGTTAATGCTGCTGACAAGCACTATTAGAGGGCCACCTTCCTTGTGTATTATAGGGAGTTGATACAGACATAGTTTAGCTTCCCTCGGATAGTGTCACATACCTGTAGGCAGGGTCTGAGATGACAAGGGTTGCCTATTGCAAAGTTCATGTCTGAATATCACTGAAAGTTGAGAAACTGTCTGCATGGATGAAGGAGGTGTCAAAGTGTTGAGACTCTGGACTGGAACTTGAGAGTGCTGGTATCAGGTGAGCTGGAGTACAGCTGGTAGTTCAACTTGAATGTGCAAAGTTCAGTTTAAGGTGAAGTCAGGTCCAGAGTCTGGCTCAGTGGCAGCTAAAACATCAATGCGTAGACAGGATCAATGTCTGTGGATATAAATGCTGGAATTTGCTCCTATCATCGCTTTTTAGAACTGAAGAAGTGGTTTAGATAAGCTATGTACATTTCTCCAACAATACAGAACAAGTCCAGTTGTACGTGAATAACTATTACAGTACTAGCTTTACAATGGCATGGATAAATAACTACACAGACATAAGGCTCATTTGTTCTACTCATGTTATTTATGTTGAATTCACCCCTTCATTTGGTGCCCTTTTTTAATGAAGGTTTCTTATTGCACATTAACCTTTACTGGCAAATAACATTAATAACAGAAACAAGACCATTCATCCAAAAACATATATATATATATATATATATATATATATATATATATATATATATATATATATATATATATATATGTAGATCAATGACAGTTGAGGTACAAGGCAGGCAAGGTTCAGAATAATCAGGATCAAATCCATAGTCAAGGATGTCAGCAAGGGAATCCAAACTTGCAGACAGGGCACAAGAATAAGACTTCAGGCTTGGCTGGCTTAAATCTGGTTTGGTCCTCACCCACAGACTGGCTACATAAACCACTTTGCAGGAGGATAGACAGACAGGGAGAATGCATCACGGTCAAAGCCAGGATGGTGGAATGAGACCAACAGTTGTGATGTCCTCTTTTCCATGAAGTTGGCTAATTAAGCAGTCAAGAAGCAGGAGCAATAGTAGAAAAATAGATATTAACCATGCTCTTAAATTAATATAAACTGACCACTAGGGATTAGGGTAAACCCATTGTGCAAATAGCAATCAAAAAATATTGATCAAAAAATAAAGTGCATATGATCAATCTTATACAAATAATATAGTTCATAAATGAAGTTCATAAATAAATTTCATATTGAAGTCCATCCATTGTAAAGTTGAAGTGATCAGAAATCCAAAATCCTTAGTGCATTAATAGTAACAAGTACATCCAAGTTGTCTGTCTAACTACAGACATTTTCAAAGACTTTCAAAGTGACTGTACGGTCCTCTACCTGTGAAATAGCCAAAATTCCTACTCACCAGACCTACATGATCCCCATAACAAAGATCATCAGCACATGGGTATAAGTAGATGTCCAGCGGATACACATCGGAGGAACAGAAGCAGGAGGTCCAGTCAGCTCATGTAAAAAGACCGGGAAGCTTTCATCATGAAAAAATGCTTGTATTTTATTAAAATGGTTAAAATCAAAAAATTGTTACAGACAAGGAAGCAGGGGATGCATATGCGCTCCTCCTGCCTTCCAAGGAGCGTAAGTGACGTTCCATAACTATTTTTTTATTTGAACCATTTTAATAAAATACAAGCGGTTTTTCATGATGAAAGCCTCCCAGTCTTTTTACATGAGCTGACTGGACCTCCTGCTTCTGTTCCTCAGGTGTGGATCCACTGGACATCTACTTATACCCATGCGCTGATGATCTCTGTTATGGGGATCATGTAGGTCTGGTGAGTAGGAATTTTGGCTATTTCACTGGTAGAGTCACTTTGAAAGTCTTTGGAAATGTCTGTAGTTAGACAGACAACTTGGATGGACTTGTCACTATTAATGCACTAAGGATTTTGGATTTCTGATCACTTGCACTTTACAATAGATGAACTTTGATATGAAATTTATTCATGAACTTCATTTATGAACTATATTATTTGTATAAGATTGATCATATGCACTTTATTTTTTTATTGATATTTTTTGATTGCTATTTGCACAATGGGTTTACCCTGACCCTTAATGGTCAGTTTATATTAATTTAAGAGCGCGGTTAATATCTATTTTTCTACTATTGCACTGAGACTATTGTCCATACCACCAGCGGCTCTACATAGGAAGCTTACATTGCGCCGGCCAAAGGAATATATGTGTATTTCTTGCTCAAGAAGCAGGGGCATCTTCTTTCTCTCTCCTCCTATCATCATGTTCCTTAAATGTATGCAGCCACTTGATCAGTGGTGGCCCATCCATTAGGGGCACATGGGCGCCACCCCCCTGTCCATGCGCTTAGCCCCCTGATCTACATACAGGGCACCGGACTACGGATTACAATGGGGGGATGTGTTTTTTTGAAGTACGTGATTAGAGCCAGATACTCTAATAGGCTTCAAAAATGGGTGCAAAGCACTGCGCCCTGATCCCACCCAGTTGTGTGAGGAGAGCGAATGAATATTCCCACCAATCAGGAAGAGAGTCATGAGACCCACTTCCCAATTGGCCAAAACATCAGGCGATCCTATTGGACGCCTAGCACCTAGGGGGAGGAGAGGGGAGATGCACGGCGGCTTGCACAGCAGAAGCCGCCATGCTGGAAGAGAGGACACTGGAGCTGCTGCTCTTAGCCCGTCACTTGTCACTCGCCACCTAGATGGAGTCCGCCGTGCTCAAGGACAACAGAGCCGCTGCCCGCTGCCCACAGCCTGCCATCCGCCTGCTACCCACCACTTAGATGGGGTAAGTGCCGTACCAACCTGTGGGGGGTAGTAGTGCCGCCTGGTTGTTTGCCACCCCCCACAAGAAAAAAACACCAGCCGCCACTGCACTTTATTGTCTCCCAATGCAACCCCTCCCTCTCCCAGTCATTCTGTGTTTTCGATTGAAAGTGGCTAATACCAAGTCAAATTAAAGCATTAAATGACTTAATGATTTGTTAATGAATAACCAGCTGCATTAATTTGTGTATTTTATATCTGTCTGGCGTTTAGCTTTAAGCCTTTCCACATTTTTTTCAGCTTTATAAGAAAGCATTTCTTAGATGTGTTACAAAGTGATGGATTACATGGCTAGATTTTTCAGCTTAAATATATCTTTTTTTTTCTCTAACCATAAAAGTTTCAATTACTTTTATTGCCCGTTCATCACTACATCTCAAAATAGTACCAGCTAGCATAAGCTGCAAAATTATACGACTGAAATTTAGGATTACAAAGTCTTGCATTGACAGGCTAAAATTAAGCTTCAGAGTTCAGAAACTAACCAGATATGTGAGGTGTAAGTTCAGTACAAAAATAATTTACATAAAATGGCTCTTTTATGTATGAATGTGTGCTTATAAATTGAAAATACTCATACTTTATATACAGCTCTAATAGAGACTGATAGATATTAACATTCTAGAATCCTTGCTTGAACTAAGGTTGTTCAAGGAATTTCAGAATGTATCTCTAACTGAATGCAGTTTGTAGTTGTTTTTAAAGTTATTCTAGACACTTTACATAAGTGGCATTGTGAAATACACTCATTTTCTTTGTGTAGTCCTATTGATTTTAATAGGAATGACAGCATCTTTTGATGATGTCTTTTCTAGGTCAATGCTACATGTTATGAAGCCATACTATACTACTGTGCTACTTTATAGGTTTAGGACACTTTGGTGAAAGAGGGTGGTATAAAAGAATGATCAACATGGCTAAAACATTTCTATTTCGTGAAGAACACAGTAAACACATTAGAAATAAGTATAGCAAACCCCAGCAATCATTTACAATCTTTGGCATTTCTATGTACTGTATATTAAAAGTAAAAGCTATATTAAAAAAATGGAGTCACATGTCCACTTAGCCAGTGAAGCTGTGTTCACATTGAATACTCATTCATTTAAAGGTAATGTGAAAAAATATCTTTCCAATGATTTCATGATTGACTAAAAGTCTTGCTATTGGGCACCCGAGCCAAGCCACTGCTCTGTGTGTCCATTCAGACACAGAGCCATGGCACACCCCTCCCTTTCCTCATTGGCTCACTGACTTTGATAGACAGCAGCGGGAGCCAATGATGCCCGCTGCTGTCTCTCCACCAATCAGGAGGGAGACAGACAGCCAAGGCTCTCGTGCAACATTGCTGTATGAAGATGGGGCTCAGGTAAGTATTAGGGGGGCTGCTGCACACAGAAGTTTTTTTTTTATCTTTATGCATAGAATGCATAAAAAAAATCATCTGCCTTTAGAACCACTTTAACCGGAGGGGGGATGTCGAACCGGGGAGAAGATGGCCGCATGATCCAGCAGCTCCGCTCGGCCACCCGGGACAGACAGTTATACCTCCGCGGCCGCACACAGGCAAAATCAGCTCCAAAAGACCCCCCAGTGCAGGGACAATGCCCCATAAGTAGAAGGAAGGATCACAGGTCAAAAAACTGGCCAGCTTCTTTAAACCCAGCGCCGGGAGGCCTTATCAAAATGGCGGCCGTCAGGGGCCGCAGCAAGCATGTGGAGCGGGAGCAGACATCAGCAGCAAAGGCAGTGGACCTCAAATGGCACACCAAGTGGGGAATCCGGACAGCGGTGACTCCTCAGGGCCCTCCTCACCCAAAGCCCTGCAAAATCGAGGCCCCACAGAGACCAGCAGGTGGACGAGCCAGGCATGGAGGTAAGTGGCGCACAGTCTTCGGCCAGCCATGCACAACAGACTGCACCAGACCCCATAGACTCACTCCCTGCTCTAGGGCAGCCGATCTCTGACATAACCCTCAAGGGAATGCTAATATCTCTTAGATCATCACTACAGACAGACATAAGGGAATGTATGAGCCAGTTTAAACATGAGCTTTATGAGCTGAGGGACAGGGTAGCCCACATAGAAGCATCTATAGAGGAAATTACCTCCTCCTTCAACTCCATGGTGTATGCCCACAATGACCAAGCAGAGGAGATCAAATGGTTGAAAGCTAAACTGTCAGATCTCAAGGATCAGATAAGGAGGAACAATTTGAAAATAAGGGGCATTTCAGAAAATGTACCTCCAGAACAACTACAACAGTATGTGACAGAACTTTTCACCAAATTAGCTCCCGCTCTGACTACCGCAGAACTGACAATTGATAGAATACACAGGCTCCCCAAGCCCTCATTTCTTGCTTCTGATGTGCCTAGAGATTTTATTATGAGATTGCATTACTATAAATCCAAGGAGGCGATCACTTCAGCATTTAAGAAAGCCTCAACTTTGCCAAAAGAATATGCAAGTCTGCAAATGCTCCCTGACCCTGCAGAGACGGAAAAATCTGGCCACAATAACAAAAGCATTAAGGAACCATAACATTCCCCATCGCTGGAAATATCCAGCGACCCTGTCTGTTACGCACAATGGCAACACGTCCATGATAGTATCTCTGGAGGAAGGGATCCAGGCACTACACCAGTGGGGCATCTTACCCCCCCAATGCACCCTACACAACAACATTCCAGCACTCCAATTCCAATGGAAGAGGAATGGCAAGGAGTGTCACTTAAACGCCCTGCCAAGACAAAATCTATGACAGGAGGTACCTGACCATAATACCCAAGTTAAATACCCACACTATGTCCCAGGCCAAAAGGATCATTACAAATCCACATGACCCCTACATATATGAATGCAGTTCTCACTGTTCTCGATGTTTAGATCCCTTTTTTACGTTATTCTCTTGTTCCTACATGTTCCATTTTCTTATACCCAGTTGCCAATGGTTACCAGACCAGAACTAGGAACCTCCACCAGAGGATCAGCACAAGACACTTTCACTTCATTGTCAACTAATCCACCTAGCTATTTCCCAAACAGCAAAAATGACCATCACGTTTTTCAATCAATGCCAACGGACTTGATCATCCGGCCAAAAGATTTTCCCTGTGGAAAGAAGCCACATGCCATAAAGCGGACATCGTTAGTGTGCAGGAAACCCACTTCTAGCAATCGAATCACCCCAACTGTAAGCAAAAAGACTATCCTCACGTTTCTATGGCTAATGGCCCCCAAAAGAACAAAGGGGTAATGATGGCCTTCAAGCACACACTTGACTTTAGCCTAAAAGACACTATTTTGGATGCAGAGGGAAGGTACATTGTCCTCACCTGTGATATCAACAACATTCTGCTTACACAAGTCACGTGTATGCTCCAACCACACATCAGCTGAGGTTTTTCCACAGACTTCTAAAGGTGGTATCTACCTGCAAATATGGACATGTACTAATGTACGGAGACTTTAATTTGGTTAACAACCCTGCATTGGACTCCCCCTCTAACCCAAAGGGAATGGGTCCCTCGCTAGGGTCTTTGTTCCACAAAGAGGGGATGTATGGTGTCTGGAGGTGCCAACACGCACTTGAAAGGGATTACACTTTCTTTTCCTCCAGACGCCGTTCATATTCCCGCATAGATATGATAGTTACGGACTTGTGGCTCCTCCAGAGGACCTCTTCCTCCAACATCTTGGATATTACGTGGTCGGACCATGTGGCAACGTTGATATCACTGGAGGAACAAGGACCTAGGGACTGAGCATCTGTATGGAGATGCAATGTCAAAACTTTACAAAACCTGATCTGTGGCCAATATGTCTCTCAATTTCTTTCAGGATTTTTTTCAACTAAATGCCCCATCAGTAGATGACCCTTGGACCTTATGGAACACCCATTAGGCATTCATAAGGGGTATATGCATTCAACCAAATTCCAGGGCCAAGAAAGAGCACAACAAAAAACTAAACCATATAATCTCTGAAATTCATTCATATGAGGCCCATAACAAATCATCCCCCAACCCTCTAACTTCTGAGAAAATTCTTAAACTTAGGACATCCCTGCGTTCCTTGCTCCTTGAGCAATCGGACCACCAATAAAGGAAATTCAAACTTACCTCCTATTCCCAAGCCAACAAAATGGGGAAATACCTGACCAACAGAATAAAAATCTAACAAGCTAAAGCGAGAATACCATACTTAACATACCCCCACCACCACCACAAACTTATACATCCTCAGGAAATTGCAAATGAGTTCGCTAGATACTATGGAGCTCTGTACAATCTAAAAGAGGACACAAACACTCCTCAGCCTTCTATGTCAGGTATACAGGAATTCCTAGAGAGAATTTCACTACCCAGGCTCACAGATGACCAACTCCAAGACTTAAACGCACCCATCACCTCCCAAGAAATATCAAAAATCATTAAATCTCTCCCAAATGGGAAATCCCCAGGCCCTGATGGCTTCCCCAATGAATATTAAAAAATCTATCAGGAAGTACTGTCTCCCCATCTGTCAAATGTGCACAATAAGGCTGCAGATACCTCTTCCCTCCCCCCCGGAGATGTTGAGAGCATATGTGATAACCCTCCCCAAACCGGGGAAAGAACCAACAACACCATCCAACTTTCGTCCCATCTCACTTCTAAATTGTGATGTTAAGATATTTGCTGAACTATTAGCTAAACGAGTCATGAAGGTACTACCGTCTCTGATCAAGAGGGACCAAACAGGGTTCGTAACTGATCGGCAGACCTCAGATGCAACCAGACGGGTAATAAATGTGATCTGCCATGCTGAAAGAACTTGAATGCCTTCTCTGCTACTGGCTCTGGACGCAGAGAAGGCGTTCGATAGGGTGCATTGGTCATACATGTCCCAGGTATTGTCTAAATTTGGCTTCTTTGGACCTATCAAGTCAGCCATATTCTCCTTGTACTCACATCCATCAGCACAGGTGTACACCTCAGGTGTCTTATCTGAGCCATTCAGTATATCTAACAGGACCAGACAGGACTGCCCCCTTTCCCCGTCCATTTTCAATTTAGTCATTGAACCCCTGGCAGAAACCATTCATTCCCATTCATTAATAAAAGGCTTTAACTTCCAGAACCACCAGCATAAAATAAATCTTTTTGCGGATGACAACCACCGCACACCAAATTCTGCAACAATTTAGCACCATATCATACTACAAGGTTAACACCTCCAAATCCACAATATTAGACTCAGGAGTACCCCTGACTACCAAACAAAAGATTCAATCAACGCTTCCCTATCCCTGGAGTACATGGGGACTAAGATACTTAGGCATAACCCTAACCTCTAAGGTTTCCCAGCTAATCTCCTCCAATATCCCCCCCCCCCGATATTGTCCAAAATATCAAACGAACTGGAGAGATTTTCCAAAACAAAACTCTCATGGAGTTGTAGGCTCGCAGCCTTTAAAATGAATATTCTTCCTCAATTGTAATACATCTTTAGAAACGTACCTATCCCTCTTCCCAACAAACATTTATCTAAAGCTAGTGCCATCCTCACAAAATTCATGTGGAAAGGTAAGAGGCCAAGGTGCGCAAAACAAAACCTATCACGTCACAAGTCCTTGGGAGGAGCTGGCATACCAAACATTCAAAATTATTACAGGGCAACACAAATAGCCCCCTTAAAACAATGGCTGAGCAAGGAGGAGCCCCCCTGTGGAAAGAAATCGAACAAGCTTTATCTCCTACTAAAAACCTTTACTGGCTACTCATTACCAACCGCTGGGTACCATGGACACCTGGCTCCCTCCCCATCACGACACAATCATCACTCATAGCATGGAGATCCATACCCCACGACCATGACTTCTGTGATATTTCACAATGCACTAGTGTCCCCTTAATAGTCTTAAGGGCATTAATCCCAATGCTCCCCGCCGCCCACTTGGCAGCTAATGGTCTCACAGTAATTTCCCAGTTGTATGATAGAACCGCATTGAAAACCACAAGCACCTTACTAGAGGAATTTAACCTACCACACACAGACACATTCACCATTACGCATGTATGGGACTCTCCAGAACAATAATATTTTCCAAAAGACAACACCCATGCATAAATGGGAAAAAGACCTCAAACAGACATTTACCCCAGACAAATGGAAAAAAGCCATACACTCCATATGTTATTCCTCGCACTGTGAATCACATTGGGAAACGTCCTTAAAATTATGGAATAGATGGTACTTCAACCCCTTCAGAATGGCAAAATTCTACCTTGCACAATCCCCACTTTGCTGGCGATCGTGCGGACAAGTAGGGAATCTCCTACATACATTGTGGGAATGCCCAGCTATTACAAGCTTCTGGAATCAAACTTTTAAACTCATGGCACAATGCACAGGCATTTTGATCAAACCTAACCCAAAATTGGCCATCTTGAATGTGGGAATAGACTTCTATCCTAAAATGTATTGGCAAGTAGTAACACACATACTAATAGCAGCTCAATCTCTAATATTACAGAGATGGAAACAGGTACCTAATACTTCGGAAGTAGAAAAACTTAGTCAATATCCACAAGGTGCTTGAAAAGTGCATAGCAATTAATTCCTTAGCATTGGATAAATTCAAACAGGCTTGGAAAATCTGGCCATATGCCTAATTGAACATAACTCCCTTTGTTTTATTGACAACAAGGATATATTAATGAATGTATGCTGGTTCCTGATGATGGTGACCGAGGTATGGTTATGTATTCTGGTTTTACTGTTTTACACAGCAAAGAGGTTACACCAAATTATCTTGTACCAACTCATGAACCCCTGGCATTGCTGCTGCTCCCTCCCAATACAGCATGATCCCAGTGAGGGGTGTTGGGGTGAGGAGAGGCATGCAGGGACATAAAATTAACCTAAGGTTATCAGCAGGGTCCTGTAAAAATTAAAATGTTTTGCACGTGTTAAGAATCCCTAAGAAGGAGCTACTGAGGTAACTCCATCCCGTGCATTCTCACATTTCTGCAGTCACAAACAATTTTGTAAGTACTGTACTTCTTTGCTGCTGTTATTGTAATGAAACTCCTTCAATAAAAATTACTGTTTCAAAAAAAGAACCACTTTAACCACTTTAATGCAGGCCACTTTCACCCTCTTCCTGCCCAGTCAATTTTTCAGCTCTCAGCGCTGTCACAATTTGAATGACAACTGGGCGGTCATGCAGCACTATACCCAAACAAAAATTTCATATTTTTCCCCACAAATAGAGTTTTCTTTTGGTGGTATTTGATCACTACTGGGGCCTCTATTTTTTGCGCTCCAAAACAAAAAAAAAAAAAAAGAATTTTGAAAAAAAGTTTTTCTTCAGTTCTGTTACATAACTTTGTAAATAAGTACATTTTCTCCTTCAATGATGAGCACTGATGAGGCTGCACTGATTGGCACTGATGAGGTGGCACTGATGAGTTGGCACTGATGGGCACTGATGATGAGGCACTAATATGCAGCACTGATGGGCACTAACAGGTGGAACTGATGGGAACTGATAGGTGGCACTGATAGGTGGCACTTATGGTCACTCATAGGTGGCACTGATGGGCACTCATAGGTGGCACTGGTGGGCACTTATAGGCAGCATTGATGGACACTGATAGGCACTGATGAGTGGCACTGATGGGCAGGACTGATAGATGGCTCTAATAGGCAGCACTGATCAGGAAGCACTGGCAGGCATCATTGATGGGCACAGAGTGCCATCCCTAATGGGCACTGATTTGTACTGATTAGCATTCCAGGCGGGCCTAGTGGGCATACCTGGTGGTATTCAGTGGGCATCCCTGCTAATGTCAAGTGTGCATCCTTGATGGGTCTGCACTAATAATCAATGCCCTGATTAGGCTTTCCTCTATGAAAAAGAGCCCTTCCTGGTTACTATATGATGAGCTGTGAATGGACACAGCTCATCACATGGTAAAGTGCTTACTTCATAGGCTCTTACCTTGATCAGAGATGCGGTGTGTCAGACTGGATGTCTTATGAAAAGACACAGGTCCATCTAGTTCAACCAAATAAAAGGGAAAAAAAAAAAAATAAAACAATCATACAATCCTGTATACACAAACCTATACCCACAGTTGATCCAATGGAAGGTAAAAAACCCCAGCAAAGCATGAGGTTTTATTATATAGATTGTGCAATAAACACTTTATTACACAATCTTTATTACACAGTTTGTGTAATAAATCAAAAAGCTAATGGCACATAACAAAATATCTTCCTCTGTTGCTACTGTATAACTAAAAAAAATCTGAAATCTATTTAGTTACTATGATATGTTATATTTTAGATATAAACCTTTTTGCATTGGTTAATTACAGCAAACATCTAAGCAAACTTTTTTTTTTTAAATGAATTGTAGAGTTGAGCGGACACCTGGATGTTCGGATTCAGCGGGTTCGGCCGAACTTCGCAAAAACGTTCGAGTTCAGCCCCGAACTTGACCCGAACTTGACCTCGAACCCCATTGAAGTCAATGGTGACCCGAACTTTTGGGCACGAAAATGGCTCTAAAAAAGTCCTGGAAAGGGCTAGAGGGCTGCAAAAGGAAGCAAAATGGGGGTAAGAGTAGGACAAGTGCCCTGCAAACAAATGTGGATAGGGAAATAACTTAAAATCACATAAAAAATAATAAAAAATGGAGGAGGAGGTAGATGTGGAGTAGGAGGTTGAAGAGGCGGTGACCATGGCGGTGTAGGTGGAAGTGGTGGTGGAGGAGGAGGAGGCAGACAACACTGTTTTTTGTTTGTTCGTTTTTTTTCTAATTGGGGTAGCCCCCAAAATATTGAGACATATTAAAAAAAAAAAAAAGAATAAGTTCACTTAAGTATACCAATGGCTGTGTGAGGCCGGTATAAATGTCTATTCTGGATAGGCGGCTGCGCTTGTCTGTGATAACGCCCCCTGTCGCGCTAAACACACGTTCAGACAATACACTGGCTGCAGGGTAGGCCAGCACCTCCAAGGCATAAATGGCAAGCTCAGGCCATGTGCCCAATTTGGAGACCCAGAAGTTGAATGGGGCAGACCCATCAGTCAGTACGTGTAGGCGTGTGCACACATACTGTTCCACCATGTTGCTGAAATGCTGCCTCCTGCTAAGACATTGGCTATCAGCTGGTGGTGCTGTTTGTTGTGGCGTGCTGCTGACAAAGCTTTTCCACATTTTGGCCATGCTAACCCTGCCTTCTGAGGTGCTGGCGGTGCCACAGCTGTGTTGGCGACCTCTTCCTCCTCCTCTGCCTTCACTTTGTTCTTCCACTGAGCCCACGGTGTCATTTGGGAATGCCCTCAGCAGCGCGTCTACCATCGTGCGCTTGTAGTCGTGCATCTTCCGATCATGCTCCAGTGAGGGAATTAAGGACGGCACGTTGTCCTTGTAACGGGGATCAAGCAGGGTGGCCACCCAGTAATCAGCACACGTTACAATGTGGGCAACTCGGCTGTCGTTGCGCAGGTACTGCAGCATGTAGTCGCTCATGTGCGCCAGGCTCCCCAGAGGCAAGCTATCCTCTGTGGAAGGTGTATCATCTGTGTCCTCTGTATCCCGCCAGCCACGCTCCAGTGATGCCCATGAGCTGCGTTGGGTGCCACCCTGCTGTGAACACGGTTCCTCCTCTTCCTCCTCCTCATCATCCTCGTCCTCCTCAACCTCCAGAACTGTGCCTTGGCTTGAAAATGTTTTACCTGGCCTATGCTGGTGCAGGAACCCACCCTCCGAGCCACTTGTGAATGACTGGCCTGATAACCGTGGAAAAGACCCCTCTTCCTCCTCACCTTCCTCCTGTGCCAGATCCTCTTCCATCATCGCCCAAAGTGTTTTTTCAAGGAGACATAGAAGAGGGATAGTAACGCTGAGAACAGCGTCATCGGCACTGGCCATGTTGGTGGAGTACTCGAAACACTGCAATATGGTACACACGTCTCGCATGGAGGCCACTCGTTGGTGGTGAAGTGGTGCTGTTCCGCAGAGCGACTGACCCATGCATGCTGCAGCTGAAAGTCCACTATTGCCTGCTGCTACTCGCACAGTCTCTCCAGCATGTGCAAGGTGGAGTTCCACCTTGTGGGCACGTCACATAGGAGGCAGTGAGTAGGAAGGCTGAAGCTCCACTGCAGCGCAGACAGGCGAGCAGCAGCAGGGTGAGAACGCCGAAAGCGCGCACAGTGTTTGGGACATTGACAGCTGTAAGCTTCCATGGGACCATGTGGAAATGCTTGGGGACAGTGGCGGACATGGTGGCGTTGCTGTCACATCGTCTGTTTGCTGGGTGGCAGGTGACACTGGCACTGTAGAGGTGGAGGAAGAGGCTTATTCCACTGCAGCTCGTGCTTTGCATGTAGATGCCTGGTCATGCAGGTTGGGCTCAAGTTTAGAACATTTATGCCTCGCTTCAGGCATATCGTCAGCTCATTGTCGTCAGCACGTTGTCTGAAGAACTGCCACGCCAGGGAACTCCTGTGAGCTGCCTTTGGTGTGCTAGGTCCCTGGGTGCAGTGGTTAGTAGCAGGCGTACTGTATAGGGGACGGTCGCTCCGCTTTTGCAACCTGCTTCCTCTTTTGCTGAGCTGGTGCCTCTGTGCGTCCACCACCTCTTCCTCCAAACTGCGCACGTCACTCGCATGACCTTCATTCCATGTGGGGTCTAGGAACTCATCATCCTCCACATCATCTTCCACCCACTCTTCACCACTGCCCTCCTTGTCAGTCTGCACACTGTAGAAAGCCGCAGCAGTTGGCACCTGTGTTTTTCGTCATCATCAGAGACGTGCTGCGGTGGTGTTTCCATGTCCTCATCCTGAAACAGAAGTGGTTGGGCATCGTTGCACTCAATGTCTTCCACTTCTGGGGCAGGGCAATGAGGATGGCCCACGGAAAGCACACCAGCAGAGTCATCAAAAAGTATAAGAGACTGCTGCATGACTTGGGGCTCAGACTGCTTGGCTGATTTACAAGGGGCTGAGGTGAAAGACAGATGGCCATGGGGTTCAGGTGCCAACTCAGCTTTCAGCAAGGGACCGGGTGGGAGACAATGTGAAGGAACTGGAGGCATTGTCAGCCACCCAATCTACTATTGCCTGTACTTGTTCTGGCCTCACCATTCGTTGAGCGGCATTCGGGCCTACCATATAACGTTGAAGGTTCTGACGGCTACTCACACCTGAGGAAGGCGTTTCACTTGTGCGTGTAGCTGGCACAGATCAACTATGTCCTCTCCTTGCAACAGGAGCTTCATCAACACCACCAACACCAGCAGCACCAGCAGCACCACGACCACGACCATGACCACGTCTCTTATTTTACACTCTCCTCATTCTGGATGCAAATGTACTATTTAGCCCAAATTTATATTATTTTTTAAACCGGCAATGTGCAATTTTGTGCAAGAAATGCACAGCAAGGTGCAAATGTACTATGTAGCACTATTTATTATTCTTTATTTTTAAACCAGTAATGGAGACACACTTTTTAATTTTGTGCAAGAAATGCACAGCAAGGTGCAAATGTACTATGTAGCACTATTTATTAATAATAATAAAAAAAAAGAATAATAAATTATTATTCTTTTTTTTTAAACCAGCAATGTAGACGCACTTTTTAATTTTGTGTAAGAAATGCACAGCAAGTTGCAAATGTACTATGAGGCACTAAAAAAAAAATTATAATAAATTATTATTCTTTTTTTTTTTAAACCAGCAATGTAGACACACTTTTTATTTTTGTGCAAGAAATGCACCTCTGGCTGTAAATGTAGTATTTAGAATTTTTATTTATTTTTTTTTAAACCAGCAATGTAGACGTACTTTTTATTTTTGTGCAAGAAATGCACAGCAAGGTGCAAATGTACTATGTAGTACTATTTATTAATAATAAAAAAAAAGTGCATCTTCATTGCTGGTTAAAAAAAATATATATATTCTAAATACTACATTTGCGGACAGCGGTGCATTTCTTGCACAAAAATAAGAAGTGCTGGTTTAAAAAAAAGAATAATAATTTAGGGTCAGGATCGTGACCTACTGGAGGGCTTATTTGCACTTACAGATGGTAGGCTGACTATTGCGGCTGTAACTGAAGTTTTTGGCGTTTTTTAGTTTGCCATGTTTTTACAGCCAATTTGGTCTCCTACCACTTATGGCCCTCACCCATAGTTAAACTGGTAATCAGGCGGATACACTGAGAACGCTTAATGGCGTCCCACCACATCAGCACACCAAGCGCAGTCTCTCTCAGTTGAAAAGGCACGATGAGACTTGGCTATTATGCAGATACTGCTCCCTCCTTGGTGACTATTGTCAGGGATGGAACATGGCATCTCGGATACGCCTAACTGCGATGTTCTTCATCTTAATATTTGAATAGCGTTTTTTAGTTTGCCATACTTCATGTGGCCGGACGGTCTCTATTGACTCTTCACAAACTCCACCCTCACCTCTTTAGGCTTCCTGTCTGGTCACATTGAGGACACTTCATATTGCTTTACCTCAAGAACATCTTAAGCAAGCATTTTTCAACATATGAAGACCATGGGGCTCGTTGGCTATGCTTATTTTTGCGTCCTCACGGGTGCCTATGGAGAGCGTGGTTAGAGACCGGGTGACCTTTCCCACAACACATTTCTAATATAAACAACACCCCTAGTTAGCCTGGCTGGGGGCTCTGGGCATGATGTAGACTGGCAGTTGAAATTAGCCACATACAGTGTCCATGGTTGGACGCTCAGACAGTTATGGTCGCGGGAGGTGCTATGCATCTATGGTCAGTATACTTACGGTACTACCCACGATTGTTACAACCATTTCCGTACATATTACCTTCCACTACCACCACTGGTAGTATTTGCCACCTGTCTCGGGGTGGTAAACCTACACGTTTATTTCTCTCCTAACTACTAGGAGGAGACAGTTAGCGTTCTCTTTTGATTGGAGAACGTTTACTCCATTACTGCTCTCTTCTTCCTCTTGTTCTCACTTTCTCACTCCTTCTTTTCTTTCTCCTTTCTTTTCGATTGATGGTCCTCCCGTCTGCAAGCGATATATTGAACGACACTTAGCGTAATACATACTAACTGAACATGTCTTACTCCATGTTAGGTAAACAGAAGACACATTTTAAAACAGGATCAGCTCCCAAACTACACAGCAAACATTACCCACTAGCCTTCCATTCAACTAACCCCAACTCAAAATCGAAAGGTGTTTCTATTTTCTTACACAGAGATGCAGGCATAGATATTACCCAACAACTCGCGGACCCCAATGGAAGGTACCTCTTTCTCAAAGGGCAATGGGCAGGGAAACCCATCACCCTGGCTAATACTTATTTCCCTAATTCGACTCATGTAACGATCTGTCAACACATGCTGGAGGAATTGAAAGCATTTTACTAGGTGGGGACTTCAATATACCCCTGAACCCTCTACAGGATACATCTAATCAGAAATCTAGTTTACCATATAGGAAGCTACGCACAATAAAACTTCTATTAGCACAGCTCACGTTGGTTGACACTTGGCGAACGGCTAACCCAACGGAAAAGATTATACATATTTTTCATCTCTACATAACAAATTTACTAGAATTGATTATATTTTTATGACACAAAAGGGACCTCCCATGAATGACGGATGTGAAAATTGGCATTAACACATTTTCAGACCATGCTCCGACTTCCCTATCCTTGACCGCACCAATGCCACATATTAAAGGGGGCACCTGGAGACTCAACCCAGCATTATTGGCTGATGTGACAAGACAACAACACATAGCGTCAGTGATAAAATCCTACCTCATTACCAACACTACAGATGGTCTCCCACCTATAATGCTATGGGGGGCCCATAAATGTGTAGTGAGGGGGGACTTATAAGCAAGGGGCCAAAAGAAAAAGAGAGGCAGACAAAGAAATTAATGACCTGATCAAAAAGATTAGCCACTTGGAAACGCAACACAAACAATCATTAGCACTGACTGCAGCAATTGAACTCCAAGGACTAAGAAATTCTTTACAAGCAATATTAGATGTCAAAGCGAAAAGGACCCTCTTCCTGAAAAAAGGGTTCTATTGCGAACATAGCGACAAATCAGGGAAATTCCTTCTAACATACATTCTATCAAAACCTCTGAGGGGAAACTGACTCATGAAACAGACAAATCGCTAAAGTATTTCAGGCCTACTATTCGGACCTGTACCATTTACAACTCCCACACAAACCTGCAGAACTCTCAGGCACACGGACACAAATTTTAAAAGATTACTTAAACAACAGTGGCCTCCGCAAACTCGACAAAGTAGATGCACACAAACTGGATAAACCATTAACAGAAGAGGAACTTATTGGGGCTATAAAAACATTAAAGATAGGGAAGAGCCCAGGTCCGGACGGTTTTACTGCACATTATTATAAGACATACGCTAATCTCCTGTGGCCTCATTTACTAAAAGCCCTGAACTATTTTAAAGAACCTCAAGTGGTCCCAACAGACTTTTTGATGGCTCATGTCACAATTCTCCCCAAACCAAACAAAGACAACACGGACTGCAGCAACTTTCGCCCAATATCCTTATTAAATCTCGATTTAAAACTATTCACAAAGATCCTAGCGAGCAGACTGTGTCCCTTTCTAAATTTCCTAATCGGCCCAGAACAAGTGGGCTTCATGCCCGGGAGGGAAGCTAGGGACAATGTTACAAAAGCCCTAAATCTTATCCATGGGGCGCATTCTGATGACCTTGAGGGTATGCTGCTGTCCACGGATGCAGTAAAAGCATTCAATAGGGTTTCCTGGGATTTCCTTTTAGCAACGTGCTCACACATTGGCTTACAAGCACATATGCTTTCCTGGATTTCTACTTTATATCAATACCCAACAGCCAGATTGAAGATCAACAATACCCTTTCTGATCCAGTCAAATTATATAATGGAACAAGACAGGGATGCCCCCTATCCCCCCTGTTGTTTATTTTATCCCTAGAATACCTAATAAGGACCATCAATAACTCTCCAGCCGTACATGGGTTCCGGGTTGGTGGGAGAACATACAAGACGGCAGCATATGCCGTTGACCTGTTATTTTTTATCGCTCAACCACATATCTCCATTCCCAATCTGCGTAAGGTGTTCGACATATATAGTTATATGTCCAATTTTAAAATGAACTATAAGAAATCCGAAATCTTAAACCTAACTTTGAGAGGGACTACATTGACCAACGTTCGGGCCAACAGCCCCTTCAAATGGGAGGAGAGAGCTCTTAAATGCCTTGGGGTGTGGCTTACACCAGATCTGGGATCCATGTATGCTACAAACTTCAAGCCCCTACTATATAACATAAAAAAGACCCTCACACAATGGAATCTAAAGTATTTTTCATGGTTCGGAAGGGCGGCGGTAATAAAAATGTCAATTTTGCCACACCGATACGCATACCAGCAAGTTTTTTCTTGTCACTGCAAACAATACTTCGGAGATTCTTATGGGCTTCGAAGAAACCCAGCATCAAATTGTAACTTCTCACGAGGCCTAAACAGACTGGAGGATTGGGTTTTCCTGATTTCAAACAATATTACTATGCTTCCCATACTACTTGTATAATAGACTGGCACTGTCATGCTGGAAATAAAGATTGGGTAAATTTGGAGAACAGCACTGACAATACTCCAGTGAGTTTCATGCCTTGGATAGCTTGGGAGGTGTGTCCAAACAACCAGAAATGCCACTCTTTAATAGGGGCCACACTAGAGATATTTCAGAAGGACTTGCAAGACTCTTGGCACCTCATCTTCACCAGGACCCCTGACGCCTCTATACTGCAACCCAGACTTCCCATGGGGCCTGACGTTACATCAACAAGCCCTCACATACAAACAAATCCCCTTACTGGCACCTCACTGCGTACACCAAGGTAGGATGAAATCCTATGACTCCCTTCAACTTGATCAGGGACACACAGCCCTGAGTTACTGGTCATATAGACAAGTTCATAATTACGTAACTAACACCTCTAGACTCCCACATTTCAAAAGAACACTCACACCAATTGAGAAGATATGTTTGGAAGGCTCTCAAACCCAAAATCTACTTTGTTAGCCTACTCCTGGTTGCATCCCACCATTCCAGCTGATAGAAATACACACAAACTATTTGAGGAAAAAGCCCTTTAAATGACGCTTACTGATGAACAATGGCTTCATGCGTGCGTGTTCGCACACAAATGCTCTATTAGCACTAGATTCCAGGAAACATCATTTAAAATCCTCACCAACTGGTATGCAACCCCAGTTAAATAAAAAAAATGGTTTCCTGAATTATCTGACAGATGTTGGAGATGCAGCCGGGATCAAGGCACTCGATATCATATTTGGTGGTAGTGCCCCCAAATCCAAACTTACTGGTCCTCAGTCAGGGACACCATAAAAAAGATCACAGAAACTACCATACAATTAACACCTGCTTGTTGTCTTCTACATATTTCTAACCATTCCATGACAACATATAAGAGGTCGTTGACCAGACAACTACTCACAGCGGCAAAATCATTGATTCCCAAATAATGGATATCTTTGTATACACCCACCTTGAAAGAATGGATTGTAGCAGTAAATGACCTTTGTGAAATGGAGAAGACCAGGGCGATAGCTAACGAATCAATAGATAAACACAACAAAACATGGAACACTTGGGTAATTTTCAAATACACAAAAGTATATGAACACCTTATTGGGTGAAGACACCCAATACATCTGGACCCAAAGACCTGGAACCAACATTCAATTTACCTTACTTTACCCTGCTCTATCTACTTCGATCTTTCTAATCTTTTCTATCATATCTTTTGCAAAGATACTTTTTTTCATCATCAATGCACAGATACGAGGCATAAATAGACTTATGTCACTTCAGGACAAATATGTGAATGTATCATCTTAGATATTGTATAACTGTTGACACATCCAAGATGATCAGTATAATTCCTGCGCTCAAAGGAGGGGGGGGGAAAATAGGTGACTCCACAGTGAATGTACGGGGTGTTTGCTTGTGATATCTCTGGTTAATGTGCCGCCGCACTGCCTCTTGAAGGACTGGGGGAGTCCCAAACACTGTAGAAAATATAAGCACACAAGGGCGCACTGGCCTAGCCCATTATCCTCAGTACAGAGACATTTATTAAAAAGTCATACAATATACTCACAAACACAGTAAAATCACAAGCGTATAAAGGGTATACAGCTTTGCATTCAATGGTAATCCTGATTGTATCCTGGACAAAATATAAGGCTGTGGCTCTGATGTGATACACCAGGCTCTGAGGAAGAGGCTGTGGCCTCGAAACACGTTAGCCATTTTGTCCAGAATACCATCAGGATTACCATTGAATGCGAAGCTGTATACCCTTTATACGCTTGTGATTTTACTGTGTTTGTGGGTATATTTTATGACTTTTTAATAAATGTCTCTGTACTGAGGATAATGCGCTATGCCAGTGCGCCCTTGTGTGCTTATATTTTCTACAGTGTTCACACGTCCACCCTGAGATTTCAAGCTTGCACATTAAGACCCTTAAGATCTGTTCAGAAGGCAAGCTGCTTGGGTCTTTGATATATATGACTATGTTGTAAAACGCGTTTTTCATTGACTGTAACCATATGCAATGTCTAAGCTTGTTAACGTGCAATTCTAATGAACTTATTGTTTAAGCAGTAGTGTTGGGATCACTCATGTGCAGTGGGTCCATTGAGTTTTCAATTTCAGTGAGTTGGCGGGCGTCAGGCAATTGGATTGACAATGGATTTACAACAAGGGCATTTTTTTGGGCCTTTTTTGGAGAATAGCATAGGTTGAGTTTTTCCAGCAGTGTAGGAATTGTAAGCTTATGGTAAAACTAGGAGATACCTTTATTGGATGTAACTCGGTTTTGAAAGTAGTAGAGAAATTCCATAGAAAGCAATGAGTCTGGTTTTGGTATATAGTACAAAATGTGTATGATACATAGATATTTTAAAAAGCCTCTCTTAGGGAGATTGAATTGTTGTTGTAGAGTGCTAAATGTGGAGAGTGTTGCACCACCAAAAAGGTGCCCTATTGTTTGAATTTCAAGTTCAGTCCAGTTGAAACCAAAATGTCATTAGTAAAGAGTTCCAGAGAGCTCAGGGGAATATATTGCATAGGCTGAGGAACACCTGGAGAGTGGGCAGGCTGGACAGCTCCAGGATGAAAGGACAGCTTTTATGGTGAAATATGGAGACGTCAAGGGAGACAGGCCTAGTAAAATCACAACAGCAGGCCCTTGAGGTGGTGGCCAATTATAGACTGTTCAGTACACGAGCATCACTTGCCCTCTGTCAAACAACACCAAGTTTTTGAGCTGGTCTATGAGAACTGCATGGTAATATGCAACAAAATGTTCCAAAACAAAGGCAAACTTTAAAGGCACAATATGAGGCACAGACAATATAAAACTATAATGCTTATTACAATCCATAAAAACATGTAATCTTGTTTAAAACATTACCCCAACAAGGAAACATATATTGTTAAATATTATATCCAACACTGGAATGGGAGTAGGACGCCCCCAGTAATCATACAATCCTTATTCCACATTTCTTTATACTGGTGCCCAATTACTTCTCTACATCTAAAATGTCAATACGTTTTGCAAAATGTTTTGCTTCTTCAGAACAGTTGATTTTATTTTTCACTGGACATAATAGAAAATACATACAATTATACACTGCTGACAATATTCCATAAATATAGTATATGTATCTTCTCACAAATGCATTGGATGCTTACATTATAAAGACAGACACCGTGAACTGCTTGCACATTTAGGTCTTGGGAGCAGACATAGCAGCCATAGGAGACCAAAGTACCTGAGAAAGCTCATGCCAAAAATGGTAGAAGATAGAAAACTTGCATGACCTCTAGACCCCTAGAGGACATAAGTTGTAATTAAAAAGTATTGTTAGGTAGAGTAAAATACGGTAAACATCTAGCATTTTTCCTTTACTTAATTATATGCATTAAAACAAGAGAAACTCCCATGGAACTTTGAATGAGGTGAGCATAAGGTCAAACCAATGTAGTAAAATATGTATTTATTGTTTTGTGTAAACAATGTATAGAAACAGACATGGTCAGCAAAACTGCAAATAGTAGCGTGGTGGTACATGTTTACCACCAGAAACACTCCCGCTCCCTCCCGTGGGGGTCAACTCATGTAGTCAACTGGTCCATATGTAAGTATGGGGTCATTATTAGGCCCCCTGCTTCTATCCAATCATGACTACTTACCTTGTGATACATTTTAATTATAATCTATTCTTCAGAAATCCTGCATCTACTCCTGAGGAAGCGAGCAGAGCTCGCAAAACGTGTCGAGAATATGGATGCATTGAACACCTATGTCATTTTTGTATTGACCATTTACATATATTTCTGCTTGTAAACATGTACCACCATGCTACTATTTGTACCACCATGCTACTATTTGCAGTTTTGATGACCATGTCTGTTTCTATACATTGTTTACACATAACAATAAATACATATTTTACTACATTGGTTTGACCTTATGCTCGCCTCATTCAAAGTCCCATGGGCGTTTCTCTGGTTTTAATGCATTTTTGGGGATGGAGGTGTAGCATAATAGAGGCAATAAGCAGACCATTTCTTTTATTGTATTACTTAATTATATGTGCCTCATTCCACTGTATACTCACCTTATAGTGAATAGTACATTTGTTTCTCTCTCACCCCGACATAGGATAAGCACCAGCCACAACACCACACATAGAAAAGGGGGAGATTGAATAGGAGAAAGAGCTGGAATAGGGAATCCAGCTCTGCACCCCCAAAGCACCAATATAGTGAGCCTATAGCTGCTAAACATAAGCACCCCCCAATAGCAGTATATTAAGCAATATAGCCCTCCCATTAAAATGTGCAAGATAGTTTGATCCTAGATAGTTGGAAGAAACAGTTTCAGATTCAGTTTTCTAATAATGCTCCACAAGCTATCATAGACCATAAAATTGTCACCTGAAAGAAAATATGTGCCTACATGGAAGGAGCACAAGACCAAAAAATAAGAGTCCAATTTAATTTATTAGCATTGTGCTAAAAGACAGCCAACATATTTGGAGGTTACATTAACTCTCTTTTCATCAGGGCTACAACGAAATGTAATATAATGTAAATATACCTTATACACTAAAGCATTATGCTGATAGTCAGATCATAGGGGTGATCTACATTATGCGTGGTCCCTTTAATGTGGGCAAAATAAATTGTCCACACCAATAGAGCGGCATGTTTGAATGATCATAACTATGACAGTAATGTCATTAGGTTTATAGCCCTTGAATGTATTTTTTTTTTTTAGAGGTAGAGATTTTGACAAGAAAATGCTTCAACATGAAACCAGGTGGATCTCTGCTTAAAGTGACTTCTCCACCAGGTTTAAATGATGCACTAAGCTTCAAACCATTTCTATATATAGTCTCCCTTGTGTTCACTAGAAGGGTGCCATACTTGCAGTTGTCTGAACCTCTCTCTCTTCCCTCTTTTTTGTTGCCTCCTTCCCTGAAATAGGCATGTGTCTGGTAAATACTGTGATTGGACTTAATTCTACACCCTGCTGATGCCTTAAGTCTGCCTGAGGTGGCAAAATGTATTATTGGAAATTGAAATTTTGTATTAACTTTCTTTTTTTCATTATTGTGAACAATTTTGATTTAAATATAATAATGCACATTTTTGGATTTCCCATTTTGCAGCATTACACTATTTGGATGCACTTTGAATCCATGGACCGTTTGGATCTTGGTGTGGGCACATATGTATTGTGCACCTCCCCATTCTTTGGGAGAGGTGTTTGAGGTGTCCATGGGGTGGATTCTTGGACCCGCCGGATATGGTTTGGCTGCATCTCTTTTTTCCCCTTGTTGGATTATTTGGGTTTTCTGGATCAGCCTCCTTCTGCTTTTCTTGTCAGCAGTTGTGGGGGTTTGGGGACAGAGGGCACAGGCAATGTGGTCGGCAATGTAATACGTGCAACACACATGCACAATGGTGGCACCAATATAGTGTCATGATATAGCCATTTGGGGTCAAGCGGTAGTGTCTGGCTGCTGTGAGGGCATATAAAGTATCAGTTGCCTTGGCGTTTGCACATAGGATTACAGCCAAAGGTGAGATATGGCAATTTCCTCTATTGGGGAACATTATAGAGATTCTTGCCTGGGGGATTTAAATGGAGGTTCTTTTATAGTTACACACATAGTTACATAGTTGATAAGGTTAAATAAAGACACCGGTCCATCCAGTTCAATCTGTGTGTGTTTGCACTCACAAGGCTAGTTTTCAAGTCTGGATAATATTCTCATTTCTGCTCCCCTTCTGACTAGAGTTGAGCGAACACCTGGACGTTCGGGTTCGGAGGGTCCGAACGAACTTTGGAAAAAAGTCCGGGTTCGGCACCGAACGTTGCCCGAACGTTATCCCGGACCCC
>BLSH010188069.1:9016-21831 GCA_018402905.1 Glandirana rugosa | reverse complement strand
AGGAAACACAACACTGACTGAATACATTGTTTCTATGGGTTTATCAGATGATGGGGGATCTAGGTGGATCCTCTGTACTGCTCTCTCCTTTACAATAAAGTCTCCTCTTACCCGGTGATGTGAGGGGCGGCTGATTGTCCATCATGAGGTCCTTGTAGAGATCCTTGTGTCCTTCTAAATACTCCCCCTCCTCCATGGAGAAATAGACAGTGACATCCTGACACCTTATAGGAACCTGACACACACAATGATACAGTCACCATCCAGACACATCCCTTGTCTGTTACTGGATAATGTCCCAGAATTCCCAGCACCGCTCACCTCTCCTGTCAGCAGCTCCATCATCTTCTTGGTGACTTCTAGAATCTTCTGCATGTTGTGTCTCTCAGGTTTTAGGGAGTCACATGGAGGCACTGTGATGGTCATGTGATCACCTGACTTCACAAGAGGAAATCGCTGTATTGAGGAACCAATAGGAATATCATGTTAGACTCACAGAATCCTCCTCACCTCTCCGGTCAGGTCTGTGTTTTATTAATAGAGATAAGAGTGGTGTCATGTGACCTCCCAGAATCCTCCTCACCTCTCCGGTCAGGTCTGTGTTTTATTAATAGAGATAAGAATGATGTCATGTGACCTCCCAGAATCCTCCTCACCTCTCCGGTCAGGTCTGTGTTTTATTAATAGAGATAAGAGTGATGTCATGTGACCTCCCAGAATCCTCCTCACCTCTCCGGTCAGCAGGTAGATGATCTCCCGGGTGAGGTTTAGTATCTTCTCAGTCATGTGACTTCGGTCCTCCTCCATCCTCATTGGTGCCATCATTTGATCTATACAGGTCTCCTTGTAGACGGATAACTTTGGGAAATGAAAGTAAGAATTATTTGGATGGTATTGGTCACACAATAATAGGATGTGGATGTGGGGGTGGTAATAGGAGGGTTGCTGTACAATTTTTTTATAAACTTCATTTAGTCAGATTTTACTAACAAGCAGTAAGTAAATAAGAAGAAGAAGATAACAAAATAAAGAGAAAAAAATAAGGAAAAAGAAGAAGCGGAGAAAAGTGGGGGATAAACCTCTTGGGATGTAGAACCAAAGAGCATAATCATGTCTGACCAAGCTGTATGAGAGTTGCCTCAGCTACGCCCCAATCTGCTTAAAGGCCTCTAATTCTGCCAGGATATAAAGTAAGGGTCTAGAGGGTACGCTACTAAATCCAAAAAGAACAGTATAAAAACCAGCTACATTTCCGGCCCGTGCCGGAAATGTAACACTCCCATTGGTTGTGCTCTAAACCAAACTGTCAAACCATCCAATGGCTGGTGTCATAGCTGATCACATGTGCAGCATCATGGCGGTTGTATATTAAACAGAGGCCAAGCTGGCAGCTTCCTTGGCTGAAAATGATAGGAGGGTTTACTACCACTTTAAGTATCAAGTATCTCCTCAGAATAGTAAATCCATCCCAACCAAATATCACAGAAGCGGTCCAACTGGTCTTTAACAGTAAACACCCAGCGTTCAGCCTCCATGATGTAGTTAACTTCTCACTTCCATTCAGTTAGTGTTGGACAGGTGGCCTATTTCCAGTACCTTGGGATCAGGCATTTAGCAGCATTCAACAAGTAGGGAGTTACACTCTTTGTATCGCCTAACTGAGGACCTAAAATCATGAAAGAGGAACTGAAGAGGTGTACATTGAAGTGGCCGTATGGATGTTTTTTGGGTCCAAGGAGTTATCCCTTCCCAGAAAGCCCTAATCTTTGGACAATCCCACCAAATGTGGAGAAATGTGCCAAATATCTGATTAAGACGGGAAGGTGTTCTGTGCCACCTAGTCATAAATGTATATGAGGATTCTGGATAAAGAGTGCTGATGGAGGAAATATGAGCCAATTGCACAATTTTCTGGATCTGTGGAGAGGAAAACTTGCTCCCCAATTCCCTCTATCATTCTTTAATAATATAAGGAGTTGTCTGTGAGTATGCCCCGAGCACCATCTTATACATATGGGATAGCGGATGTCTAGGGTCTAAGGGTTGTATACACCAAGAATCAAAGGGAGATAACGTACCCTGTGGACGTAACTTTGGCTGTAATTTAGAGAAGAAGTCTGTTTATTGTCTATGCCTCCATGATGACATTGGGACGTTCTTGTAGGGGGATCTCAGAGTGGCCACTGAGAGTAACTGCCCCTTGGGAGCAAATTTAGCACACGTCATGTTTCCATCTGCTCTCCAAGACCAAAAAAAATGGGTATCCATTTTGGAAAGCCTCTAAGAGGCATCAGTGGGGAGGTCCTAGTGGCGTAATTGCCTTGAGTATTCAATCTATCTCATACCTTGAGGACTGCTCGCCGCAATGTGGATGTCCAGTCTGAAAGTCCTCTTATCACCCCCTTCTATTCATGGTGCCCCGGTCAGATTCCTACCAGCCAATGTCTTTTCTAATGGAACCCAAATTATTGTGGAGGCGTCAGGTGTCCAATTTAAGATGCGCAGCACTAACGTCATATCCTTATAATACAGGGACACATCTGGTAATCCTGTCCCTCCATCCCCATTATGCCTCCATAATAAGTTATATGCGAGTCTGGGTTGTTTGCCATGCCAAACAAACTACAGAATAGATTGTTTCAAGCATTTAAAAAGTCTTGTGGCAGTAGGATCGGTATAGTGTACAATAAGTATACGATCCGAGGGAGGATGTTCATTTTGAGCACGTTTATGCGTCCGAACCACGTCAGCAGGTAATTATGCCACAAATCCAAGTCTCTCGAGATCCTCTCTAACAGTTTACTGTAATAGAGGTCATACAAAATCCGCGGGTCAGGGGAGATATGGGTGAGGGTTGCTGTACATTTAAGAACAACTCCCCCCATGGGAACACATTTCGTTTGGACTGTTCAGTGTTTATTACATCTTGGAGGTCCTGGGACCTTCTTGGCCTGATCATATATTCATTTTCTCTGTTGGGTTCTGAACTGGTTTGCAGCTGAAACAGAACTCCTCTAAGAACAAGTGCTCACCATCGAGTGAAGGAGTGCCCTTCTCAATCTTACTTGATATTCAGGAACAAATCACATGACCACTGAGACAATAAGATGGTTAAGATTGCCAGTTCTGTAAGATCTGAAAAATAAGTAGAGGTGGTGTAGGAGGACCATCACAGACCCAGAGACCCCCTCTGTCCCTCAGAGTTCCCTGAGACCTCCAGCCCCCTATCCCCTCAGAGCCCTACAGCCTGACTACCCCCTTAAGAGTCCCAGAGTACTTCAGCTACATTACCCCTTCAGAGCCCTCTCAAGTCTTTCAGCTTTACTAAAACCCCCACAGCCCCTCAGCTCCTCTACTTCCCTCAGAACCCTCAGTGTTTTCCTCCCTGTGACACCAACGATGGAAGATATTCTTCATGGCAGGCTGGGGAATGTTTTCTTCCTCCTGAACAGCAATGTAAGGGGCTCTATGCTCCATACTCCTGACCCCTGCACTCCATCATTGTGTTGGCTGCATAGTGTAATGATTGCCCATTGGCTGCCTGTGTAGTGTAATAATTGCCCTTTGTAGGCCATGTATGGTCAGGATGGTCATTGTCTTGTCTATTTATTGTCAGTGCTGTTTGTTTAGAGGAACAAATTACTAGAATTTATCTCCAAAATGAAAAGAATGTTCCAGCCCTGTAGATGTTCTACCCCTGAAGGGGTTAATCTAGGTTCCCACACTATATATGTGTGTATCATCATCTGCTGGAGATAAAAGACCTCACAGTGACTATGGAGGAAGAGGACGGACATGACGGGGGGGGGGGTTACTGGGTGTAAATAGAAAATAAGATCTTATTACCTCCTCTGCTGCCACTTCCAGCAATGTCTCCTCTCTACTTCCTCCCAACTCAGCTCTCACCCAGAATTTCCTATTTATACCTGACATCACTTCCTGTCTGTATTCCATAGAGACTTCCTGTGTGGGTAGAAGTGAGATCACCACCTTGTGGAGCTCAGAGGAACTGCAGTGCAGAGAAGCATCTTGTAATGTGAACACGGCCTTGTGCTGTGTGTGTATTGTATACCAATCAGCCAAAACTTTCTGACTGCTGACAGGTGAAGTTAATAACATTGATTTTCTCATTAAAATGGCATCTGGAAGTGGGTGGGATATATTAGACAGGAAGTGAACATGCTGCTCCTGAAGTTGATGTGTTGAAATAAAAATCACAGTTTGTTGTGTAAGGAGCTGTGTAGCTGCAGACCGGTCAGGGTGTCCATGGCCATGCTGACCCCTATGCACAGCCAAAAGCACTCACAATGGGCACATGAGTCTCAAAACTGGAGCACAGGGCAATGCAAGAAGGTGGCTTGGTCTGATAAATTACTTTTTCTTTTTCATCATGTGGATGTCCGGGTGTCTGTGTCACTTACCTGGGGAAGAGATGGCACCAGGAGGCAGGATGGGAAGAAGATAAGCCGGCAGAGGCAGTGTGATGCTTTATCTATTGGAGTCCATGCCTCGATGGCAGCAAAAGGGGGACCTACTCAATATTAGAGGGGTGGTCCTAATGGTCTGGTGGGTGGGTATAATGTTCTGGTGGGTGGTCCTAATGTTTAGATGGGTGGCCCTAATGTTTTGGTGGGTGGGTGTATTGTTCTGGTGGGTGGGTATAATGTTCTGGTGGGTGGATTTAATGTTGTGGTGGGTGGGTATAATGTTCTGGTGGGTGGATATAATGTTCTGGTGGGTGATCCTAATGTTATGGAGGGTGGGTATAATGTTATAGTGGGTGGTTATAATGTTCTGTTGGGTGATCCTAATGTTATGGAGGGTGGGTATAATGTTATAGTGGGTGGGTGTAATGTTATGGAGGGTGGGTATAATGTTATAGTGGGTGGGTGTAATGTTATGGAGGATGGGTATAATGTTATAGTGGGTGGGTATAATGTTCTGGTGGGTGGTTATAATGTTCTTGTGGGTGATCCTAATGTTCTGGTGGGTGGGTATCATTTTTTATGGTAAGTGGTCCTAATGTTCTGGTGGGTGGGTATAATGTTCTGGTGGGTGGTATAATGTTCTGGTGGGTGGTTCTAATGTTCTGGTGGGTGGTTATCATGTTATGGTGGGTGGGTATAATGTTCTGGTGGGTGGATATAATGTTCTGGTGGGTGGGTATAATGTTCTGGTGGGTGGATATAATGTTCTGGTGGGTGGGTATAATGTTCTGGTGGGTGTGTATAATGTTCTGGTGGGTGGGTATAATGTTCTGGTGGGTGGTTATAATGTTCTGGTGGGTGGTCCTAATGTTCTGTTGGGTGGGTATAGTGTTATTGTGGGTGGGTATAATGTTCTGGTGGGTGGGTATAATGTTATGGTGGGTGGTACATGAACACACAACTTAGGAAAACAAATAAAATGAAATAAAGGAAAAAATAATTCCACCACTACTTTATGTTCAGCAGTAGAAATATATGTGAATAGGCTGCAGGAGATCTGCTGAAAAAGGGAGGGAATTGATGCTAATAAGTTGTAGGAGATCTGCTTCCCCCCTTCTTTTCTTATCTGATCTCCTGCAGTTTATTAGCACAAATTTCCTCAGAAGCTCTGTTGTATCCTATTAGTACCTATTTCCTTTTATTTATTTATCTGCAGATTTTCCACATGCTATTAGTACCCATTCCTCTATCTTTTTCTGAGCAGATCTCCTGCAGCCTATTAGCACCCATGTCCTTTTCTATGTCCCAGCAGATCCCCTGCAGTCTATTGGCACCCATTTCCCTATTAGAGAATAAAATGGCGGTAGTTCCAATGTTTTATGTCACACGATATTAGTGCAATGGATTAGGGAACACAAAATGTCAGTAAAAAGCCCAGTGCAGGTAATGTTGTGGCCACAGACACAATCTATCCCCCAATTCATAGATCCCTAGAGAAGAGTTTCCTGTGGAAGTGACGTTGTGTACAAGTCAATGAAACCCCCGACACTCCCAGTGAGAACAATGAAGGACTTTACTATTCCAATCCTCCAACCAGTTTTCTGGCTGGGAAGGTCTGGGAGTCAATATTTCCCCAGCTGACCAGGAACAATGAAGGACTTTACTATTCCAATCCTCAACTTTCCCACTCGCTATTTCCCCCGCTGGCAGAGACAAGACTTCTTATAGAGTGTCAGCTTCTTGCATCGTCCAGCATTGGGAAATGGGTGATAAATACAATGACTCCTCCCCTTATATCCATAAACCCCACCCTATTATCATCAAAGTAAAAGATGTGACATCTGTGGTAAATCACCGACGCATTTCACCTCATCAGTATCCAGTGATAAACCATAAAGTGACATCAAAGTCCATCCAACATTATACTTCAATAAATGACCTCACCACCAATAAATGTCTCCAAAACCTCCAGAACTTTAAATCTAAATCTAAATTTCAGTATATGTTCCAGCAAACCGAGCGTAGTGGACTACAAAACACCTTCTTCCCCAAACACCAATCCCGTGCTCTCTTGGTGCTCACACTCAGATTGTGCGCTCACCACACCTCCATCACCCTCCTAATAAGTGGCTCCACAATAGCTTTGGAGGACCCCTGGCTGAGAAAGGCTGGACTAGGCAGTAATATAGTTCTATCCTCCTTGGTGGGAGTGGAGATGACCCCATCTATAAGGATATACAGGACATCCACACACAGCACAAGGCCGTGTTCACACTACCAGACCTTTCTCAGGGCTGCAGTTCCTCTGAGCTCCACAAGGTGGTGATCTCACTTCTACCCACACAGGAAGTCTCTATGGAATACAGACAGGAAGTGATGTCAGATACAGAGAGGAACTTCCGGGTGAGAGGTGAGTTGGGAGTAAGTAGAGAGGAGACGTTGCTGGAAGAGGCAGCAGAGGAGGTAATAAGATCTTATTTTCTATTTACACCCAGTAACCCCCCCCCCCCCCCGTCATGTCCGTCCTCTTCCTCCATAGTCACTGTGACGTCTTTTATCTCCAGCAGATGATGATACACACATATATAGTGTGGAAACCTAGATTAACCCCTTCAGGGGCAGAACATTTCCCCACTTACGGAGCCGGAACATTCTCCTCATTTTGGAGATGTGTCCCCTTTCCCACCAATCACCTTCTCACCCCTTACAAGCAGACCTCAATGCACTGTGTAATTGGGCGACTGTGTGACAAATGAGGTTTCATGTTGATAAATGTAAAGTTATGCACTTGGGGGCTAAGAATATGCATGCATCATACATACTAGGGGGAGTACAACTGGGGGAATCCATAGTGGAGAAAGATCTGGGGGTTTTGGTAGATTATAAACTTAACCAGTTGCTGACCACCCGCCGTGGCTTGACGGCGGCAACTTGGCTCGTTATTGCAAAAAGCTGTCACCTGATGGCGGTCATGAGAGCGAGTATTGTGAACGCACACCGCCAGAGGCACGCTCACTGTATTCTGGGGCGGCCAGGGAACGGGTATGGCGGTCCTCCGGCCACCCGCAATCACCCCCCCCCCCCGCATTGAGAGAACGGAGGTCCGTGTAAGTAAACACAAATCTCCGTTCTGACAGAGGGGGAAGGGCTGTGATCACAGACTTCCTGTATATGGGAGCTGTGATCACTCCCCTCCCCCAGCCGGCCCAGCCCCCATACAGTTAGAACACACTGAGGGAACACAGTTGACCCTTAGAGCGCCCCCTGCAGGTTAACCCCTTCCATGCCTGTGACATTTATACAGTAATCAATGCATTTTCATAGTACTGCATTTTCATAGCACTGATCGCTGTATAAATGCCAATGGTCCCAAAAAAGTGTCAAAAATGTCCGACATGTCCGCCCCAATATCGCAGTCTTGATAAAAATTGCAGATTGCCACCATTACTAGTAAAATATTTAAATAAATAAAAACCCCATAAATTAATTCTCATCATTCATAAACACGGCAACTTTTGCGCAAACCAATCAATAAACGCCTATTGCAATTTTTTTTTACCAAAAATATGAGGAAGAATTTAAATTGGCCAAAACCGATGAAAAAAATAAATATATATATTTGATGACCGTTGGTTTTTGCTGTTAGTAAGTCGTTTGTGAGTTTAAGGAGGGCAGTTTCTGTGGAGTGCTGTGGACAAAATCCAGACTGAAGGGGATCAAAAAGGTTATTCTCAGTGAGGTGGTCACTCAGTCGGTTGTAAGATAAACGTTCAAGTAATTTGGATCCAAAAGGGAGTAAGGAGATGGGTCTTAGGTTGTTATGGGGCTGTATGGTTTTATATACAGTATCTATATATATATATATTTTATTGGTTGAACTAGATGGACTTGTGTCTTTTTTCAACCTGGCTATGTAACCTCATCAGTCTATATGAATGGATTATATGACTTTTATTAGTGTCGGGGATGGGGAGTTATTTAGGGGGAATTGGAATATGTATGCCTTTATTTTATAAGATTCAAATAGGAAGAAAGAGGGAAAAATGTAATTTGTAGTAAATGTCCTGAAAACAAATTTCTCCATAATGATCCCAGTCTCCGATATTCATCCTAAAATGTGATCAGTAAACTCTTTGAAGTACATGGAGATTACACGAATATGATGTGTCCTGGAAAAGCCTAAAAAAAGTTCATATTTCAGTTTAGAAGAGGTGGGACGCACCCAGGAGAAATTATTTTGGGTACAGAAATCTCGCAGAGCGCTCTTGACAGCTCCTCCTCCCAATGTCTCTCCATCCAGAGTCAGAGAATCCTATGACATCACACGGACTTCACAGATCCTCCTCCCAATGTCCCTCCATCCAGAGTTAGAGAATCCTATGACATCACACTGACCTCACAGATCCTCCTCCCAATGTCCCTCCATTCAGAGTCAGAGAATCCTATGACATCACACTGATTTCACAGCTCCTTCTCCCAATGTCCCTCCATTCAGAGTTAGAGAATCCTATGACATCACACTGAAATCGCAGCTCCTCCTTACAATGTGTCCCTCCAATCAGAGCCAGAAAATCCTATGAATCCCACTGACCTCACAGCTCCTCCTCCCAATGGCCCTCCATCCAGAGTCAGAGTATCCTATGACATCACACTGACCTCACAGCTCCTCCTTCCAATGTCCCTCCATTCAGAGTTAGAGAATCCTATGACATCACACTGACCTCACAGCTCCTCCTCCCAATGTCCCTCCATCCAGAGTCAGAGAATCCTATGACATCACACGGACTTCACAGGTCCTCCTCCCAATGTCCCTCCATCCAGAGTTAGAGAATCCTATGACATCACACTGATCTCCCAGCTCCTCCTCCCAATGTCCCTCCATCCAGAGTCAGAGAATCCTATGACATCACACTGATTTCACAGCTCCTCCCCCAATGTCTCTCCTTCCCAAAGTGGGATTTAATAAAAGAAAGACCTGACCGCTGAGGTGAGGAGGATTCTGGGAACATCATTTGATTTTACTATTTATTTTATTTGTGACATCTGTTGACAGGAGAGGTGAGCGGTGCTGGGAATTCTGGGACATTATCCAGTAACAGACAAGGGATGTGTCTGGATGGTGACTGTATCATTGTGTGTGTCAGGTTCCTATAAGGTGTCAGGATGTCACTGTCTATTTCTCCATGGAGGAGTGGGAGTATTTAGAAGGACACAAGGATCTCTACAAGGACCTCATGATGGACAATCAGCCGCCCCTCACATCACCGGGTAAGAGGAGACTTTATTGTAAAGGAGAGAGCAGTACAGAGGCTCCACCTAGACCCCCCATCATCTGATAAACACATAGAAACAATGTATTCAGTCAGTGTTGTGTTTCCTACAGATGGATCCAGTAATGGGAACCCACCAGAGAGATGTCCCCGTCCTCTGTATTCCCGGGATTCCACACAGGAAGGTCACACCATCCCTCACCATCATCAGGTAGATGAGGAACAATCACTGATAGGATCATTAGGATCTGTACATTATCTGCATTGTTACCATTGATGTCATTTTTATTCTATATTCAGAGTGGAAACCTGAGAGATTTTAAAGTTGAAGTTAAAGAAGAGATAAAAGAGGAGGATGATGAGGATGGGGTGATGGAGGAGACAGAGTCGCTAAAAGAACACAAAGATCTGTACCAGGACACCACGGGGGAGTCATCCAGCTACAGAAACCCACCAGAGAGAGGTCCCTGTCCTCTGTATTCCCGGGATTCCACACAGGAAGGTCACACCATCCTTCACCATCATCAGGTAGATGATTGACAATTATTGGTAGTTCTGATTTATACGCAGCATGTTTGTTACAATGAATGTTTTATTATATATTCAGAGTGGAAACCTCGGGGATGATAATATTGTTGTTAAAGAAGAGTATAAAGAGGAGGATGAGGAGTATGGAGTGATGGAGGAGTTTTCAGAAGGACACAAGGATATGAAGGAGCCACCTAATACCAGGAGCCCACCAGAGAGATGTCCCCGTCCTCTGTATTCCCGGGATTCCACACAGGAAGGTCACCCCATCCCTCACTGTTACAAGGTTGGTGGGACGGTGTATCTAGAACATGGACCTCTAGAGATGATCTGTGGTTTTTTATGTGACCTTATGTTTTACAGCTGATATTCACTCTCATTCTCTTGGTTTAGGGTGAAGATTTGATAGATATAAAAGTTAAGGTGAAAGAAGAAGAGAGGTATGTGAGGGATGATCAGCAGTCTATGGAGGAGGATGGAATAACGGGGACATTTTTAGAGGAGGACACTCCTACAGAGATCAGCACAGGTGGGTCATTAACACTAAATCCATTCCTCCACCCATACTGCTCACTGATTGGTTCAGAATAGACAAGGGCTGGGTGATATCAGCATGTAAGACACAATTTAGGTATCTAGACTGGATTTATGTACATTCTGGGGTTCAACTGGGATCAAAAGGTGATATCAGCCTGTAATACCCTGGTCACTTTCCTGAGCTGTGTTCCCTGTCCTGCCCCATATCCAGTTCTAGCAGGAGCTCTGAAAGAACAATTCATGTGTTCTGTTGTCTGCTGCCTGTGTCGGGTGGAGGGATTTGTCTGTAGAGTCTCAGTACCAAGCCACTGAGTGCAGTCTCAGGAGATGGGAGGCAGCGGTGTGGGACCTCTGCAAATTGTCATGTATGGCATGTACAGACAAAGCAATATACCTGCCCATCATTTTTCCTGTACTGTATTGGGGAGACACAGTGGAATGTGGATCCTGGTACTCAGGGCCCGGTGATCGTGTGATCGCTATGCAATCACATGATCACAATGTCAACAAAGCTGTTGTGAATCAATATGATTCATAGCAGCTTTGCCTCCTTTACTAGTGAGCTGTGATTGGACCACAGCTATAACGTGGTACCTGGGCCAATCACGGCACCCTTTACCATGTAATTAGCTGTAGCCAATCACAGATCACTACTATTCAGAGCTGTCATGAACTTAACATGATTGTAAAGGCAGAAGTTGCATTCTATGCATTAACATAAAAAACCTTCTGTGTGCAGAAGCCCCCTCAGCCCCCCAATACTAAACTGAGCCCCATCTAGATCCATCCATGTTGCAGGAGTGTCTGGGCTGCCCGGGACTCCCCTTCTCATTAGCTGAGACAGCAGCGCAACAACATTGGCTCTTACTGTTGTCAAAGTCAGTCAGCCAATGAGGAGAGAGAGGGGACAGGGCCGGGTTACGGCTCCATCTCTGAATGGACACAGGGAGCTGTGACTCGGCTTGGGTGCCCCCATAGCAAGCTGCTTGCTGTGGGGGCACTCATCAGTAGGGAGGGGCCAGGAGAGCTAAAGAGGGACCCGAGAAGAGGAGGATCCAGGCTGCTCTCTGCAAAGCCAACTGCACAGGGCAGGTACAGTATCTCACAAAAGTAAGTACACCCCTCACATTTTTTGTAAATATTTTATTCTATATTTTCATGTGACAACACTGAAGAAATAACACTTTGCTACAATGTAAAGTAGTGAGTGTACAGCTTGTATAACATGTAAATGTGCTGTCCCCTCAAAATAACTCAACACACAGTCATTAATGTCTAAACCGTTGGCAAAAAAAGTGAGTAAACCCCTAAGTGAAAATGTCCAAATTGGTGTGTTAAATTTGGTGTTATCGCTCTCACTCTCTCATACTGGTCACTGGAAGTTCAACATGGCCCCTCATGGCAAAGAACTCTCAGAGGATCTGAAAAAAAGAATTGTTGCTCTACATAAAGATGGCCTAGGCTATAAGAAGATTGCCAAGACCCTGAAACTGAGCTGCAGCCCGGTGGCCAAGACCATACAGCGGTATAACAGGGCAGGTTCCACTCAGAACAGCGCTTCACCATGGTCGACCAAAGAAGTTGAGTGCCGTGCTCAGCGTCATATCCAGAAGTTGTCTTTGGGAAATAAATGTTTGAGTGCTGCCAGCATTGCTGCAGAGGTTGAAGGGGTGGGGGGGTCAGCCTGTCAGTGCTCAGACCATACGCCGCACACTGCATCAAAACCAGAACCGGTGGCCCGACGTCGAGTCAAAGTCCCAGAACCGTTAGAAGAATATCGGATCCGGTAGAAATACATCTCGTTGTTAAGAAAAAAAGTCTAGGAGACTCTCAAGAAACGGTACTCCCCGGTACAACTTGAAGGTCACTGGTCATACTCTCTCACTCTCGCTATTGTGGTTTAAATTGTGTGGTTAAACCTGTAAAAGTGAATCCCCAAATGAGTGAAAAAAACGGTTGCCAAATCTGTAATTACTGACACACAACTCAATAAAACTCCCCTGTCGTGTAAATGTACAATATGTTCGACATGTGATCTAGCCTTCTCGTGTGC
>BLSH010187955.1:14681-28175 GCA_018402905.1 Glandirana rugosa | reverse complement strand
CCGTAGTGACACCTTGGGGGGATTGAGAACCCGTCCTTTTATATGGACTTGAACCGGTACACATGATCAGGAAAATCACTATCTCTAACGAAAGATATTTGTCCCTAAACGAGAACACATATATGTTGGACACACCTAGTATACAACATAACAACAGTAATATGATCGTCTTGTTTAATAAGATTGACACCTCTCGTCTATAACAAACGAGGGTTGAAACACTGACCATCGGATTGGAAAGAAGATGACCTAAATATTTTGAACAAGTGACTTATGTCCTAACAAGTACTTGTTGAAACTTTAGTATGCCATTTTAGACTGTAAGTAAAGAGAAACAGAAGCCACCCATGTCATAACAAATGTTGATAATGTCTATGCACCACCTTGTATAGTGTTGACCAATGATTTCAAAGTTGTTCATGAACAATCCTGTATTCAGTGAACAAGTTTTATAAATCCAGTAGAAGAAAGGTTAGGCTACCAGTCACAAAGTTGGGAGCAAACAATATCTGCTCTCCACAGTTAGAATAATTTGTTCTGCTAGTATAATGACAACAATACAACATATGATCCACACAGGTTGTATATACACAAGAGCAAATCCCTGTTTATAGAAAGCAATCTCTATCACTAAAAGGACTAGTACACATGGCCAAGTTCAGGTATATTTTCCTGCCCAAGAGTTAGGGGGGTTCCACAGTGATGCCAATAATTTATATATTTCAGGTACTTATATAGCGCTGTCAATTTACACAGCGCTTAACATATACATTGCTCATTCACATCAGTCCTACCCTCAAGGAGCTTACAATCTAAGGTCCCTAACTCACATTCACACATACACATACTAGGGCCAATTTAGACAGGATCTAATTAACCTACCAGCATGTCTTTGGAGAGTGGGAGGAAACCGGAGTGCCCGGAGGAAACCCATGCTGGCACAGGGAGAATATAAAAACTCCAGGCAGGCAGTGTCGTGGTTGGGATTCGAACCAGCGACCCATTTGCTGCTAGGGCGAAAGTGCTACACCACTGTAATATGAATGGCTAAATGCAGGTATATGCCAGTACTTGTATAAACCTGTGCATGCATAGAGATGTAGAACCCTGGATGCAGACGATCGGTGTTTGGGGTTTTACATCTCTATGCATGCATGAGTTTAAGAAAGTAGCAGTGAATACCCACAAACAAGACAGCCATCTGCATGAGCCCCAATAAGTGCATGGCTGTTATCTAATACAATTTCTTACCAAGGATAATGAGCTAGGCCACGTGCCTTCTATATTTTCTTCTCTATGTTCTAGCACTTTAGACTCCCCCAAGTTGACTGAGGCAGCGGGGCGTGCATTGTCCATATAGTAGCACTGAACATAAGCATAACTCTTCCTACACAGGCCCATTGCACAGGAGATTTTTTCTGTTTTTGTTCGAACATGAGTTTAAGCAAACCCAAGTCACTTGCAGTTTGAGGAAACAGAGAACTAGTGTGGCCATTTTGTAGCAACCAGTTACCATTAATAAACATTTTAGCCTTTGAACTAGGCTTTCCTCATTGCCCTCCGGTCAGGTACAGCACATTTTCCCAGCAACTGCAAGTGTACCATCTTTTACAGCTAATTCCACCATAGCCTCATAAACTGCCATTGAGGAGTGAATTATTTCATCACAGCATTAGTAACTTCATATAGGAGGATGCACAAGAATTCATATAATCCGATATTGAGGAAGAGAGTGCCAGGAGGAAGGGTACAACAGGAAAGGGGCAGCAATTGTCTGTGATGTTGCTGCAGCTTATTGCCAAGTTGGCCCTGCCATAAGGAGCGTGGGGATGATGATGAGACCATACCAGGATGCAGAAGATCATAGAGGAGGATACTGAGGGATAAGCAGAACAACAGCAAGGCAGTGGTTCATCTGGCGAAGGGTAACTTGCAGAGCAGCTGTTCTATTCTACATTGTGGCAATGCCCCATCTGTATATGCCTCTGCAATGCCCAAAGCTCCTCCATATACAGTATCACACAAAAGTGAGTACAACTCTCACATTTTTGTGAATATTTTATTATACCTTTTCATGTGACAACACTGAAGAAATTACACTTTGCTACAATGTAAAGTACTGAGTGTACAGCTTATATAACAGTGTACATTTGCTGTCCCCTCAAAATAACTTAACACAAAGCCATTAATGTCTAAACCGCTGGCAACAAAAGTGAGTACACCCCTAAGTGAAAATGTCCAAATTGGGCCCAAAGTGTCAATATTTTGTGTGGCCACCGTTATTTTCCAGCACTGCCTGCCACGGGAGTCCTCTTCCACTCCTTAGGTTTAGGTCTGGAGACATGATTGGCCAGTCCATCACCTTACCCTCAGCTTCTTTAGCAAGGCAGTGGTAATCTTGGAGGTATGTTTGGGGTCGTTATCATGTTGGAATACTACCCTGCAGCCCAGTCTCCATAGGGAGGGGATCATGCTCTGCTTCAGTATGTCACAGTACATGTTGGCATTCATGGTTCCCTCAATGAACTGTAGCTTTCCAGTGCCGGCAGCACTCATGCAGCCCCAGACCATGGCACTCCCACCACCATGCTTGACTGTAGGTAAGACATACTTGTCTTTGTACTCCTCCCCTTGTTGCTGCCACACACGCTTGACACCATCTAAACAAAATAAGTTTATCTTGGTCTCATCAGACAACAGGGCATGATTCCAGTAATCCATGTCCTTAGTCTGCTTGTCTTCAGCAAACTGTTTGCGGGCTTTCTTGTGCATCATCTTTAGAAGAGGCTTCCTGCTGGGACAATAGCCATGCAGACCAATTTGATGCAGTGTGCGGCGTATGGTTGGAGAACTGACAGGCTGACCCCCCACCCCTTCAACCTCTGCAGCAATGCTGGAAGCACTCATACATCTATTTTGCCAAAGACAACCTCTGGATATGACGCTGAGCACGTGCACTCAACTTCTTTGTTCGACCATGGCGAGGCTTGTTCTGAGTGGAAACTGTCCTATTAAACTGCTTTATGGTCTTGGCCACCATGCTGAAACTCAGTTTCAGGGTCTTGGCAATCTTCTTATAGCCTAGGCCATCTTTATGTAGAGCAACAATTCTTTTTTTCAGAACCTCAGAGAGTTCTTTGTCATGAGGTGCCATGTTGAACTTCTAGTGACCAGTATGAGAGAGTGAAAGTGATAACACCAAATTTAACACACCTGCTCCCCATTCACATCTGAGACCTTGTAACACTAACGTGTCACATGACACCGGGGAGGGAAAATGGCCCAATTTGGACATTTTCACTTAGGGGTGTACTCACTTTTGTTGCCCGCAGTTTAGACATTAATGGCTGTGTGTTGATTTATTTTTAAGGGACAGCAAATTTACATTGTTATACAAGCTGTACACTCACTACTTTACATTGTAGCAAAGTGTTGTAATTTCTTCAGTGTTATCACATGAAAAGATAGAATAAAATATTTACAAAAATGTGAGAGGTGTACTCACTTTTGTGAGATACTGTGTGTATATATATATATATATATATTTATTTATTTATTTTAATAGAATAATAAAAGGAATTTGGGTGTACTCACTTTTGTGAGATACTGTGGGTAGTTCAGCAGTCTAGGTTTTTATTTCTCTTTTTTTTTTTTTTTAAACATATTTTTATTGAGTTTCTTGACATAACAATGTGTTACCCACACAGGGGTATGGCTGGTCCAGCCTTAACAGACAACAACATAACACTATATCTATTCCCAACGCCCCCCCCCCCAATAAAAAGTACCATAACCCCAACATGGAGGAAAGGGATCGAGATAATATCATATATGTCTAGTCAGCCATTATAATCAATGCGACCATACTTCTTGGGTACCGAGTGGTCCGGTGTGCATCTGCAGCGGTATGTGTACCAAACTAGTATTATAGGGCCTTTTCCAGCCAGCTAGACCGAACTTTTTGGTATTTGAGGGGACAGCCTCTATTAGCATACGTGGTCCGGTAGAGGGGTAAATTCTTGTCTATGAGAGCCCTCCACATGTCTACAGATGGGGAGATGGCTTTTTCCAGTTTGTGGTTATGGCCTTGTGGGCGTAAAAGAGAAGGAGGGAAAGCAAAGTCCGTTTGGCAGTAGAGATAGACAGTTGTTCTACCAGGCCCAGGAGACAGTATTTGGGGTCCAACGGGACCACTATTTGGGTTTTCTGCGTAATAACAGTCACAACAGCTCTCCAGTAGTCCATGATAGCTGGGCATGTCCAGAAGATGTGAGAGAAGTCTGCTTTGTCATCAGAGCATCTCCAGCATTCAGAGGAGTGGGAGATTGACATCCTACGGAGCCTGTAAGGAGTGAGATACGCTCTATGCAAAATTTTAAACTGTATCATAATATCATTAGAGGATATTAAAGCCATAAAGGGAAAGGACCATACCTCCTCCCAGTCCTCATCATCCAGCTCCTGAACATCCCTGGACCATCTTGTCCGCAGAGTGGATAGCTCAGGACTAGATGCCACCGAGAGATATGCATGAAACTGGGACCTGGCTTCCTTAAATCTGGCGCTCTGGCAATCGCCTCAATTTCGGGATAGGAGAAAGTGACTGGCTTACCCAGGAACTGGCAACGAAAGGCATGGGCAACTTGGAGATAACGGAAGTGATAGTGATCTGGTAGATTATATTTCTCTTTTAAGGCTGTAAAGGGCAGGAGATCGGACTGTGATATAATATGTTCAAAGGACAAAATTTTATATTTGGCCCAGGCCTGGGGATCCGGGATGCAATAGAAGTGTGGCATATTAAGGTTACGCCAAAGAGGGGTGTGTGGGGAAATGTCAGATATTGGTAGGGGCTGCTTTTTGCTCGCGGCCCCCCAGGCTTTCAGGGTGGTACACATTAAAGGGGTGAGGTAGTAAGGAGACTTTAGGCCCCTATATAGGAGTGATTTAAGTGTCTCCAAGGACTGTAAAATCGCCACTTCTAATACCACCGCAGAGTTCTTGAGGTCCGGCTGTAGCCACCAGTAGACAGTGACCAGTTGGGATGCAAGGAAATAGCGGGAGCAGTCTGGCATAGCCAGACCACCCCTATCCTTGGGCCTTGGGAGGGTAGAAAATTTATAGCGGGGCTGGTTAGCGTTCCATATGAAGGTTTTGAAAATTTGGTCAAGGGAGCTGAAAAAGCTACGGGGCAGGCACTGCTGTGAATTTTTAAAAATGTATGTGAGCTTCGGGACAACTTTCATTTTAATAAGGTTTATGCGACCCAGAAGGGATAAGGGGAGGTTACTCCATGCCCTGAGCCTAGATCTGATGTCAGCCAGCACCGGTTCCAAATTGTCTTGTATATAGTCTATCACATCTCTCGACACCACTATGCCTAAATAGGTAAATTTGTCCACCCAGCTCAAGGAGAGGTCAGACCTTTGAGGAGAGTACGGCCCCTTGATCTATGGAAAACAGCAATGATTTCTGCCAATTGACCCGAAGGACTGTAAATTTTGAGAAGGCACTCATGAGTCAGAGGGCACCCTCCAGAGAAGCACCAGCATCATTAAGAAACAACAGGAGGTCGTCCGCGTATAATGCCACCCTCTCTTCCAGCCACCCCACCCCAAGGCCTCGTATATCAGGGGAACAGCGTAGTGCCTCAGCGATAGCTTCTATGGCCAGGGCGAAGAGAGCCGGAGAGAGGGGGCACCCTTGTCTGGTGCCCCTCTGCAGCTGAAAGGAGGCGGAGACAGACCACACAATCTGACACAAGCCGATGGGGCCGCATAAAGGGGTCTTAATCCAGTCAATGAAGTTTAGGGGGAATCCCATCCTTCTCATTACCTCCCAGAGATATACCCACTCTACTGTATCAAATGCTTTCTCCATATCTATGGAGGCAATGACTCTAGATCCCTGGTTAGTATGTGGAACGTGTATGTTGGAAAAAAGTCGCCGGATGTTGATGTCGGTTGACCTACCAGGCATAAAGCCCGTTTGGTCCATATCTATTAGTGAGTTAATTACTTTATTCAGCCTAGTCGCTAGTAGTTTTGTAAGGATTTTAAGGTCACGGTTCAATAAGGCTATGGGTCTGTAAGATGCGAATAATTTAGGGTCTTTACTGGGTTTTAGGATCAATATTATGTGGGCCTCTCGCATAGATGCCGGAATAGCCCCATCCCTCAGGCATGTACAGAATAAAGAGGCTAGTCTAGGTGCAACTATCTCGGTGTTTGACCTATAAAATTCATTAGGCAGGCCTTCAGGACCAGCCGCCCTAGCAGTGGGGAAGGAACGGATGGCCCCCGCAACCTCCTCTGTGGTAATGTCCGCAACCAGACCCTTCCTTTCCATGTCTGACAGCCAGCCCAGGGCAACCGTATCTAGGGTATCTATCATGGGTTTACTGTCGAAATTATCTGGGAGGGAAGTAGTATATAGTTGCTTAAAGTAGTTAGTAAATTCTTTCAATATATCCTGTTGAGACGTAAGGGTCATGCCCTCTGCTGACAGAATCTCAGGGATAACAGTAAGGGGGCAATCCTGATGGGACAACATGGCTAGCAGATTCCCATTTTTGTCCTCATATTCAAAGAATTCCTGTTTACGGGATTGTATGCCTAATCTGGTCAGCTCTGCCACATGCAAATGTATTTCCCTACGAGCCCAGCCATAAGATCATAGTGTTCTACCGTGGTTGACTCTGAGTACCTAGCCGTGGCCTCCACCGCTGCTGCGTATAGTGGGTCCATTGCCGCCTCCATCTCAGCATGAATTGTAGCTGCAAAAGAGATATACAAGCCCCTGGTGTGGGCTTTAAACACATCCCACACCAGTGGTGAGGGTGCTGAACCCTCATTGACATTCCAGTATTCCCTGAGCTCAGGAGGAATGCATTCCAGGGCCTTCTCATGGGAGATCCAACGCGGTCTCAACTGCCAAAGTGCCCAGTCTCGAGTCTTCCGAGCGGTCACCTCCAGTTTCAACGCAGAATGATCTGAAAGGCACAAGGGGAGGTAACACGCACCCTGTATATCTCCCAGGAGAGCTTGATTTGCAAATGCAAGATCGATACTTGAGGCGGACCGGTGGGAGGCAGAGAAGCAGGAATACTCATGCCTCTGAGGGTGCAACCACCGCCATATCTCCGTCAGACCTCCAGCCTGGGCTCAATCCCTCATATCCAGCTTAAAAGGAAGAGGGAGTGGGTCTGTCCAGCTCTCATGAGAGGGTCGCGTTGAAATCCCCCAGCAACAAAATTTTTGCAGGTCAATACTGGGATAATTTATCCATATCATATAGGGGTTGCATTGTACCAGGTGGCAGTAAGTACACATTAACTAATATATATTTTTGCCCATACATGGTGAATATTAATATAACATATTGTCCGTTAGGGTCGGTATGGATCGCTTCAACCGTGCAAGGCAGGCTTTTGCTGATCACCGATACCCCCCGGGGAGTATGAGGAATAAGTGGAATGGTACAGTTTTTGAATCCAGGGGCGCCTCAGGGCCTGAACCCCGCCACCCATCAGGTGCGTCTCCTGGAGCATGACCACATGTGGCCTATGCACTTTCAGATATTGAAACATTGCAGATCTTTTAAATGTATTATTAAGCCCTCTAACATTCCAGGATATGATGGACAGGGCTTCAGAAAGGGGAGGCATTACACCAGTATACTAGATTGAATTGGACCCTGAAGCAGGCCCCAGCCTGATGGACTGGGATCGCCCTGCGCTTGGGGGTGATACCACTGGTCCACCCCAGGGAGACGCACCCAAACCCGATCAGTATTAGAGCAATTGTGAAGCATAGTCTGTACCAGGATACCTGCAATATTAAAGACAACAGCATCTTATGATTATCAGAGGGACCCAAGTCCTCAATGGTACTTAACAAACAACAAAAAACATTCCCGACCAGTGCACCCTTGACCAGAAAAAGAAAGGTCAAAACACTAACTGTGGGTGCAAGGTTTTGTCCCCTAACAAACAGTTGAAACATGTGTCTCGTCCTATGTGAGATACAAGATAGTGGTCAGTTTAGGTGATGGCCTGAACTAGTACTGGGAGTCAGACCACTATAGCTATGCCCTTTAGTTCGGTCCATGAAAGCTCCGCCATGTACGGAGGGCAGGTAAGGGGACCCAGTCCCGCTATTGTGCAGAAGCCATGGGGCACATGGTAGTATGTTGTAGCAAACAAACAGGAGGAGAAATCAAATGTGGTGTGGCCCACTACCCGTAGATTAGAGAATGGCAGGTTGCTGTAAGACTAGTAATAACTCAGGATGGCAACACTATATTCAGGGGGAAAAGAGAAAAGCGGTGCAGGTGGAAGATCAAACTTATCTGGAGTCAAGCCAGGAGATCGCTGCAGCAGGGGAATCAAAGTAATGTGCTGACCCATTCTCAATCACCCAGAGTTTGCTGGGGTATAGGAGACTGTACTTCAGGCCCTTGTCCTGGAGCCTCTTCTGGACCTCTGTAAAGGATCTCTTGCGCTGCTGCACCTCCAGCGAATAATCCGGGTAGAGGGAAATCTTGGTGTTTTCATGGATGAGCTCTTGTGTCCCACGAGCTGCTGACAGGAACCTGCCCGGTCGCGGTAATTTAATAATTTGATCAGGAATGGGCAAGGGGTGGCTCTAGGTATTGGAAGCCTGGTGGGGACCCGGTGGGCTCTCTCCAACACATATGTAGCCAGGAGGTCGGTAAAGTTGAACAGGGTGGCGAGGAACCGTTCTGCAAACTCAGCCGGTTTGGCGCCCTCGGCCCGCAGATTATTCCTCCTCATCCGGTTCTCCATATCCAGGGTTTTGTCCTGCAGGGCCCAAACCTGGAGCTGGAGAGCCCTCACCTCTCTGGAGTCCTCTTGCACGGTGTCCTCAAGCCTGGAGATGTGATCCCCCGCTTCTGACATGCGGGAACGGATCTTCTCCAAATCATGGCGGATCAGGCTGATCTTCGTGGATATGGAGTCCACCTTTGGGGTCGGTGCTTCCTTGAGGGAGATGATTGCCGCCATCAGATCAGCAGGTGAGGGTGCCTTACCCCCCATGAGGGACAGGGAGGACAGAGCAGTCACCACGGATGCGCCTGAGGATGTTGTCGGCCTCGTGTCCAAGATGGCTGCGGCTGGAGAGACAGGAGGAGGGTCCCGCAGCGGCTTTCCTTTTGTAGCCTTCTTCTGCTTAGTGTGGTACATCGGAACCACTAGGACCAGAACCGGAAACTTAGCACTAGCTGGGCAACTCTTTAGAGCCTGTAGAAAGCAGGTCAGTAGTGTCAGGATATCTTTGTAAGGATCAGTTGTGGCGGAGCTCATCCTCGGCACGTCTGCTCTCCTCTACATCCGGTCATGCCCCCTAGGTTTATATTTCACATATCTGCTGCCAGCAGTAGCATTGCAGTTTGCAACTTCTGTCTGCAGCATATCAGTTTGTGGTAAATCCACCAGTCATTTTTGGTACCACATTCATGAGTAGACACATGAATCCAGACCACAAAGCTCAGTAGGAGTAGCACTTCAATGATACCAGTTGTCAGCAAAAGGCTTGCAGTCTTTCTCCTCCTCCTCCTAACTTTCCACCTCTCTCCCCATCAAACTGATATGATAAGACAATTATAGTACCACATTAATAATGTATAGAAAGATAACTAGATAACATTGGTTGAACTAGTACAGAAAAGAATACACATTACAAAATATAAAAACATAAACAAAACTGTATTACAAATAATTGGTAAAATCACATCAGAACCCACTTGGTTCCTAAAATCAATTGTCCTATATACAATCCTCCAGCTAATATGCCTTGACTATCAACAGCTAATTATCAACCACACTCTAGGCCTATTTAGTTCACTGTTAGTTGTAACATAATATGTGGCCTTGTGGTGATAAATCTTCCTAGGTCAACGCATTTATCAGTTAGATTCTTAAGAACACATTGAGGATGATCGCAGGGGTAACTAAATGCAAAGGAGAACTATTAGAACATGCTAATGCAAGTTCCATCATAATACAATACACGCATGACAATATACAATAAATATATTTCCAAAATAATCGTATCGTATAGTTCTAACTGTAGCAACCACATAGGAGACTCTCCCAGGGTGGGCACTGAGACAGAAAGAAGGAGTGAAGGAGAGACGGCACCCAAAGGTTATTCATAAAGCAATATTTCAGCCTAAATTTAAATGTGTAAATATTGTCAATAACATAATTTTATATATACTCAATAATACAGAACCTCACAATGTATCACTTACACCATATGCATCCACTGTAACATCTGTGACTTTAAGCAATAGGGAGGGAAGCGTGCCAAGGGATTTGAGAGGCTTACCTTATGGCACATTGTTCAGGTAAAAGGGTCAGCATGGAGCAACATTGCATAAGGCCAAGCGTAGGCTTGAATCTTGCTGTAAGTCTCCTAATCGGAGTAACATCCTTGACCAGGCAGCTGCTGGAGAAGTAGAAATGAATGGCTAACATACAACAGCAATCCAATATGGTTAATTTGAACCTAAAAATACTTTATTTTTTTCAAAGACAGCAATTTTTTGCGACAGTCAATGATTAAAATATAAAAAGGAAAACGTACCTTGATATAGCCCCCCAAACGTACAAGTGATAAAAAAACAAGATAGAGAATATGCATTGGAGAACTCTCCATAGTGTAAAACCATAATGTATTTTGGTAAAAAGAAAAAAGAGAAAAACTCTTTAAAGCTGTGGAGAAAAATCTGAATTGTGCAAGAGGGAGAGACTTAATGCGTTGCTTGACCTCCTGTGTTTATAGTGGGGTCCAACTCAGAAGGCGAGGGCACATCCACTTGTGCACTGTGGTGGTTTTTTTGTACACATTTGATGGAGTAAAGGATCACGTGAAGATTGTGCACAATATGCTGTGAAAATATATATATAATCAGTTGGAACTTTTCCCTAGATTTTTTTTCATGGAGATAATATTTGTTTTTGGACATTTATTATTATTTCTACATATGTTCTGCTTGTTTTAAGTCTTTATTTGCACTATTTGGAATATTGTATGTGCACATGCGTTCTGCACATTCATTATTTATGCTTTATCAATCACGCATTTTTTGTTGATTTATTGAATAGTCTGGTGGTGGTATATTTATATTTTTTGTTTCGTGCTTTGTATATATAATCATTACAAATTTGATATCTGCTATGCATTTATAAGAAAAAACAGTCATTTCCAGCCCTAAAGGGCCTTCATGATGGCAGGCAGCTGGGATACCAATGAATAAAGACCAGGTGGATGCTGCCCTCCTCGGATGGGTTAATCCGAAAGTAACTGAAAAAACAAGAAAGAAGGAAGGCGCGCACACCTAGTGCATTACCATAGACAATGTAATAAAAATTAAAATGGTTTAAAAGTGGGTACTCACAAATTGGCATCACAGATAAGCCATATGGAAACATTGCATGATATAAAATCAGAGCACAAGGCTGGATAAAAACTGATGCGTTTCGGTAGCGCACCTCCTTCCTCAGAGCTACGATAATCTGGACTGCAAGACCGAGCGCTTTATATGAGTGACCAAAATGAAATGAATTGGTGGTTCAATCAAATAACCAATCAATCAATTAGCCAATTGATTGGGTACTCAGGAACACCCAGGCCCCCCCCAAAAAAACAAACAGTTTAGTTAGTGAATGAATATATATATATATATATATATTACCAATATATAGCTCTGTGAGCATACAAAAGAGAAGGAGACTTTAAGTAAAAATGACGCTCAAAATCACTCACCAAAGCAATGTCTCTATCCCGAACACTGGGATTATTGTATGCATGGGGACACAGGAAGCGGAGGATCCGGAAGTGCCAGAAGCCGGGACAGCTTGAGTGGTGCACTTGCTCCATACAAAAGGTGAAGACATACATGACCCTGGAGGAGGACAGTGATCTCAATTTTCCTCCTGAGAGTATGTATGTATGTTTTTCCATCCATCCAATCTATTTCATATTAAGGTTTGACATCAACTAGCTTGGTTTTATTAATGAATATCAATGAATTTCAGTTACGTTTTTGTTGGTTTTTAGACTATCATGTCTTTTATTTACTATTTTTTTCATTTTTATTTGATCTGTATGAATTGCAGTTAATGGCTTTCTGGTATTGTCAGACTGAAGCTTTTGAGACTTTATTTTCCAATCCAATTGCATTTTTTCAGCACTGTTCTGCTAGTTGGGTACACAGGTACATAATTTCCGCTGGATATGACGTCACTCAGAACGTCCCCGGCGTCTGGGGACACAGTCTGTCGCTTCCACCGGATGTGACGTTGGCCGCTCCGGTCGGAACGATTCCCATACCGCTTTGGCGGTTCAGTATGCACTCACATTATCAGACAGGTGTTCCCTCTCAGGAGGAAAATTGAGATCACTGTCCTCCTCCAGGGTCATGTATGTCTTCACCTTTTGTAGGGAGCAAGTGCACCACTCAAGCGGTCCCGGCTTCTGGCACTTCCGGATCCTCCGCTTCCTGTGTCCCCCTGCATACAATAATCCCAGTGTTTCGGATAGAACCATTGCTTTGGTGAGTGATTTTGAGCGTCATTCTTACTTAAAGTCTCCTTCTCTTTTGTATGCTCATAGAGCTATATATTAGTTATATATATATATATATATATATATATATATACAGGGTGGGCCATTTAAATGGATACACCTTAATAAAATGGGAATGGTTGGTGATATTAACTTCCTGTTTGTGGCACATTAGTATATGTGAGGGAGGAAACTTTTCAAGATGGGTGGTGACCATGGCGGCCATTTTGAAGTTGGCCATTTTGAATCCAACTTTTGTTTTTTCAATAGGAAGAGGGTCATGTGACACATCAAACTTATTGGGAATTTCACCAGAAAAACAATGGTGTGCTTGGTTTTAACGTAACTTTATTCTTTCATGAGTTATTTACAAGTTTCTGACCACTCTTCACACACTGATAGCAACACCGCAGGAGAAATGCTAGCACAGGCTTCCAGTATCCGTAGTTTCAGGTGCTGAACATCTCGTATCTTCACAGCATAGACAATTGCATTCAGATGACCCCAAAGATAAAAGTCTAAGGGGGTCAGATCGGGAGACCTTGGGGGCCATTCAACTGGCCCACGACGACCAATCCACTTTCCAGGAAACTGTTCATCTAGGAATGCTCGGACCTGACACCCATAATGTGGTGGTGCACCATCTTTCTGGAACTATGATGTCGGTGATAGGGAATTGCTGGCCATCAAGTCGGCTTTGGAGGAATGGCGGTACCTCCTGGAAGGAGCAGCTCACCCGGTATTGGTTTTTACTGACCATAAAAACCATAAAAAACCATATGTTGTGAAGATACCCGGTCAACTTACCGGGGGTTCCAGAGGGCTAGACTGGGGGAATCTGAAAATAGAAACCCCAGTAGACTTACGTTAACAGATACGACACTTCTATGCTCTACAAGTC
>BLSH010187941.1:0-13627 GCA_018402905.1 Glandirana rugosa | reverse complement strand
TGGAACCCAGCTATCACACCCATCCTTGATACTACCTTGAGGGTCCTTCCCTCCCCCCTGACTCCCTTCGTCGAGTGACTCTCTATAGGCCTCTAGGCTAACCTTATGGAAGGCCTAGACAGCTAGGCCATCCTCCCGCCTAGAAGACCTTTGGGCCTCTCAGTATAAGCAGTGACCTGCTACTTTGATCAGGTCGGGCCTGGTCGGACTCTTGGTTTTATAGTGTTTGTCTACGTAATGCTGCATACCCTACCCTCGCCCTAAGAGGGTTACCCCCCTTTCCTCTCCCTCCTACCCCCCCCCCACCCTGGGATTGTTGTACCCCCCCTTGCCCTCCCCACCCTAGTATGCCCCCCTCTCCCTCCCCCCTCCCCACCTTATTTACATTTGAGTTATGTACATCTCACTGATTTACATTGGATTGATGTCTTGTTCAACGCTCTTGTATGTGACAAAACTTAATAAAACTATATTTGAAAAAAAAAAAAAAAAAAACAGGAGGAGCTTAGAGAACTTATAAATACTACTATAAAAAGGAAAGCACATCTGGTAGCGCAACAACTATACGAATGGGAAAACAAACAAAGTAGGCTAGATCCCTTAAAATCAAAGAATCAGCTACTTTCATCCCCAAAATCAAATTACCCTCTGAGGAACTGGTTCCAAATTCACATCAGATAGCAAATGCTTTCAAAAATTTCTATGCCATACTTTATAACCTGAAAAGTGACGCGTCTCTCCAATCCCCAGAAGACAAACATGAGCGAATACAATCATTCCTAAAGGGCGCATCGCTAACCACACTTTCCAAACAAGCCCTTAAAGCCCTGGAAAAGGACCTCTCAGTGGAGGAGTTCCAGGCAGCGTTGAAATCCATGAAAATAGGGAAAGCACCTGGCCCCAACGGGTTTACAACCCTATATTACAAAATGTTTAGTAACATTTTGCTGCCCAACTTAACTGCATATGCTAATTCCATTACCAAAACTTCAGGTTTACGACAGGAATCACTTTCTGCACACATAACCTTCATCCCCAAACATAATAAAGGTCCCACCTGCAGTGGGAGCTATCGTCCCATCTCCCTACTGAATATTGACTTAAAGTTATTTACCAAAGCCTTAGCAACCAGACTGCTCCCTCTTCTCCCTAAATGGATCTCAGCCGATCAAGCCGGGTATATTCCAGGCAGAGAGGCAAGAGATAAATCCCTATGAACAACCTCGCTGATTCAGTTCGTTCAGAGGTGTACCCAGCCCACCCTTCTTCTTTCTATGGATGCTGAAAAAGCGTTTGATAGGGTGGACTGGGACTACCTCTGGATGACACTGCGCCACTTTGGATTAGGTCCCAAAATGATAACCAGGATATTCTCAATGTACTCTCAACCAACGGCACAAATAAGAGTTAATGGGATCCTTAGCCCCTCTTTCACACTGGGAAACGGCACAAGGCAGGGGTGTCCCCTCCCGCCCTTCCTATTTTCCATTTCTTTAGAACCGTTTTTGGCCCTTATTAGAAATAATACTATTATCCCTGGAATTCAGGTTGGTTCAAAAACTTGCAAATATGCAGCCTATGCAGATGATGTGCTCTTTTATATCCAACAGCCCCATATATCATTACCCAACTTAATGAAAGCCTTTCAACAGTTCCAAGCAATATCAAATTTTAAAATTAATCTTTCTAAATTGGAGATACTAAACATAAATGTTCCCGTACAGGCGTAAATTCTCTTAAATCTAATTTCCCGTTCAAATGGCAACCAACAATGAAATACTTGGGAATCTATCTCACATCTAACCCTTGCACTCTGTTTAAGTATAACTACATACCATTACTGAACAGCATCAAAGCTGACCTTTGGAGTTGGTCCCCTTTACTAACATTTTACCACGCATACTCTTTCTATATCAAATGATACCACTGAGTGTTCCTCCTGGCTTTTTCTCCACAGCACAAGCCATGATCTCTCGCTTCATCTGGTGGAGTCACTACCCCAGAATCTCTAGAGCTACTTTATTCCGCTCTAAGGGCTCAGGGGGACTAGCTCTCCCAGATCTGAAAACATATTATTTATCTGTGGTTTTAAGTCGTATAGCAGACTGGAAATTTCACAAGACAACTAAACTCTGGGTCCAACTGGAGTCCTCGCTGAGTGACACAGACTTGGCGACGACTCCTTGGATTTCTTAACGCTACGAAATTCCTCTGTCCTAACCTCTCCATTGACCTCTTCATCGTTGGACATTTGGAACTCTCTCCATAAATGTTTCTCTTGGACTCATAATTCCCCACATATGCCTTTATTAGGCCAAGCCTACTTCCAGCCGAGCTTATTAGATATGAACTTCAGGCACTGGGCCTCTGAACCCCCTCTACTCCTACATAAGGTTATTCAAGAAGGGAAACTTAAACCTCTAAAAGTTCTTACAGGCTCTAAATTGCCCACCTTCATGGACATCTGGAGATACAGTATAGACAATTATCCCAATTTGTGCAATCCCTCCCGCAACCTATTAGAGGGATTCAAGAGCTGACTCCCTTGGAATCAGTGTTTAATTCCAAAGACCCGTCTGCACACTTGGTGTCATGATTCTACAAAATTCTTCAGGATTTACAATATGTTGCATATCCAGAATTTTTGACATGTTGGGAAGTAGACCTGCAATCCCATATTTCTGATGCACAGAAGGAAAAAATTCTAACTTTGACGCATACCTCCTCTATATCTTCCAAGTTGGCAGAAACAAATTACAAACTTTTGGCCAGGTGGTATTACACCCCACCGTATCTTTGATTCACAAACCCCTTTATGCTGGAGAAACTGTGGCCAAGTCACATCACATGCCCACATCTGGTGGCAGTGCCCTTTCGTACAACCCTTTTGGCTTGAAATAATCAGATATTATAAAATAATCACAGGTCTTCCCCTTCTTGAGGACCCCTTGACGATCCTCTTTCACAGCTCAGATGAACCTCGAGGAAAATACAAACGCTCCATCTCACCACATCTGCTCAATGCTGCTAAAGCGATTATTGTTATAAAAACACTCTGGGGTATACCCCAAATACCCTCAGTTAAAAGCAGTTTTTTAAGGATTAATGGCCCTTGCCTCATGGAGGAACTCACATATATAGCAAAAGTGGAAATTTCCATACATAGCAAAATATAGGCCACATGGCTAGAATTCAAAGTCACCCAATGCTACAGAGACATCATATCTTCCTCAGCTGATTAATTGGCATAAGATACACTGTCCTGTGGGTTCTCCTGCAGCCCGGCGATCTGTTTTTCGCTTTTGACATAGTTCTCTGCGGTATTATACACTGTAAATTGTACTTTACTATGATTTTGCTCTTGTGAGGGACAGATTATTGTTCTAAAATCATCTCATAGTACTATAGGGAGAGGTTCCTGCTGCTCCTGTGAGGGGCAGATTATTGTTCTAAAATAATCTCATACTGCTAGAGGGAGTGGTTCCTGCTGCTGCTGTGAGGCACAGATGATTGTTCTAAAATCATCTCATAGTGCTATAGGGAGAGGTTCCTGCTGCTCCTGTGAGGGACAGATGATTGTTCTAAAATCATCTCATTATAGTGCTACAGGGAGAGGTCCCTGCTGCTCCTGTGAGGGACAGAGTATTGTTCTAAAATCATCTCATCATAGTGCTACAGGGAGAGGTTCCTGCTGCTCCTGTGAGGGACAGATTATTGTTCTAAAATCATCTCATAGTTCTATAGGGAGAGGTTCCTGCTGCTCCGGTGAGGGTCAGATGATTGTTCTAAAATCGTCTCATAGTGCTATAGGGAGATGTTCCTGCTGCTCCTGTGAGGGACAGATGATTGTTCTAAAATCATCTCATCATAGTGCTACAGGGAGAGGTCCCTGCTGCTCCTGTGAGGGACAGATTATTGTTCTAAAATCATCTCATAGTGCTATAGGGAGAGGTTCCTGCTGCTCCGGTGAGGGACAGATTATTGTTCTAAAATCATCTCATCATAGTGCTACAGGGAGAGGTTTCTGCTGCTGATGCGAGGGACAGATTATTGTTCTAAAATCATCTCATAGTGCTATAGGGAGAGGTTCCTGCTGCTCCGGTGAGGGTCAGATTATTGTTCTAAAATCATCTCATTATAGTGCTACAGGGAGAGGTTCCTGCTGCTGCTGCGAGGGACAGATTATTGTTCTAAAATCATCTCATAGTGCTATAGGGAGAGGTTCCTGCTGCTCCTGTGAGGGGCAGATTACCTTAGGATCCATACAAAAGAGTAACCCAAGCATAATGGAAGAATTTAAATTTTTTTACACAAACCTATACAATTTACTCACCCCTGGAACGCAAACACCCGAGTCTAAAGTTAAACATGCCATTATCCAATCCTTCCTAGAGAAGAACTGCCCGAGATTTGCAACACCTGACACAATAAAAGACCTTGATGGCCCAATCACAATGCAAGAATGGAAGATTGCCATAAAAAGCCTAAAAGCTGGGAAATGCCCTGGTCCTGACGGTTTATCAACAGCTTACTACAAGACCTTTTCAGATATTTTGGTCTCCCCTTTTCTTAAAGCCTTCAATACTGTCTCAGACAAACACCCCGTGAACCCAGGCTTTTAGAAGCGCATATTGTAGTTATACCAAAATATGGTAAAGACCCCAATCAAACGGCAAGCTACAGACCAATCTCACTATTAAACACAGACATTAAGATTTTTTCCAAAATTCTAGCGAATCGTAGACTTCTGCTCCTTCCCTCCAACATTTCCAGAGACCAAGTAGGCTTCATCCCGGGCAGAGAAGCCAAAGATAACACTACCAAGGCATTAAACCTGCAACACTACCTTATCTCTTCTAGGCAAGCAGGATTCTTCCTATCATTAGATGCGGAGAAGGCATTTGACAGGGTGGCCTGGGACTATATGGAAGCTGTACTTAGATCGATTGGGCTGGGAAGCCACCTACTAAATTTCATTATGGCCCTGTACTCCAATCCAACAGCCAGAGTTTGAATGAATGGCCTCCTGTCAGATGCCTTCCCGTTCTGCAATGGAACGAGACAGGGATGCCCCCTATCCCCTATCATCTTCATACTGACCCTAGAACCGCTCCTAAACAACCTAAGAACAAACCCAGACATCAAGGGAATCACGATAAAAGACAAAGAGTACAAGTTAGCGGCATTTGCTGATGACATACTCCTATTTCTCACCACACCACACATCTTCATTCCCAATTTACTAAAGGAATTTTGACAATTCGGATCAATTTCAAATCTCAAAATCAACGTCGCCAAATCCTATGCCTTAAACATATCCTTATCACATGGAGATGTTGCTCAATGCCAGGAAAACTTTACCTTTAAATGGAAAAAGAACCACATTACTTACCTGGGTATCCAGCTTACTAGACATCTAAACCAATTATTTCATCCAAACTACGTGCCCATTTTACAAAATATTATGGCAGACTTGAAACGCTGGAATAAACCAATCTTTTCGTGGTTTGGCAGAGCAGCTATTCTGAAAATGAATGCTCTACCCCGACTTCTGTACGTATTGCAAACCCTCCCGATACATGTTCCCAATTCTTTTTTTGAAGCATATAAAAAAGCCTGCACAGAGTTCCTATGGGGCAACAAAAGATCAAGAATTAAATACCAATACCTCACCCTCCCCAAACAGAAAGGAGGCATAGGTCTCCCTGATCTCAAAAATGACTACACTGCATGCCACTTATCAAGAATCCTACACTGGAGATCCCATGAAAAAGAGAAAGACTGGGTCAAAATTGAAAACTCTTTTACCACAGCTGCCCTAAGTCAGCTCCCATGGGCCATACCTAAACATATTTTGCCAGAAACCAAAAAACATCCCCTCATAGGCCCCACCTTAAAATGCTTCCATCTCATCTGCAAAACCTCAAACATATCCTCAACACCGGGGCCCCTTACCCCACTTCGTCTTAATCCTGACTTCCCACCAGGAATGAACAAATCCTTCCTGGAAAAATCTTGGCCACATACACAGGTCCAAATTCACCAATTTATTTCACAAGGGAAGCTCCAAACCAGAGAAGACCTCCCACTTAAAGAAGGAGGCACACGATGCTCACCATGGGACTACACCCTAATCTCACATTACATACACTCCCTAGACAGGAAATTTAAAATTATAAGACCACTCTCACCTTTTGAATCCATGTGTATGGGAGACCACCCTCAAAAGCACCTTATCTCTATACTGCACTCACTTTTATTTGAGGAGACCCCTCCCAACACGGGAATAGCCTTCAGAGCCTGGGAGAGTGACCTATCTTTATCCATACCTGCAGACACCTGGGAACACATCCACCAAACAATTCACAAAGGCTCAGTGAATGTATCCACACAAGAAAACGGATACAAGATCTTAGCTAGGTGGTACTGCACCCCCACACATCTACACAAATTCAACCCAAGCATTCCAAACACCTGCTGGAGATGCAAACAAAATAAAGGAACTCTATTACACATCCTGTGGAACTGCCCCAGGATCCAACCCTTCTGGCTTGAAGTCCACAAAACTATCAGGGAAGTAACAACATGCTGTATACAATAGAATTCTCACCCGAACAATATATTCTACATATCACCTCCCTACCAAGCAGACTCTACTTTAAGTCCCTCATCATGCACATGGTGAATGCGGCTAAAAAATGTATCCCTATCCATTGGGGCACTACGCACATCCCATCTACCAGAGAATGGTTACAAAAGATCGAGAAAATTGCGGAAACGGAAAGATTAATAAGCATTGCCCATGACACTCTGGCCAAATTCTCAACTAAATGGGCCTGCTGGTTTAACTTCCAAACAACTGCAAGCTACAAAAATCACTTAAAAGATGACACAATACCTAGACAAGACCCATCCCCAACCCTAAACCCCTGATATCCCTGATATCCTCCATCACAACTTCTTATAATACACATATATAAGACCAAACAAACATCCCCTAAACACCTAACTGTTCCTCAGATTAACTACGTTCCCTTCATTCCCAATCTGTGCCGGCGGAGGGTCAGAGAAATGGGCAAACCCCACCCCCTCCGTCATTTGTCTTCCACCCCCTTCCCCATTCCGACCTGTGTCTTTTCAATCCCCCCATATGCGACTCCCAGATCTCATCCTCCCACTTAGAATGTTACAACAGCGAAATACCTTTCCACATGCTTTGTCCCGTTTTGATTGGTCTCCTACCGTGAGACAACATCTACATTAAAATTAAGAAATGAACTTCCCTCTATACTACACCCACTTATAGAGGGGACATTACGGTATTCCTATCCCTCATAAGGACCATAGCCTGCAGAAAATTGGATGTGCACGTGTCGGAAATGTAACTGGTTTTTAAACTATTAAATGGATGGGTTTAATACCACTTTAATGATGACTATATAAATGCGAACCATAATGTGACAAAGTATGTTGTGAATTGTTGATGTTTATCACTACGTCATGTACGCTAATGTATGCTTTAACTCACATTTGGCAGTTGTATGCTTTAACTCACATTTGGCATATTCCCCTGTCTGTTTCCTTTGTTTATATTCTAAATAAAGATCTACTTTATGGAAAAAAAAAGAATAAAATACAAAAAATATATCTATCTTTCAAAATTCAAATAGAAAATAATTAAACAGGAAAAATAGAAAGAATATAGCCATCTTCTGAAATGTAATCTTCAAATTTTGAATAGAATAGAAAAAAATAAAATAGAAAGAATAAACCGCCTTCTGAAATTTACATTTTGACATTTGAGTTTTGAATAGAATAGAAAATAAAGCATACAGCCATCTTCCAAAATTCAAATGATGAATAGAAAATAATAGAAAAGAATAGAATAAAATAGAAAGAATATAGCCATCTTCTGAAATTCAAATATGAAATTTGATTTTCAAATTGTGAATACAATCAAAGTGAAACTACATAGCCATCTTTTAAAATCCATAATTTCAAACAAAATAGAATAGAATAGAAAAAATATAAAGCCAACTTCCAAATTTTAATTTCAAAATGTGAATTTTAAATTTTGAATAGAATAGAATAAAATAGAAAGAATATAACTGTCATCCAAAATTCAAATGTCAAAATTTGAATTTTGATTAAAATAAAATAGACTAAAATAAAAAACATGTATCAATCCTTCAAAATTCAAATTTTGAAATTTTAATTTTTAAATTTAAAACACAATAGAATAGAATAGAAAGTATATAGACTTCTGGAATTCAAATTTCAAATAGAATAGACTAAAATAGAAACATGTATAGCTGTCTTCCAAAATTAAATTTTGAAATTAGAATTTTTAGTATAATAGAATAGAATAAACTAGAAAGAATATAGCCATTTTCAAAAATTCAAAATTTTAATACAACAAAATAGAACAGAATAAAAGAGAAAGAATATGGATGAACTGTTGTCTTTTTACAGCCTTAACTACTATGTAACTATGTAATATAGCCATTTTCCAAAATTCTAATTTCAAATAGAATAGAAAAGAGTAAATAAATAGCCAGCTTCTGAAAATTGAATTTTGAAATTTGAATTTCAAACTTCAAATAGAATAGAATAAAATAGAACAGTCTTTTGAAGTTCAAAATTCAAATTTCGAATATAATAGAAGGAAGATAACCATCTTTCAAAATTCAAATTTCAAATCAAATTAAATAGAATAGAATAAAATAGAAATAATATTTAGCCCACTTCTGAAATATACATTTCACATCAGTTTGAAAATAGTGAAGATACAAAACAAATTCCAAAAACATATCCCTCCAACATAACGAATATGATGAACAGAAATGAGGAACCTAATGAACAAATCCAAAATGAAACAAAACAAATGTTCCCATTGGGCAGATCTCTACTAGCCCCTCCCACATAAATCCCAGATCGGGGGAGGGCTGCAGTGATGTCCTACTGGAACTTCATCCCATCTCCACACAGGATCTCTGGAGCTCAGTCAGAGTGACCATCGGGGTCACCTGTCTTACTAAGGCCCTTCTCCCCCGATTGGTCAGTTTAGCCGGGTGACCGGCTCTGGGAAGAGTCCTGGTTGTGCCATTCTTCTTCCATGTGAGAATTATGGTGGCTGCAGGGCTTTCTGGAACCTTCAGTGCTGCAGAAATGTTTTGTAGCCTTCCCCAGATCTGTGCCTTGCGATAATCCTGTCTCTGAGCTCTGCAGGCACTTCCTGTGACCTCATGGCCTTTGCTCTGATACAGAATACATTGTCAGCTGTGAGGCCTTTTATAAAGAGGCGTGCCTTTCCAAATCACGTCCAATCAATGTAATTTCCCACAGGTGGCCTCCAGTCAAGGTGTAGAAACATTTCAGCCATGATCCAGGATTAGGAGGCTCCAGAGATGAATCCCAAGTGTTGGTGTAAAGGGTGTGAAGACTTCTGCGATGTGAGATTTCAGTTTCTCCTTCTTCATAGATGAGTAACATTTCTAATATTGTGATGTCACTTTGTCATTATGGGGTGCTGAGCGTAGATGGATGAGAAAACAATGAATGGAAGATCTGTAGGATCATATGGCTGCCACATAACAACCCTGAGAGAAGGGAGGGGGGATTTATCAATGATCTCTATGCTGATCTGCATACAAATCAGGAGAAAATTATCCATTCACCAGAAAAATTCTCTGTTTCCTCTAAGAGACGTTCATCTTATTTGTATTAATAAGAAGATTTATTCCCAATATGTGACGTCTTCCAAGTTATAAAAGAAAACATCCGACTCCAACATTTTGTGTCTCTATGGACAGCGCTGTGCAAAAGTTTTAGGCAGGTGTGAAGAAATAATGTAAAGTAGAAATGCTTTCATATCTACAGATTTACTTCTTTATTTTTATCCATTTATAAAATGCAGAGTGAGGGAGGAGAAGAAAAACCTAAATCCAATCAATATTTGGATGTCCTTTGGCTTCACAACATCATCAGATCTTTTAGGTAGAGGAATCCACACCCAGGGGGGATTTACTAACACCGGAGAAGCCGTGCATGGGAGCCAATCAGCTTCTAGCTTCAGCTTCTTCAATGAAGCTCTGACAATAAATTCTGGAAGCTGATTGGTTTCTATGGAGAGCTGCTCCAGATTTCACACTCTCTAGGTTTAGTAAATAACCCCCCCCAGTCTATGAAGAAGATCAGTAAGGCCGAGGTCACATCTGCTGCAGCCGGGGGTCCCAGCAGGGGGTCCGGTGCGTCCTGATTACCAATTCAGGTGTGAATCCGGTCTGAAATGTTTGCCTGATTTTCCCCCTGAATCAGAACCAAAGACACCCAGGACCCTTTGTAAATGTGGACCGCGCCCCCCCCAGAGCTCCATGGAGAGGCGTTGACCCTCTCCGGTCATGTGAATTGGATGCGGGGAAACTGGCCTGATACTCAGCAAGCAATGAGTTTATATTTTGTATTTGTTTTCAAATTCAAATCCAATTTAATTCGAATTTTATTTGAATATTTTTTTTATTTTGGTAATTTCCTTATTTTTGATTGGTTGAAATGCATTACTTTTGTAATTCAGAAATCCAGACTCCGAATTTCCGAATAATGGGAATTTCGTCCAAATTTAGATTGAGAATGAAATGAAGCGCACGTGTCTGATAGTAACCCACCGACCACAGAAGTGTCCAGGGAAGCGGATCACACAGAACAATTTACACTCCATTATCTTTCCTCTGTGGAATTCTAGAGATAAATGTGAGAAAAATAAGTTATAAAAAGTAACAAATAATAAAGAGAAAAAAGTCACTAAACTGACAAATAAAGGAATTTATAGAGTCGCTATGGAGAATTGTGAGGAGCAAAGTCTGTGGCTGTTTCAGGGGGGCACACAATTCTAAGCTGTGACAAGTTGGGGGTCCATTTACTGAACACAACCTCATATTTTATATTTTATTAATAATTGGCTGATAAATTACATTTGTGTCACTAAGATCCCCTGCAGTAGTTTTCTTTACTGAAAATATTCATTGGATGAACGATTTCATTACCACTTGCTGGCCAGGATTTCTCTGTCACTTTTTATTTACAAGTTTAGATCAGAAAATTCCTTATAACCCCCAAACATTGCACATTTATTAGCAGAGACCCTGGGGAATAAAATGGTAATAGTTGAAATCTTTTATATCGCACTGTATTTGCGTAGAGGCTTTGGAAACGCAATTATTTCTGAAAAAATACACTTTAATGAATAAAAGAAATGCAATTAGTTACTCCAATGTTTTGTAGAATGTAAAGGATGATATTATGCTGAGTAAATAGATACCTAACATGTCACGCTTTAAAAGTACACATGCTCGTGGAATGGCGACAAAGTACTGTACTGAAAAATTTCCATAAGTGATGCTTTAAATGCCTTTACTGCTTACCAGTTTGGAGTTACAGAGGAGGTCTGGTGATAGAATTATTGCTCTCACTCCAACGTTCGCAGCAATACCTCACATGTGTGGTTTGAATACCGTTTACATATGTGTGTGCGACTTACGTGTGCATTGGCTTCTGCGTGCGAGCACATATGGGTGGGGGCGCTTTAAATTTTTTTTTATTATTTATTTTACTTTTTATTTTTACACCGTCCCTTTCATTTTTTTTAAAAATAGTTTTTATTCCTATTACAAAGAATGTAAACATCCCTTGTAATAAAAATAAGGATGACAGGTCCTCTTTATAGAGAGATTTGGGGTAAAAAAAAAAAAAATCTCTTCTTTACCATTAAAAGTAAATGATCAAAAAAAAAATTGGTCTGATCTTTCATTTAAAAAAAATATATATCTTCTGCCAGCTTGGACCGGAAGTGGCGTCATGCTCTTATGAAGAAAGGAGATTGGACGGCTGCACACCCATATAATGCAGATAGAAGCTTCTTTATTCAAAATATTATCAATAAAATCAGGCACGTTGGCCGGGAAAAAAGGTTGACGCAATTCACACATTTAATATGTGCTTTGTCCAAACCATCATGCCATTGCTCTGGTCCTCCAAGGCCATAGAGTCTATCAAAGAGTGTTAACTCCTAGATCACCTGTAGGAGCAGCTGACTGCACCACCGGATCATTTCTCAGGGGAACTGTGGGAAAACAGTAAGCCTGAGAAACATCGGCGATCGATGGGAGAGGGGGATGTCCTCTCCTTCTGCTTCAGAGACCGTTCCAGCAGCTCATGAGTCACTCAGACCGCTTTTATGAGAAAGCCGGCCGTCTGAATATAAAATGGTCCCGGGGTTATGATGATATCTTCAGCCATAAGCCCGATAAATCACCTGCAGACGGCAATGTGTATGTACTGCGGTCAGCAAGTGGTTAAAGACGTGTGACATAAAACGACCAACATTTTATTCTCCAGGGTCTCTGCTTCCAGACAATTTAGAATGTTTAGGGAGTTAACTAATCTTAAAGTTTATAATGTGCATTTTACCATGTGTGCAAAAAAAAAGCTTCTGGCAGTAAAATGGTTAAAGGGGATATTGGAGAGGAAATGGCGCACATTTGTATGATGAATGTTTTATTTCATTATTATGGATGTATGATATGATTAGTAAGGAAATTGTAAGGTTATGTGATATCACAGAGAACAGACTTCACAAGGAATCTCATTCCTATTTTATTGCATGAAATCTCTTTTTATGTCCTAAGCATTATAGGGGGGACCTTGAGTGAATGAATTCCCACAACATGGAGATGGTGATTTCCAGAATAGGTAATACACGGTCACATGGCAAAGGTCACATTGATATGATAACAGTTTCCACTGACAAACATGACATGACAAAATTCAATCCGATTACAACTTTATCTGACAATACATGAAATGACATGGAGTTGGGTAAAAGGTTCTCCTAATGACACGTCAGCCTTACATTACATAGACATATTATTATAAGCAAAGATACAAATAATTAAGTTACAGTTTCATAAATTCTTTCTCATTACCTCTATGACATTCAGTAAGGGATTACATCTACTTTATCAGACTTGCCAATCCCTACAATCCCTACACTAATCCCTCCCTGTGCACTTTATCAGCAGCTCTCCTTATATCTTCCCCATCACAGATAAAGCTCATGTCACTATGGCTGCTGTGACCTCACCCAATTATAGAGGGGGACGGGGCTCATCCAAAACCTTCCTTATTGGCCTTGTAAACCAGATGACCTGAGTTCAGAGGTCAGGAAGGGTATTATGGTTATAAAGACTTTTTGTCTGACAATTCCTGCACTGATTAGGATTGTGCTATTCTGGGATGTGTGATTGTTTAAGTTGAGTCACACTGAATATAAAATGAATGATGTTTCTTAATAAATGATCCAAATATTACAAATTCTGTCAGGGGTGTGTAGAATTCTGAGCAGAGCTGTATCTCTGGCCCTGTACAATATATACATGTAATATAGAGAGAGCTCTGTCTGTGCAAGCTTACAGCATAGAGGATTATGGGGTGGAAACAAGAGGCCCATTGTAGACGGGATATTTGGGAATGCCCTCAGCAGCGCCTCTACCAGTGTGCGCTTGTAGTCGCGCATCTTCCTCTCACGCTCCAGTGAGGGAATTAAGGACGGCACTTTGTCCTTGTAACGGGG
>BLSH010187940.1:122476-136611 GCA_018402905.1 Glandirana rugosa | reverse complement strand
CAACAGCACAAATGAATATGGTATCAGACAATTCTCATTATCCATACCTATGGGCTAGTAAGATACACCTGCTTATTCATTGCTTTGGTACACTGTGCCTTATTATACATGTATGTGGACACATGCTATTATTTTGGAGCTATTATTGATGTATATGCAAATATTGTGGATTTTTAATGAATCAATGTACAATACATGAATTCTCTATTTGTCTATGAATGTATTATAATTAAATACTCTAATTAAAATGATACAAATTGTTATATTGCTGATGAACTGTATTCCTCATTTAAAGTTCCACCCTTTTTTTTTCTAAGACCCTGAATCATTACCTGTGTGTGACAACTACCTGCAGGATCTGTTGAGTGGGCTTACGCCCAAACACCCCTCTTGTCAGTAGCATACAACACATGGACACTGCATGCAGACATCATCGCAGAGAAACTTGCTGTGACGAACGCGGGTATCAGATCACTGCCCTCCTCAGTGACGGGTGACCGAGGGCCCCCTTGCTCTCACACCGTGCTTGTCACTAACGTAACAATACCACTCTCAGCTGCTTCCAGCACAAAGATTCTCCAGCTTGCGGGACCACTGTCTAAGTGCCAGTCACCTGAGAGCGATTGTTAATGGGCTAATTCAAGCAATTAACCCTTTCTCTGCCACCACTAACCTTTGATCCAGAGTGTTAGGTCTCCAACAATTAGCAATACCAATTATGTTTTTAGAATAACCACCTGTAACACACACTGTCACCACAGACAGGGATATTCAGATGAGTTATCCTAAAACAGTAGCGCTCTTAATGGATCTGATTTATTGGTTTATGATTAGGCTTGCCAAAACATCCCTCAGACTTTTTAAAACCTGTAGAGGATCCAGAAATTCCTAAGTTGAAGGGAGGGGGAATGAGGAGTTTTGTCCTACGTTAGAACTGTCATGGGGTATTTGTGACAAATGGTAGAGTTTTGTGTTTCCCACACGTGTTGTGTTTCCCTCAGGTGGTTGCATGGGAGGGGAATGCAGTTCCCCTCCTGACACAACCCACTTCTGCGGACTCGCTTGACGCTACAGCCGATCAGCATTGCCAAGGGTGCTGCCTTTCTTGTGCTGAATGGTGAAATCGTATTGCTGAAGGATTAAGCTCCAACTAAGTAGCTTGCCATTCTCCCCAGCAACACGATTTAGCCAGTTAAAGGGATTGTGATCGATAATCACACTGGAGTGCCTCCCATAAAGATACGTTTGCAACTTCTGGAGAGCCCACACGATTGCAAGACACTCCTTTTCGATCGTGGCGTATGCTATTTTTCTGGGAAGCAGCTTCCAGCTCAGGTAGAGGATGGGATGTTCCTCTCCAGCATCATCCACTTGACTCAGGACTGCATGGCGGGTGAAGTCTGGAGCCATTGGCACAGGGGCACTGACCAGTGCCTCCTTCAGGGAATGAAATGCCCTCTCACATTCTGGTGTCCAAGACACCACTTTGGGCAGTTTCTTTTTGGTTAGGTCAGTCAAAGGCTTTGCCAGGCTACTATAGTTACCTACAAACTTCCTATAGTAGCCGGCTGTCCCCAAGAATGACATAACCTGCTTCTTGGTTTGAGGGGTGGGCCAGGCCAGGATGGCCTCCACCTTCCCTGTCTCGAGTCTCAAAGTGCCTCCTCCTACCTTGTGTCCAAAGTACTGGACATCAGTCATGCCGATCTAACACTTACTGGGCTTTACAGTCAGATTGGCAGCTGTCAGTTGGTACAGGACCCGTGACAGGTAAACCAGGTGTTCCTCCCAGGTAGGGCTGAACACGGCAATGTCGTCCATGTTGGCCCACGGCAAAGGTTTCTAGCCCCTCCAATAAGTCATTCATGGCCCTCTGGAAGGTAGCTGGGGCGTTCTTCATCCCAAATGGCATGATGGTAAATTTGAACAAACCAAATGAGATGATGAAGGCCGACTTTTCCCGGGCTTCAGGGGCCAGAGGAATTTGCCAGTACCCCCTACTCAGTTCAATGATCGTGATATAGCGGGCAGCCGCCAGACTATCCAACAACTCATTGATCCGGGGCATGGGGAAGGCATCTGCAGTGGTGATAGCATTCAGCTTTCGGTAGTCCACACAGAACCTGGTCGTCTGATGCTTTTTGGGCACCAGGACCACTGGGGACGCCCAGGCACTGTGGGACTTCTGAATCACCCCCAGCTGTACCATTTCCTCCACCTCCCTCGTCATGTCAGCCAGCACCTCTAGAGAGACATGATAGGCTGACTGTTTAATGGGGGGATGTGCCCCAGTGTCCACCTGGTGGACAGTGCGGTACGTCCACCCAGGTTTCCCTGTAAACCAGCTACCATGTACTGCCAGCACTTCCTTCAGCCCAAGTACCTGTGCGGGGGGTAAGATTGGGGTTTATCAGGAGATTGAAACTTACCTCCCTGGCGTCAGCTAACAGGTCTAGGAGTGGGTCAGCCTCTTCAGGCACCGGCCTGCTGCAGACCGGCATGACATAGGCCATGCGCTCATGATGGGCTTTGATCATGTTCACATGAATGGCCTTCTGCCGTCTACTCCCTTCTCCCAACCTGACTAGGTAGGTGACATCATTCAGATGCTGGGTGATGGGGTACGGGCCTTCCCATGCTGCTTGGAGTTTGTTCTGCCGCAAGGGAAGCAGAACATACACCAGCTGACCAACGTTATATGTCCGCTCCCTAGCATTGCGGTCAAACCAACGTCTGGGCTTGGGTCATGTTTCCAGCACCATCCCCACCAACGTCTCCATTTTATCCCGGAACCTTAGGAGGTAATCTACAACAGAGACTTCTGGGTCGGCAATCTTGCCCTCCCAGGTCTCACGGATTAGGTCCAGGGTTCATCTTACCCTTCGTCCGTACAGCAGTTCAAATGGCAAAAAACCTGTGGACTCCTGGAGCGCCTCTCTGTAAGCAAACAGCAGATGAGGCAGATATCGTTCCCAGTCCACACCCTGGGACTCCACAAAGGTGCCCAACATTTGTTTCAGGTTACCATTAAAACGCTCGCACAAGCCATTCGTTTGTGGATGATAAGAACTGGCCATGATATGCGTCATCTGTATTTTCTGGCAGAGAGCGTGCACCAAGTCAGATACAAACTGGGGGCCTTTATCGCTAATGAGCTCGGCCGGAAATCCCACTCTTGTGAAGATTCCTAGCAGAGCATCAGCGACCTTGTCTGCACGGAGGGAGGAGAGAGCCGCCACCTCCGGATAAAACATTTGCCTGAACTGCTAGGGATGGCTAGAGGCCCAACAATATCCACTGCTACCCTCTTAAAAGGTTTATCAATCAAATGTCCGTAAGCATGGCAGGCCAATAAAAGTTATGTATTAACTGCCCCCCGGGTCTTAGTGCTCCCCAAGTGACCTGCTATGGGAATCTCGTGAGCCACCTTTAGGAGCTGTCCCCGGGGAGCTGTCCCCGGAATTGACTGGGTACCAAAGCTGCCTGTTACCTAAATCAGCTTCGTTCCCCTCTGTAGACAAACTCTCCCTGTACAGTTTTCCTATGGCCCAGTAAACCTTTTGTTTGTCATTCTTTGCAGGGGGGCTATCAGCTAGACTCCTGAGCTGTGCCAGGGTTTGGTCTGTCTGCAGTGTTACTTCAAAGGCGGAACCACAAGTCCCAGCAAGCAATCCTGTGGCAAATGAGGACAGCTGCTGAGGCTCAACAGAGGTGAAGTCCACTGGGTCAGAACAAGGAGAGGGCCTGTACCTCTGTAGCCCTTGCAGCACTGCGAGTGACCACCAGTATTGGTAATACATTGTCATCATTATCAACATTACATTCAACAGGTACAGGTGTAGCGTCATTGGAACGTACAGCATTTACCTCTACAAGCAACGGGGTCTCTTCTCCTTTCTTTGAAGAAGGAGGACCTTGCACTTCCATTCCACCCTCCCCCTCCCCAGGTTGTCCAGATATCATACCCACATCTGCACACAATACCTTGGGGGTTCCAGAGGTTTCCAAGGGGGCGTCCTCAGCAGGGGCATAATAGGAGACAAGGGTCCCCAAATCAGCACCCAGCAACACAGCAGTGGGGATCTCCTCAGAAACTCACACCTCTCTCATCCCACTCCTGGCACCCCAATCAATGAACACATAGACACGGGGTATGTGGGAACGGGTTCCCCCAACTCCAGTGAGGGTAAGGAACTTCTCGGGGATGATGTCTGTTTCTCCGGTCTGACCAAGGTGACTTCAGCTCTGGTGTCCTGGAAATCCATTACAGTCCCACTGATGAACAGCACAGCGGAGGGGTTGCTGGCTGGTTGGCCAGATGATGTCGTCTTCTTCTGCTCGGGCACTGTGTTCAAAGATGACCAGGCTTGCCACAGGAGTAACACCTGCGGTTGTCAGTCAGGGCTGGCTTGGCGCCAGGAACTGCAGGTTCAGACCGCTGAGAAGCTTGCTTGGCAGGCAGAGGAGGGGTTGTCACATGCAATTTTCTTCCTTTCCTGCCATTCGGTGGGGCCTTGCAATGGTCCAGTACCCGAGTGCTAATAAAGGTATCTGCCAGTGCTGCCGTGGCTTTAGCAGAACCAGGCTTCTGCTCTAACACAAACTGTCTGACGTCTGGAGGAGATCTTCCAGAGCCTCAAAAGAATTGGCTTTCAGGCCCCTAGTCCACTGTTGGAAGGTGGGATGTAAACGGATTACCACATCTATATAGGAGTCTCCAAGCCCCTTTTGCAGGGACCTAAACCGTTTTTGGTACACTTTCGGGGTTAGTCGATATATCTGAATGATCGCATCCTTTATGGCGTTGTAGTCTTCGTCCTGCTCTTCTGGCAGGTCGACATACGCATCCAGGGCCTTGCCTCATAGCCCTGGCGTCAGGTACCGGGCCCATTGTGCTGGAGGCAAATGGTATTGACGACAAGTTTTTTCAAACGACAGTAGATACACGTCAATGTCACTGTCCTTTTCCATGACTGTAAATTTGGCGGCTGGGCTCGCAGGTAGAGAGGTGTCCCTGTGCTCTAGGGATCTGAGGTTCTGAACCTGTCGCTGCTGTTGAAGTCTCCACATCTCCAGTTCGTGCCGACAATCAGCCTCCCTCTGCGCAGCCTCTCTCTCAGCCCGGCGTTCGTCTCTCTCAGCCTGGCATTCCTCTCTCTCAGCCCCAGCCTGGCGTTCCTCTCTGTCAGCCGCAGCCTGGCATTCCAGGAACTGCAGGTACATCCCAGGATCCGTTTTGATGAGGTGCTGTAGTGTTTCCTGCAGTTGAGGAGAGTCTATGCTGGTTGCAGGCAATCTGGGGCTGGCCTGTTCCTGCTCCTGCTGTGGCCTAGAGGGGACATTCAGTGGTATTCCCGTGTCAGTCTCTGTGTGCCTATCCTGTGAGGCTGTCAAATCTGAACCACTTGGCTCTGGAGTATCGGGAACCCCTTCAACTTCCCCTGAGTTCTGGCCTGCTCGGATATCATACTCCTGTAGGGCCTTTATTATGTCTCCACAAGTTTTGTTACTGACGTGAAGGCCTCTTGTTGTACACTCAGCAGTCAGGTCATCTTTGCTCATCTTCTTATACCCTGATACCCCACACATTTTGTAAGCAGAAAATATAGAACAGAAAGCAGAGATAGAAAGGAGCTGTAGGAAGGAATTGTTGCTGTATGTCTCTTTAAAAAACAAAAAATATGCACCAGCTTGTCTCTAAGGACTGTTTCCACAAACCGCTAATTCCTAACAATCCACTGAATGCTCTTAAGGCAAAACTATCCAACCGCTACCAACCAATATGTGACAAACGCAGGTATCAGATCACTGCCCTCCTCACTGGTGGGTGACCGAGGGCCCCCTTGATCTCACACCGCGCTTGTCACTAATGTAACAATACCACTCTCAGCTGCTTCCAGCACCAAGATTCTCCAGCTTGCGAGACCACCGTCTAAGTACCAGCCGCCTGAGAGCGATTATTACCGGGCTAATTCAAGCAATTAACCCTTTCTCTGCCACCACTAACGTTTGATCCGGAGTGTTAGATCTCCAACAATTAGCAATACCAATGATGTTTTTATAATAACCACCTGTAACACACGCTGTCACCACAGACAGGGATATTCAGATGAGTTATCTTAAAACAGTAGCGCTCTTCAAAGGAATAGGTTCGCTATATTCATGGTGAGTGCCTGAATCATAATAGCAATGTATTCAGGGGATTGACACATACTCAACTTTGAATGAAGATGTGCATCTGTGACTTGTTGCCGCCTGTGTCCACCCCCTTTGGGGGTGTGGCAGCTGAGTAATAGGTATATAGGTTTTGCTGGAGTATTTAATCATTGTAATGATTAAGCACACAGAGGATGTGTGAAACGCGCCTACGGATATGATGTATGATGGTATCTGTAGTGCCACTGTGACCCTAATAAAGCCTTGGATACACTGGATGTGCTGCCTCTTTTCTGACTTCTGGATTTTTGTGGGGACGGGCCGTGGCAGGCACCCCAGGGTGAGTCCAGTGTGTGAGCCTGTACATCTGGAGCAGCGAATCCTCTTTCCTTGGTTCAAAAGGTTTGCTATAGCTTGCATAAGAGCTTTAGGGACAAGATTAAAACTTTTCAGAATAATGTTTAATAATGAAAAGGTCAAGTTTGGTGCAGTAAAATATTTACAGGAAAATTGATGTTACAAAGCAATAAGAGACATAATATACAGCAGCAAAGAGATATGACAGAATGGAAGGGGGAGAAAAGTTACTTGCATTTAAATGTCGGTGATCAATCAGAGATTTGTTGATGAGACCACAGGTTCTCGGATGTTCATTCTTTGATGGTAAGGTGAGAACTCTCCACTGTCCAGTCTATCCCCTTTTTCTCAGAAGGCCAAGGGGTGGGGTCATATGCCCCTGACCACTCACATGTGTAGGGAGGGCCCGTGGGCTTTCCAGGGTGGATCGTGGAATAACAACCTTCCCTAATATGCAATTTGCAGTATAAAAACCATATCTTGGGATGGGATTATCGTGCAAACCCCACTTTCAGGAATTTAAGTTCGGCATGCACAGTACATTGAAATAAGCCCAAACACAACAGACTTGTCACGCTCCATTACCCTGGGAAGAGGATAAACTGTCAGTGGCTTCCCGTACGATCAAATTCATTGAAGTTTGAATTTGTTTTATTTGGTATGCCTTTCCGCATTCAGATATATACTTTTAATTAATATGTCACGTTCCTATCTGGAGTTATGAAATGTGGGTACATTTTAAGCTTAAATTTGCTTGAGGTTCTCTGGAATGTCACAGCTGCCTGAGGGGGTTTTATGGTCCTTCCTTATCATCCAGGCCTCCTGTGCGGTCTCTTAATGGATCTGATTTATTGGTTTGCCAAAACATCCCCCAGACTTTTTGGAGCCTGTAGAGGGCCCAGAAATTCCTAAGTTGAAGGGAGGGGGAATGAGGAGTTTTGTCCTATGTTAGAACTGTCATGGCGTACTTGTGACAAAATGGTGGAGTTTTGTGTGTCCTGCACGTGATATCATTACACTTGCCACCTCTGTCATACACACTATTTGCTTGCTGACTGCTTGAACCTTCTCTTCTTTCACTGAGGATTTTCCTTTTTCCACATTTTTGAGCTCCAACGTGCCGGTGAAGACTGCGTTCAGACATTACTCTTGGACTACATTTATCCCATCATCTGCAAGGTGTGAGCTGGTTCAATTACTTCTCAACCCCTCCATACGAGTAGAGTTCCCTGCAGGCCAGCCTTTCTCTTGTCATAACCCCCTCCACAATTGAGCTGTCAGGGCCTCTTCAATTATTTAGTGCCTACTATTTTCCTGCATTTTCAAGTGTTATTATTCCTTACTGTCTTTTTGTTATTCTGTACATGCCTTGTTGTGTCCAATTCAACCAGCCTTGGGTGCTGTCCCAGGGTTTGGCTGACTGACACCTTATTGCACCCACTGATTATTTTGGTCAATACAGAAGACTGCTGAATTCAGTTTACAGTGTGCCTAGGGTACATATTAGGGGTATACATTATCTCTGAACCTAGAGTGTCAGAAGGGCCCAGGGTCAGGGCAGCACAAGAGGACAAGCATTATCCAGCGGCCCTCATGGGGGTAGTGCGCAGGTATTAGAAGCTTCCTATCTAATACTAAAGGCCAAACAGCAGGAAGACAGACTGTCTCTGTACTTTGGGGGAGAAATACTCAAGGTACTAGCGTGGAGGAAAAGAGACCGGGAGGAAAAGAGACTGGTAGGAAAAAAGGGTGAGAGCAAAGGAAAGGAAACCAGGAGAGATGATGGAGAAGAAATTACTGCAGCACTTTGCAACTTTTCACCCCAAGTGTACCAAAGGGTACCCTGGATCATTTTTCAGCCTAGCAATGACCCTGCCAGTAAGTAAAAGATGAAGTAATGAAGAAAAAAATCAGCAATAGCAGCCTACATATTTATTTTATTTTTTTTTCTCTTAAAATGACCACCCAACCATCCCAGATCCCAAATGATCGTACTAGGCTCAGACTATAGATTTCACTTCAGCGCACTTAGTGTGTTACATTCCTTCTCAGGACCCGTCCTTCCTTCTTTAGCTCTCTTTTAATGTTGGGAAGTATGATTATATTTACTACTGTGTATAAAAACTTCACTCTTCTGTACTCTGATCTCCGCGTCAAATTTCACTGATCCAGCTCAGCCTCACCCTGTTTAGGAGGATGTAACCCCTCCCAACTGCATTCTTCCCCGGTGTCAGCAAATTTAGTTTCATTTCCTTGTCTGCTATTAGTGATGGCGTCTGCTGATCTGAGACCTGAGCTGGAATGTTCCGTCTGTCTGAACTTTTATACAGATCCTGTAAACCTGAGATGTGGTCACAACTTCTGCCGGCTCTGTATTGATCGTGTGCTGGATACACAGGAGGGGTCTGGAGGATATTCCTGTCCTGAATGCAGACAGAAGTTTCAGGATCGTCCTGCACTGCACAGGAACATAACACTGCGTAACATAGTGGAGAATTTCCTGTCTGCTCAGCCAGATCAGGAGGAGTCCGGGGTCTTCTGTACTCACTGTGTGGACTCTCCTGTACCTGCTGTTAGATCCTGTCTACACTGCGAGGTTTCTCTGTGTGATAAACACCTAAGAGTCCATAAAAAGTCCCCAGAACACATCTTATGTGACCCCACCTTGTCCATGGAGAGCAGGAAATGCTCCGTCCATAGGAAAATCCTGGAGTATTACTGCACTGAGGATGATACTTGTATCTGTATGTTTTGCGTGACTGGAGAACATAAAGGACATGAGATGGAGTCATTGAACGAGGCTTCTGAGAAGAAGAAGGAGACACTGAGGAATGTTCTGCAGAAACTTCTGACAAAGAGAGAGGAGACGGAGGAAAGAGTCCAGAGTCTGCAGGAACACCGGAGGAAAGTAGAAGAAAAAGCTGAAAGAGTCACTGCCCTGTTTAGAGATCTCAGGAAACATCTGGAAGACCTGGAGAAGAGAATCCTGAGGGAAATCTCTGGGCAGGAAGCCCTTTCTATGTTGGATTTCATCCAGGAGCTGGAAATAAAGAAGGAGGAGCTGTCCAGGAAGTTGCGTCACATTGAGGAGCTGTGTAACGTGACGGATCCACTGACTGTCTTACAGGAATCAGACACAGGTGACTTGTGTGATACTGAGGATGGAGATAATGAGGACAGAGAGAGACATGAGAAGCTCCTCCATGATGGAGGGGGTCTGGATGTGGCTGGGGTCTTACACACAGGTTTATTCAATATAATAAGAGGGGTAAATGTATACTTCCCTATACAGGAAGCTGCAGACATATTACTGGATATAAACACAGCTCATAATTCTCTACAAATATCAGAAGATAGGAGAACTGTATCCTGGTCAGATAGAAACCAGAATTATCCAAAAACACCAGAGAGATTTCAGGGTTTGGTGCCTCAGGTGTTGAGCAGTCAGTGTTTCTCATCAGGGAGACATTACTGGGAAGTGGATGTCGGAGGATTAGATCAATGGAGAGTGGGTATGTGTTACCCCAGTATACTCAGGAGAGGAGATAAGTCATGGGTTGGATGGAATAAAAAGTCCTGGGGTTTGTACAGAACCGGTAATCAGTATTCCGTGAGACATGACAGTAATAAGGTCCACTTACCCACCAATATCTCCAGTAACAGAGTCAGGATAGATCTGGATTATGAGGCCGGGAGGATCTCCTTTTATGATCTGTGTGACCCGATCCGACACCTCCACACCTTCACCACCACCTTCACTGAGCCTCTCCATGCTATGTTAGGTGTAAAGAGAGGTTATATAAAGATCTGTGGGGGGAATAAGGAAATGTGAGAACTTTGCCCAAAGTCTGGTGACATCACAGGGAGAAGGGATGGGATTGGTGGGATATTCAGACAATATGATAAGGCAGCGGGTGGGACTTCAGTTGGTATCCTGTAGGTTTTCTTTTACTACAAGTTGATACTGTACTGTATAAGTAAGATTTCTCCCTCTATTACTCCCTGATCACAGTGTTTGGGTAGAATATCTGTCCAATTACTGCAGTAACAGTGAATAACATGCTTCTATTGGCCAGTGAGAAGAGGTGAGGAGAGGTTTATCTATATAGTTTATCTTAATGTAATAAAAAAGAATTGCGCAAAAAGTCTTCCAGAATATGCAACAATTAGACATATATGTATAACAAAAATTGAATAAGAGTCCAAAAAGCACTGTCCATCTAAACTTGTCATCAATTGAAGTTAATAGATGAAAAAAAATTCCTCCACCAGGTGAAAAAGAAAGGTAGATAGCTGAAGTGCCACCAATCAAGTTGATCAGGTACTCTTACCAGAACACACGTGTTTACCTATCTCTAGGTAAACGGACAGCACATGCAGAATAGCCTCTGCGGGCTCTAAGGGATGCTTTTCCTCTCCAACCACCGATCAGGCGATTAAACGGGTCTCCAACTTGTGCCAAGTAATGTCACCAAGTTTCCCAGGATGTTGGCTCCGTGCCACATAGGAAAAGGAATAGGGCCCCAAATAGTGTAATACAGTTTTTTATTTTGAATATAGCAGATAAAAAAAGCCAAATGGCTACTTACATTTCTCGATAAAACAAAGCGCTTATAAAATCAAACAGGTAAGCTGGCTAGTCAGCGTTCCGCCCGTGCTTCCGGGTCACGTAGGGCGACGGTGTCACTGCGTCAGACCGCCCGACATGTTTCGTCACAAATGTGACAAATAAATCTATCTATCTATCTATCTATCTATCTATCTATCTATCTATGCCATGACAATCTTGTAGGCAAGTTGCCTACAGTGTGGGTCAGCAAGGTAGTTGGTTTGCCCGGGCTGATGGAAAGGATTAACCTCCAGAACCTTAGTCCCTGGGCTTTTGGTCTTGGGTCGGCCTTCCACCTGTGCGATACATAAATAGGGAGAGGGTCCGGTTCAAGGTAAGAAAAAGGAGAGAGAGAGAAAGGAGTCAGGGCCAACGGAAGCTTAAAAGTATACTAAACACACACTGTATAATTTGTATTGTTACTTCTATTTCTGTATGTGGATAATGGCACTGTAATTATTATATTAAAAAATAAAATCTAGGTATCTTTTTTCCTAATCGATATACAGCTGTCACATGACCCAGCTCTCTCCCAGCCTGTCTGCAGGAAACTTAAGCAGGAGGAGCTTCTAGTCCTCTACTGCTGGTCACATGTTCAAAATATAAAAAAAATAGCCTTTGGCACACAGAGTAAAAATAAATAATTAATTTTAATACATTATTTTAAATTGTCATACAAATATATATTTGAAATCAAATCTTTATTATTTTTGGCAGTATCATGGTGTGGGAGTATTTCTGCCAGTCACAGGCTGTCATGCCCCTCCAGCCTCTGTCTTAGAATAACAGGGAGGTGAAGCCTCCATCACTCAAGATGTAATATTTCACCCCAATTGTGTTTAGCTGGTTAGTGGGCATGGAGGAGGAGGGAGGGAGTGGGCTGTCATTTACCATTGTGTATACGCCCACATGTGTGACTCTATAGTCACATGGCCTGCTTAGATGTAATAGTCAGCATAGAAACTCACTGAAAACTGAGCATGTGCAGAGCTGCTACCACAGATGCAAAACCCCCAACTGAAAAGGGGACATGATCAAAAGGGGGAGATAGAGGGCAACAGGATCAACTAGGTTTTTTGCAGAATAAAGAAAATTAATTTCATAGCTATGAGTGAATATGAACACCATTTATTGATTGTTTTTAATGATGTGGGTTTAGTGACACTGTAAGAATGAGGGAACACACCAAGTACATAGAGTCTGGGAGCCCAAGAACCAGCATGTAATTCTCACAAGATGTTGGTGTCCCAGGGGACACTAACAGTCACTGGTGATCACCAGTCATGGACTAACACCTGTAAAGGTATGGCTGCCCATAGTTAGTTTGTTTAGGGTCTGGACTATATTGTGCCTATTATGTTTTCTTGTATGAAGGTTTACAGTAAAAGTTGTTAAATGTTTCCAAGCCCGATCTGAAGTTATTCAAAGGGCTGCATGGTGGTTTCTGGCTTATGAAAGAACTGGGTCAGTAAGGCACACGTGGGGTATGAAGCAAGGCCACGAAAAAGCGTTAACTTAGCAAGACAAGTTGGAGGAGGAGTGCAGTTGCTTTGGGTAGCCAGTGCAAAGTGTATAGCAGCTGTTCATGAAGTATGCTACCTAGTGTAGCTAACAAGTCCTCCAGTAGTGAGGGGGTCGGTGTTCTGGTTCCTTCCCTAGCAGTCAGTTTCCCCAAAGTCACTGGGACTGAACCCTTGCTAGGAAGACCTCATGGACCTAACCGCATGGTACGGGAGAGAAGTTACGTGAGTGCATGCATGAGATCCATACTACGTACTCTGCGAGGTCCCATTCAGTCACTGGGAGTGAGGTGGTAGAGGTACGCTAGACTGGTGGAGAGGACTCGGGCTCAGCGGTGTCCCTCCTAAATGCAAACATGTAACAAGCAAGGTGGGTAGTGACACAGGACAACACCTTTATAGAAGGACTCTGTAATTATCTACTGCATACAGTGCAGTGCTTATTGGTTGAACTAGATGAACTTCTGTCTTTTTTAGTCAGATTAACTATGTAAAAGTTTACAAAGAGGAACACATAATCTGCCTATTACAGAGGGGCACAAAATCTGCCCAACCACTTGTACCTGGATGAAGCACACTGATGGTGGCTGGCTTTAGTCAGGGTTGTCTTTAAGGCAGGGCAAAAGGGGCAGCTGCCCTGGGCCCTGTCATTGGTGTGGGGCCCAAAGCAGCTGCCTCATACTTGCCAACTATCCTGGTTTAAATTCCCTTGTCCCTTGAAGTTTTAGACCTGTGCTCTGTCCTGATATCTAAGTGCTGCTTTACTAAAGCTGCCCAACTCTGCCCTATTGTTGTGTACAGATGACTCACCTGCAGACCCCATGTTTACATGTAAATAACCGGCATTGATATGTAAGCAGCAGCAGCATTCATATGTAAATAGTGGCAGCCAGCTGCGCTGAAATGTAAACAAAGGTGGCATTCATATGTATATCATGCCCCCCCCCCCCCCTGGTCATATTCACCATCACCTACACTGGATGCTGCCCACTGGAGAGACAAAGGCATGCTTGAAAATCCACAGCACATGTCAGCATAAGTGTGAGGATGTTATTAATAATTGATGCCACTGCTAAAGGGCAGCACATTTCTGTGGTGTCAGGAAAGCGACTTTGCGCTCCCCAGTCCATGGTGTTCAGGCAGTGAGGAGGTTCGTACGGAAACAGAGAGGTCACCCGTCGTAGGTCACATCCACTACCACTTATACTGGTCCCCCCCCCCCCCCGTACTATATGTATACTTACGGTGGAAACAAATGTAAAGTCGCGTCGACCGACGGTGATAAATGTATACTTACGACGACGACGAATGTATAGTTACGGCCAATAAATGTACATTTGTACCCCAGACGTCCACTCAGTAGACATGTGTTGTTATCCCGTCTCAACCCGTCGAAATCATTTCGTCGTGAATCTATAGTCCTGTCTCGTGTCCAGATTTTGAAGTTCCCTGTTCCCTTAAATTTGGTCCTATCAACCGTTCATACTCCGTCG
>BLSH010187940.1:92623-108876 GCA_018402905.1 Glandirana rugosa | reverse complement strand
CATGGGGGGTGTTGAGGTGTCAGTGAGTGGGGGTACAGGTTTATGTGCTAATGGCTCAATATGGGGGGGTGTGCTAATGGCTCAACATGGGGGGTTTTGGGGTGTCAGTGAGTGGGGGTACAGGTTTATGTGCTAATGGCTCAACATGGGGGGTGTTGGGGTGTCAGTGAGTGGGGGTACAGGTGTCTGTGTTAATGGCTCAATATGGGGGTGTGGGGTGTCAGTGAGTGGGGGTACAGGTGTCTGTGCTAATGGCTCAACATGGGGGGTGTTGGGGTGTCTTTGAGTGGGGGTACAGGTGTATTTGCTTATGGATCAGTGTGGGGGTTTTGGGGTGCCAGTGAGTAGGGGTACAGGTGCATACCTCCCAACTTTTTGAGATGGGAGCGAGGGACATCTATTAGCAAATGTATGTAGGTGTAGGACACACCCCCTGCAACGCCCCCTTAAAGGAGAATTATGCACAAAAATTATTAGTTCAACCCACAAGTGCTTAATTTTTACAACTACTATTCCTTTATATTGGCTTTTGAAGTTTACAAATTCAGCGATTTAGTAATTGGGTGGAAGGTTTAGCACTGGGAAACACTTTTTGAAGGATAAATGGTGCATTTTATATACACCTATATAGATCCGACCAAAATGAGGGACAAATGAGGAGGGATGAGGGACAGAGGGACATTTTTCCAAAAGAGGGATAGTCTCTCCAAATCAGGGACAGTTGTGAGCTATGCAGGTGTCTGTGCTAATGGCCCAACATGGGGGGTGCTGGGGTGTCAGTGAGTGGGGGTAAAGGTGTCTTTGCTTATGGATCAGAGTGGGGGGTGTTGGGGTGTCAGTGAGTGTAGAATTGCAGGTTATGAGTTATTACATTGATGCCATTTTGCAGCTTGCTGCACAACAATCCAAGAGCCAGCAGATGCAGAGGCATCTTCATTGTGGCAGGATAACTTTGCAGTTAACCCTTTACACACAGTAAATGGAAGCCACCAAATTGTGTTTTTTTTTTTTTCACATTATCTCTTTATTGGTATTTGAATAGCATACAGGTTGTTTAGTCATTCAGTTGCAAGAATACAGCATGTTTTTAAATTGTGGTGAAGAAAGTACATTACTACTTGTTTAAACTGTCTTATATCTGCATCCTCTTCATTTACATTTAAACATTTCCGTGTTGCCCCACTGTCCGTCCTGTCGCCGGACCCCCACCTCCCAGCCACCCCTCATGGGACCACACTGTGGCCCAGAGGCGAGAAGCCCAGCCGACCCGGACAGTCATAGGCCTCATAATCATAATATTTCAGCTAGATAAGTTGTTCTCTGCTGTTCTCGTATAACCATTTATCGGCATTGTATAAGAGGTGTTGAGAGATTAAATGAACTCAAAACAAGGAACAAGTTTGTAACTGAACAACAAAAAAAGAAGAAAGAAGAGAAAAAAAAAAAAAAAACAAAAAACAAAAAATAAATAAATAAAAGTTTTGCCCGTTAGCTATAAGCTTCACAAGAGGAAGTGGTTCTCATCCTTAAAATTGCCTATTTTCGTTATACCATATGTGCCATAGCTTCCATTTACTTTCACATACTGCAGAATTACCCTGGGAGGAAGCAAATGCTCTTTCATATGTGCCGTGGGTCTGGGTAGTTATTATCACCTCTCCTATAGTCGGAGCCGCTCTATCTCTCCAGTGGCGGACCAGTGTCAATCTCGTACTCAGCAATAGATGTGATATGATTGTTCTATGTTCTCTAGGGAACGTATCTATCCCTACTGACAATAGTGCTAGGGCGGGTGAGTGTGGTATTGAAAACTTTATGACTTGGGTCAGCTTATGGAAGCACTCCGACCACAATGTGTTTAGCATTGGGCATTCCCACAAAGTATGCAATAGGGTACCCACTTCGCCACACCCTCTCCAACAAAGTGGAGAGATCTGAGGGTTAAATTTGGACATCCTATACGGTGTTAGGTACCATCTCATTAGTATTTTTTGGTGTAATTCCCATAGATTGGCGCTTTTTGTGGATTTATGTTATTTGTATTGCTTTTTGCCATTGTTCTATCGTGAATTCTGATTTAAGATCTTTTTCCCAGGCCTTGATGTGCTGGTTTTTAGTAAAAACATTTTTATTATCTAGGGCTTTATAAAATATTGATATACCTTTGGTTTTGGATTCACTCGATTTATAGTATTGAACTATTTGCCATGGGAGAGTTATTGAGGTGTTGGTGTTAGATTGTATAAAGTGATATAGTCTTATGTATGTGTAATATTCAGAACTGGGTATACCAAATTCTAGTTGTAATGCTCTAAAGGTTTTGATAGCTGGCCCTACTAATAGGTCTTCTATTTGCTCTATCCCTCGTTGTATCCAGGGTGTAACTCTGATGTTGGGAACCAATAGAGGTATACAATGCAGTGACATTAGTATAGTTGTCTTTTTTCCATCTAATAATGAAGCTGCATTTAGACTTTGCCACATTTCTATAGAAGCTTTTATTGTAGGGGATAGTGTTTTATTCATGTTACTAGTATGTGTGTATGCCACCAGGAAGCGGTGGGTGTTGTGTCCTTGTATCTGGTAATTTTCCAGATCTAACCATTTGTTGTCAGTGGGTTGCTGAAACCAAGTTCTGATCTGCGCTAGTACTGCAGCTGCATGGTAGTCCTTCAGTTTTGTTAGCCCTACTCCCCCCGCTTCTCTTGTGTTGATCAAGGTACTAAATGCGCTCCTTGCTTTTTTCCCCCTCCAAAGGAACTGGTTTATCATGGTTTGTGCTTTAGTAAAGTAGGATTTGGGTGCTGCTATGGGTACCGTTCTAAATATATATAAAAACTGCGGCAATATAGACATTTTGAATGCAGCTAGCCTTCCTGACCAAGATAATTCACCCATAGCTATAGCTTTGAGCTTTGTTTGGAGTTCTTGTAGTAGCGGAATGTAGTTTTCCTTGAATAAATCATTTGGTTTAGGCGTCAATGTTATACCCAAGTACTTTATCCCATTGTCTTTCCATATATAGGGAAAGGAGCTTATGAGTTTCCGTTTGGTCTGTGGTGGAACTCCCAAACCCAGCACATATGACTTAGCATCATTTACTTTGTAATATGAAATTCGATTGAACAGGTTCAAGGAATCATGTACCGAAGCCAGGGATTTCTCTATGTCTGTGAGCATGAGTATCACATCGTCTGCAAATAGGCTAATTGTGTGGGAGAACCTATGACCTTTCCATCCAGTTATGTTGGGATGACTACGGATATGAGTGGCTAATGGTTCCATTAGCAGATTAAAAATCAAGGGGGATAAGGGACACCCCTGGCGGGTTCCGTTCGTGATTTTAAAGGGGGAAGATAACACTCCTAATGTGTACACTCTGGCCGAAGGTGTGGTGTATAATGCTAATATTGCAGATTTAATATTACCTTCAAAACCAAAAGCCGATAGCGTGCTAGTTAGGTATCCCCAATGGATGCGATCAAAGGCCTTCTCTGCATCCAAAGCTAGGAGCAGAGAAGGCCTTTTTTGTTGATTAATGCAGTGGATAATATTGATCATTCGTCTTGTAGCATCTGTGGCCTGCCTACCTGTTGTGAAGCCCGATTGATCTGAGTCAATGAGTGAAGGGAGAATGCTTTGTAGTCTAAGAGCTATGAGTTTTGCATAAATTTTGATATCATTGTTTAATAAAGAGATTGGTCTAAAATTTTGGGGTGCTGTTGGGTCCTTCCCTGGCTTGGGTAAAGTAATAATCATTGCTTGCAACATTTCCTGAGGGAAGGAGGAAGAGGCAGCCGCTTTGTTGAAGATGCGAGTCATATACGGTGTAAGTATGTTTTTGAAAGATTGATAATACTCCCCTATGAATCCGTCAGGGCCTGGGGATTTATTATGTGGTAGTGAGTCAGTTGTCGCTAGAATTTCAGAGGGTTGAAATGGCGAGTTCAGTTTTTTTAATTGGTCGGCATTTAGCTTTGGAAGTGGTAATTTCTGTAGAAACGAATTGATTAGTGAGGGTGTCGGTTGGGAAGTGTTAGGGTCATCTTTAAGGTTGTAAAGTGATCCATAGTAGGAACTGAAAGCCTCTGCTATATCTTTTGGGTGGTAATGTTTGCTTTTAGTAGTTGGGTGTATCAAATATGGGATTTTTGTTTTGTGTCTGTGTCCTCTCAGTCTCTGAGCAAGTAATTTCCCAGCCCTGTTTCCCATGGCATAATATTGCATTTTAAGTCTTCTAGAGGTTTTCTCAAAGCGCTCCATTAAGAGTGATCTCAATTCAGAGCGAAGTAATGTCAATTTTTTTGATGTAATCGGGGAGGGTGATTGTTTATTAAGTGTTTCTAGTGTGTATATGTCATCCGAGATTTGTTTAATTTTAAATTGGTGCTGCCTCCTAACTCCTGCCCCCAGTTTAATGAGTATTCCTCTCATAAAAGCTTTATGAGCGGACCACATCATAAAATCATCCTCCACACTGCCATCATTGTCAAGGAAAAAATTTTGAAGATACTCTTCTAGTGTCTTCCTGTGTTGGATGTTTTGTAGCAGTGATGGATTTACCCTCCAAATTGGAGTGCCTTTAGTGGAAAGCGAGTCTTCCAATGTTAGAGTTATAGATGCGTGATCAGACCATGTGATCGTATTGATGGTTGCAGACATGGTTTTAGCTAGGGATAGTTGGTCAGTTAAGAAAAGGTCTATTCTGGAATATGAATGATGTGCTGTCGAGAAAAAAGTATAGTCTCTTTCTCCTGGGTGTAAACACCTCCAAACGTCAAACAGATCATTATGGTGTATCCACTCTTGCAGGTGAGGAGTATGTCTCTTGGGTGAGGCTGTAGAGTCCATGGCTGGGTCAGATGTGAGATTTAAGTCTCCACACAATATTAGGTGACCCTTTTGATGATTATGGATTTTTTTAAGCGTTTTGTTTAAGAAGCGTATCTGGTGGGAGTTGGGTGCGTAGATGTTCACCAGTGTGTATATGGTTGAGTTGATCTCACACACCAATATTAAGTAGCGACCATGAGTGTCTTTGATTTCCTTATGTAGAGCAAAGGACACAGTTTCTTTTATAGCTATTAAAACACCCCTCTTTTTTTCTTCCGCGTTGGCCGTAAACACATAAGGGAAATTTTTGTGTGAGCACTTAGGCGGTGCTTGGTTGTTGAAGTGCGTCTCCTGCGCACATAGTATATCGCTTTTATGGGCTAGAGCCTCTTCCCACATAGACCTCCTCTTGGCCGGATGGTTGAGGCCTTTAGTGTTAATTGAAATTATTTTAATCCCCATTTCGTATTTGCAAACTGCTGGTCATGTAGCCATTGTGTAGTAAATTGGTTTGGGGCCCCCTCTGGTGGCTAAAAAGAGTATAGTCCTCCCTTTTATTATACGTGTCCTGGTTGATGCAAATTGTACTCACAGTTTCCTTGATGAGGGAGAAAGTTTTCTTTGCGGTTGAGCAGGTGAGACGTAGGGTGATGTTTGAGTCTTCTTGGGCTCTCCGAGTATCAGAAGAAGTAGGCCACATCCATTTCAGCAAACGGGCAAACAAGGAAACATAAACAAAAACGTAAGGAACAAAACATAAACCAACTTTGGTATTAGTCATAGAATGGTACTCAGTACCAGGGTGCAGCATTTTGCTGCTCAAGAACAGTAGGGGTCAAGTCTGTTGCCTGAGAGGCATATCAGAGAGTTCCGAATCTCCGGGCATAGATGTACAGAATTCGCTTTATATATGACTCTTAGAGTTTTTAGAGGTGACCACCCTCCATTCAGGATCTATTGGAGGGATGTTGTGAGGTGATGCCTGGTTGTTGGTAGGTTCTGGGACTATTTGCCATTTCTTAAGCAGGGATATACCTTTTTCCAGAGAGTCCACCACATGCGATGTACCATCTTTTGTGACTGTGATTTTTGTGGGATACCCCCATTTGTAACCTATTTTATGGTTTCTAAGTGCCTTTGTTATAGTGTTGAGGCTTTTTCGTTTTTGCAATGTATACTGGGAGAGATCTGCATATAATTGTAGCTTCTGAAATTGAGGGGGTATGTTTTCTCCCTTTCGCATTACCGCCATAAGCCTTTCTTTAGTGTGGAAAAAATGCAGGCGTAAGATTACATCTCTTGGGGTTTGATCCGGGAGGTACGAGGGTTTAGGCAGACGATGTATTCTGTCAATTATGACATCCATTTCTGTGAGCTCTGGAGCTAGTTCTTTAAATAAGTTCATAGCGTAGGTCCGGAGTTCACTTTGCTGCACTGACTCTGGCACCCCTCTAATTTTAAGGTTGTTCCTTCGACTTCTATCCTCCATGTCAGCTAATTTGGCTTTCAAGGCCTCCATGTCATTATCTGTGGATTCGTGCGCATCTACTAGGTCATTTATAGTCGATGCGAATTCCCACATCTTTGTTTCCACATGGCCTACTCTGTTTTCCACCTCCTGTAACTCACTATGAAACCGTTGCATACATGCTGCCATGTCCGTTTGTAGTGAACTTCTGAGAGATAACAGCATATCTTTCAGTACAGAGTCACTCACTGGTGTGTTTGATATGGGAAATTCTTCTATGGAGTCAGGGAGTTCCCTTGTTTCTTCCCCAGAATCTACACTTGCACTGTGTGCCGGACTGTATCCACCTCCATCCGCTCTGAATTTAGCTTTGGCAGGACTAGCGGATTGAGGTGTGGGAGGATAGGAGCCAGGATTGCTTTTGAAGTTTGTATTATTTACAATCTGGCCTGGAGTATGGGGCTGGGTGCTGTGATTGTATGCTGGCGTGGATGATGTGCCAGCGCCATTTTGCCTACCTCCGTCCGCGGCCTGTGTAAAGTACATTGTTAATTTTTGCGGTTTCCTCTCCTCCTTACGCTTCCTTGTCATGTTCCTCCTTGTCCTGAGGTCTGATTCGCCCTGTTTAGGGTGTCTGATGTTGGTCTCTCACCGCCGCTTCGTGCCGCTGAACAGCCCTGGATCACGGAGCTCCTCTCTCAAGCTGCCATCTCGCTCCGCGGCAAGCCACGCCCCCAAATTGTGTTTTAACAGAAGCACACCCTTCACCGCATCTGCTGTAGAAATCTTGACCTGCAATAAATGTCTGTGTGACACTCGCTGCCACACTCAGACAAGAATGTAACATAATTTTAAAACTCATTTGCTTTCAGAGTCACTGGCACTTGCTGACTCTTAGCATTCCTTCAAATTTTCAATGTTAACTGAGAGCCTAGATCTGCAAATGCAACCATCTTTTCAGTTCCCTAAAGAAAGCATTTAGAGATTTAACACAATCAAAGGGTCTGGGGTGTGCTATAGGGGCTGAAGGGTATTTTATGATGCTCAGCAAACAGACTATTTTTAGATGACAAGATTTCACAGTCTGACAACCAACAGATTATTAAACAGAATGAAATTATGATTGGATAGACAACAACTATGATAAGTCTGACGGTATAGGGACACCCTGGCTGGGTATCTCTGCCATGAAGCTGCTTCCCAAACTCTGATACACGAGACTAGTGAACCTGGCTATAGTTACCCCAAGATCTAGGTAGTACAAGTTTTGGAGTAAACTAGAATAAGAACTCTTTATTTGAACAAGAATACAGGCTTTTATACACTTGAGAAAGACATCCCCCCTCCTGATCACATTACCCTAACAATACAACTTGTAAACAGAAATATAATTACAAAAACCAACATGTAGTATAAACATTACCTTAATTAGTCACCTGGATGACTCAGAGGCCCCATTCCAGGTCAGCAGTGGCGGCTGGTAAAATTTTAGGTTTGGGGGCGCCACACCACACCCTTTTGACTCCTCCCGCTTCTCATAAGCCCCACCCCTTATAGTTTCCACCCCTTGTGTCAGGAATGTACAGCCCAGCAGAGCCCTACAGAGCCCCAGATAGCAGTATACAGAGCCCCAGATAGCAATATACAGTCCCCATATAGCAGTATACAGAGTCCCAGATAGGGTATACAGGGTACCAGATAGGGTAAACAGAGCCCCAGATAGGGTATACAGGGTCCCAGATAGGGTATACAGTCACCAGATAGGTGTATACAGAGTCCCAGATAGGGGTATACAGAGCCCCAGATAGGGGTATACAGAGCCCCAGATAGGGTATACAGTCACCAGATAGGGTATACAGGGTCCCAGATAGGGGTATACAGAGCCCCAGATAGGGTATACAGGGTCCCAGATAGGGCATACAGTCACCAGATAGGGGTATACAGAGTCCCAGATAGGGATATACAGAGCCCCAAATAGGGGCTCACGGCGCCCCCCCCCCCCCGAAGTCAGGACAAGTCACGCACTTACCCCATCTAATAGGCAGGCAGGTGTGTACAGAGATCGGCTTGCGGAGAGCGGGCTGACACTGTGCAGGGCTGCGCTTGTGGACAGCATGCTGGAGCCTAGAGTGGATGGTGTGCGGCGTCGGAGTGGGGACTGAAACCCAGTGGAGTGCTGCGCCTGCGTGAGTAATCACACAGCCAGCACGTCCGCCACAGTCCCGCCCCTGCCCACAGCATCCAATGCCAGTCAGTCACTGGCTCAGGGCAGCCAGTTAGTGAAAGCAAGTGCGCCTCTTTGGCGCACTTACTTTCACTTTTATGTCTGACCAATCGGCTCACTACTTACTGTCAGCAGACAGCAAGGGGCCAAGAAAAAAAAGTCTATATACCAGCACCACCTGTAGGGGGTCTGGCTGACTTTTTTTTTTACTTGTCAGTGGCGGGGAGGCAGCGCCCAAGCGCCCCTTATTGACCAGCCGCTGCTGCAGGTCAGACTTGCCAACTTCTAGCTTACAAATTACAATACACCTTAGCATAAGTATAAACACAGAACACCTTCACACATGAGCAGAAGCCCCCAGTAGCAGATGGTCTGGCTCCTACAAGACCATGGAAGCCACATCTAAGCAATGCTTTGATTAATGCAGATGGCATAGCAACAGTCTACAAAGCTCATACAATGCTCCATCATTCTGATACAGTGGAATTAAAGTAATTGTAAACACTTTATAACCACTTTACCCTACAAAACTTGCGGGGAAGAGGGGTGAAGATGGACGCGGCCTGCACAGGGGACAGCGCGGGCGTCTATTGCAGGAAAGTGGCACATAATGGGCTAGTATGCGATGCATACTAGCCCATTATGCTTTTACTTTGCAGGTTACTAAAGAGGAAGTAGAACCCATCAGGGTTTACTTCCTCTTTAATGTACCATAGATTTCTTGAGGGATATTGTTGTTAAATATCACTGTCCCATTTAAAGCAATCCAAACCACATTCTTAGCGTCCATTTAGTTGTCCATTATTTGCCCCTAATAGACACAGGGTGACGTACACATAAGAGCACATGGGCAGCTGAAACAAAGGTTTCCCTTAACAAACCAGGGCCCATAGTCAGTAGACAAGAGTCTAGCATTCAGTCCCCTCCAAAAGACAACAAGGTCCCAGACCTCCACCTGGTCTGGACATGCGTTAGTCGGGCAGAGTGAACTCACATAGTCGGTCAACCTGATTTGCATTCTTTCCACAGGAAATGGTTGTCTCTAGTAGATGTGAGGCAGAGGTCATTGACTCTGTCTGGCTGCCAGTGCTTCAGCATGGTGGTCTTTACCATTCCATGGCTCGGTCTGTTGATGGGCAGAGGGGGCGACTGCCACAGCTCCCTAGAACTCCCCCAGTTGTTGCCAGTGCTGGGCAAAGGGTGGCAGCACTCTGCCCTGTTGCCAGCACTTCTGCTGGGGACCCCACATAATCTGCTCCGGCTAACTGTTGGGGAGGGAAGATAATTTCCTCCACTATGGCTGACTGTTGGGTAGGGAGGGCAGTTTCCTCCACTCTGGCTGACGAGTGGGGAAGGAGGATGACAACCTCCTCTCCCATCTCCCCCTGGATTCTGATCTGCTGCTGAGGAGCGACCGTCTCCTTCTCATCGTGGGGCTACGGAACTGCTGCAGGTATGGGGCAGAGTTCTTGGATCCTCTGTCCAGTTGTCAGCGCTTCAGCTGGAGAAGTTTGTTGTAACTCCACAGATGCTGCTAGCAGGAAATCCCATGTCCCTGTGAGTGGTGTAGGAGAAAGGCCGGCTGCTTCTTCTCTCAGGGAGGCTGAAGCTGCTGTTGATGCTAGGCAGAGCTCACTGATGTTCTGCCCAGATGCCACTCTTCTGCTGGAGGCTCACCAGGTTGTTCCACCTCTACAGAAAAATCTATTAAATCTCCAGTCTTTGTCACTGATGTCTGTGGACAGAGGTTCACCATCTCCTGTCCCTGAAACCCAGTAGATGTTACCGGTGCTGGGCAGAGGCTAGCCGAGCTCAGCCCTGTTGTTAGCACTTCAGTTGCAATTTCAGTAAATGTTACATCCTTCATTGAAAAGTCAATTAACTCCATGCTTTCTGTAATCTGTGGCTGGGGGGGGACCACCTCTTCTCCCGAGTCTTTGAACTGCTGCTGGGGAGTGACCACTAGCTTATCACACTGAGCCTCTGGAACTGTCACAGGTGTGAGGCAGAGGTCTTGGACCCTCTGTCCAGTTGTCAGCACTTTGGGGACTGCAATATCCTGAGTTTCCACTGCAGATTCTGGGGCATGCTGCTGAAACGTGTTTTAGCAGTTTCCTGTATGCCCTTTCCAGGTGCTGTTCTTTCCTAACAAATATTCCAGATTGGGTTTAAGCTCTGAGACCCCTACAAGACTGAACCTATCTGTATTCTTGCAGGTCCTCAAGGGAAGGTTCCCTTTCATCGCCAAAACAAAAAAACATTTGTAAGGCTCTCCCACAGCAATCCAAGGCTGCCAAAGTCATATCCCTCCAGTATGCATTTGGGTTTCTCCCCTAAATATTCCTGATCTGTGTTCTATTGCAGAGCCCAATATCGATTGTCCAGTTCTATCTCCTGCTGGACCAGCCTGTCCAACTCAGTCATTCATTGCTCATGGGGCCGCTCTCCCAGGAATGCCATCTGCAACTCCAGTTGGTCACTGGGCCGTTGCTCTGGGGTTGGAAAGCACTTGCCCTGGTGTATACCATTGACCTGGAGGGCTCCAATCCAGAGCCCTACCCAAATCTGCTGCCTGAGTTTGAGGTATTCATCCACAGACACAGTCCTAGAGTATGCTGAACAGATGATCTGCAGCAGCCCCGGGAATTCTGATGCCAGGTCCATATCTCCGCTGGGGTGACTGAAGTCTGCTATCCCGCTCTTAGGTCCTGTTGGTGGTTTGGCTGTTCCATACACAGATTCACATTGTACAGATCACAGTGCCCATGTGAATGAGCCCCAATACCTCATTCACACACAGCTTTATTTCTCACGCAGTACAGGTTTAGCTTTTAGATTTAGCAGGAATTCTATTGTGTTTGTGTCCACTAACAATGATTTTAGTCCATTTTTAGTCTAGAATCATTTGATATTTTTTTTTGGGGGGACCCTGTCAGTTAGACTGTACGGGGCCCCCGTGATTTCTAAAAGTAGTCCTGGTGCTAATCAGTGTTGGGGTGTCAGTGAGTGAGGGGTGCAGGTGTTTGTGCTCATGGATCAATGTGGGTGTTTTGGGGTGTCAGGGGGTACAGGTGTCTGTGCTAATGGCTCAACACGGGGGGTGTTGAGGTGTCAGTGAGTGGGGGTACAGGTGTATGTGCTAATGGCTCAACATGGGGGGTTTTGGGGTGTCAGTGAGTGGGGGTACAGGTGTCTGTGTTAATGGCTCAATATGGGGGTGTGGGGTGTCAGTGAGTGGGGGTACAGGTGTCTGTGCTAATGGCTCAACATGGGGGGTGTTGGGGTGTCAGTGAGTGGGGGTACAGGTGTATTTGCTTATGGATCAGTGTGGGGGTTTTGGGGCGTCAGTGAGTGGGGGTACAGGTGCATACCTCCCAACTTTTTGAGATGGGAGCGAGGGACATCTATTAGCAAATGTATGTAGGTGTAGGACACACCCCCTGCCACGCCCCCTTAAAGGAGAATTATGCACAAAAATTATTAGTTCAACCCACAAGCGCTTAATTTTTACAACTACTATTCCTTTATATTGGCTTTTGAAGTTTACAAATGCAGCGATTTAGTAATTGGGTGGAAGGTTTAGCACTGGGAAACACTTTTTGAAGGATAAATGGTGCATTTTATATACACCTATATAGATCAGACCAAAATGAGGGACAAATGAGGAGGGATGAGGGACAGAGGGACATTTTTCCAAAAGAGGGACAGTCCCTCCAAATCAGGGACAGTTGTGAGCTATGCAGGTGTCTGTGCTAATGGCTCAACATGGGGGGTGTTGGGGTGTCAGTGAGTGGGGGTAAAGGTGTCTTTGCTTATGGATCAGTGTGGGGGTTTTGGGGTGTCAGTGAGTGGGAGTACAGGTGTATGTGCTAATAGGCCAGAGTGGGGGGTGTTGGGGTGTCAGTGAGTGTATAATTGCAGGTTATGACTTATTACATTGATGCCATTTTGCAGCTTGCTGCACAACAATCCAAGAGCCAGCAGATGCAGAGGCATCTTCATTGTGGCAGGATAACTTTGCAGTTAACCCTTTACACACAGTAAATGGAAGCCACCAAATTGTGTTTTAACAGAAACACACCCTTCACCGCATCTGCTGTAGAAATCTTGACCTGCAATAAATGTCTGTGTGACACTCGCTGCCACACTCAGACAAGAATGTAACATCATTTTAAAACTCATTTGCTTTCAGAGTCACTGGCACTTGCTGACTCTTAGCATTCCTTCAAATTTTCAATGTTAACTGAGAGGCTAGATCTGCAAATGCAACCATCTTTTCAGTTCCCTAAAGAAAGCATTTAGAGATTTAACACAATCAAAGGGTCTGGGGTGTGCTATAGGGGCTGGAGGGTATTTTATGATGCTCAGCAAACAGACTATTTTTAGATGACAAGATTTCACAGTCTGACAACCAACAGATTATTAAACAGAATGAAATTATGATTGGATAGACAACAACTATGATAAGTCTGACGGTATACGGACACCCTGGCTGGGTATCTCTGTCAAGAAGCTGCTTCCCAAACTCTGGAACACGAGACTAGTGAACCTGGCTATAGTTACCCCAAGATCTAGGCAGTACAAGTTTTGGAGTAAACTAGAATAAGAACTCTTTATTTGAACAAGAATACAGGCTTTTATACACTTCAGAAAGACATCCCCCCCCCTGATCACATTACCCTAACAATACAACTTGTACACAGAAATATAATTACAAAAACCAACATGTACTATAAACATTACCTTAATTAGTCACCTGGATGACTCAGAAGCCCCATTCCAGGTCAGCAGTGGCGGCTGGTGAAATTTTAGGTTTGGGGGCGCCACACCACACCCTTTTGACTCCTCCCACTTCTCATAAGCCCCACCCCTTATAGTTTCCACCCCTTGTGTCAGGAATGTACAGCCCAGCATCACCAGATATGGTATACAGCATCACCAGATAGGGGTATACAGCATCACCAGATAGCGGTATATACTTACAGAGCACCAGATAGCAGTATACAGAGTCACCATATAGCAGTATACAGAGCCCCAGATAGCAGTATACAGAGCCCCAGATAGCAATATACAGTCACCATATAGCAGTATACAGAGGCCCAGATAGCAGTATACAGAGTCCCAGATAGGGTATACAGGGTACCAGATAGGGTAAACAGAGCCCCAGATAGGGTATACAGGGTCCCAGATATGGTATACAGTCACCATATAGGGTATACAGGTCCCCAGATAGGGTATACAGAGTCCCAGATAGGGTATACAGGGTCCCAGATAGGGTAAACAGGGTCCCAGATAGGGTATACAGTCACCAGATAGGGTATACATAGCCCCAGATAGGGTATACAGGGTCCCAGATAGGGTATACAGTCACCAGATAGGGGTATACAGGGTCCCAGATAGGGTATACAGTCACCAGATAGGGTATACAGGGTCCCAGATAGGGTATACAGAGTCCCAGATAGGGGTATACAGAGCCCCAGATAGGGTATACAGTCACCAGATAGCATATACAGGGTCCCAGATAGGGGTATACAGAGCCCCAGATAGGGTATACAGTCACCAGATAGGGGTATACAGAGTCCCAGATAGGGATATACAGAGCCCCAGATAGGGGCTCACGGCGCCCCCCCCCCGAAGTCGGGACAAGTCACAGACTTACCCCATCTAATAGGCAGGCAGGTGTGTACAGAAATCGGCTTGCGGAGAGCGGGCTGACACTGTGCAGGGTTGCGCTTGTGGACAGCATGCTGGAGCCTAGAGTGGATGGTGTGCGGCGTGGGAGTGGGGACTGAAACCCAGTGGAGTGCTGCGCCTGCGTGAGTAATCACACAGCCAGCACGTCCGTCACATTCCCGCCCCCGCCCACAGCATCCAATGCCAGTCAGTCACTGGCTCAGGGCAGCCAATTAGTGAAAGCAAGTGCGCCTCTTTGGCGCTCTTATTTTCACTTTAATGTCTGACCAATCGGCTCACTACTTACTGTCAGCAGACAGAAAGGGGCAGAGAAAAAAAAGTCTATATACCAGCACCACCTGTAGGGGGTCTGGCTGACTTTTTTTTTTTTTACTTGTCAGTGGCGGGGAGGCAGCGCCCAAGCGCCCCTTATTGACCAGCCGCTGCTGCAGGTCAGACTTGCCAACTTCTAGCTTACAAATTGCAATACACCTTAGCATAAGTATAAACACAGAACACCTTCACACATAAGCAGAAGCCCCCAGTAGCAGATGGTCTGGCTCCTACAAGACCATGGAAGCCACATCTAAGCAATGCTTTGATTAATGCAGAGGGCATAGCAACAGTCTACAAAGCTCATACAATGTTCCATCATTCTGATACAGTGGAATTAAAGTAATTGTAAACTCTTTATAACCACTTTACCCTACAGGTAAGCCTATAATAAGGCTTACCTGTAGGTACAGAGAATATCTCCTAAACTTGTGGGGAAGAGGGGTGAAGATGGACGCGGCCTGCACAGGGGACAGCGCGGGCGTCTATTGCAGGAAAGTGGCACATAATGGGCTAGTATGCGATGCATACTAGCCCATTATGCTTTTACTTTGCAGGTTACTAAAGAGGAAGTAGAACCCATCAGGGTTTACTTCCTCTTTAATGTACCATAGATTTCTTGAGGGATATTGTTGTTAAATATCACTGACCCATTTGAAGCAATCCAAACCACATTCTTAGCGTCCATTTAGTTGTCCATTATTTGCCCCTAATAGACACAGGGTGACGTACACATAAGAGCACATGGGCAGCTGAAACAAAGGTTTCCTTAACAAACCAGGGCCCATAGTCAGTAGACAAGAGGCTAGCATTCAGTCCCCTCCAAAAGACTCTGTCCCGGGTGAGTCTATCACATTTCTCCCCATCAAAAGTCGACTAACAGACCTCCACCTGGTCTGGACATGCGTTAGTCGGGCAGAGTGAACTCACATAGTCGGTCAACCTGATTTGCATTCTTTCCACAGGAAATGGTTGTCATTAGTAGATGTGGGGCAGAGGTCATTGACTCTGTCTGGCTGCCAGCGCTTCAGCATGGTGGTCTTTACCATTCCATGGCTCGGTCTGTTGATGGGCAGAGGGGGCGACTGCCACAGCTCCCTGGAACTCCACCAGTTGTTGCCAGTGCTGGGCAAAGGGTGGCAGCACTCTGCCCTGTTGCCAGCACTTCTGCTGGGGACCCCACATAATCTGCTCCGGCTAACTGTTGGGGAGGGAAGATAATTTCCTCCACTATGGCTGACTGTTGGGTAGGGAGGGCAGTTTCCTCCACTCTGGCTGACGAGTGGGGGAGGAGGATGACAACCTCCTCTCCCATCTCCCCCTGGATTCTGATCTGCTGCTGAGGAGCGACCGTCTCCTTCTCATCGTGGGGCTACGGAACTGCTGCAGGTATGGGGCAGGTACCCTAAAGGACGATCGTCGTAGACACCTCAATGTTGTTTGAAGAGGTCGACTTCGCGACTGTTGACCTGTCTCCTAGGTTCTTGAGACGGGGTATGGACGTCGTCAAGGCATCGGGGTGCTACTCTTCCTCTGCCAGCGAGGAGTCGTCGTCTAGTCTTAGGTCCCCCTCTACCCTCTCCTCCAACAGTAGGAGGAGGGGGTGAGCAGTCGGTCTCACCTCCTTTGACGGGAGGGATGGGTTGTCAGTCGGTATCACCTCCTTTAATAGAAGGGAGGGGTTGTCAATCGGCCTCGTCTAATACACCCCAGGGGTCGTCT
>BLSH010187940.1:34302-48756 GCA_018402905.1 Glandirana rugosa | reverse complement strand
TGAAATCTCAAATTCCCCCAACAATCTGATCGTAGAGCACGATCGTAGCGATCGTTGTTCTATGCAGAGCTTGATCTGCAACTCAAAGCAGCGGTATGTGAAATCTCTAATTTCTGCTATCTGTCCTCAGAGCAACAGCACAGACAGCAGTAGTAAAGTAATCTATCTCAGGATGCAGGATCAGGTCTTAAAATGGCTAAAATCTGTCCCTCACGCCGTCAGCTACCTTTCCCTATACTAACCCAAGGAGCATGTGACTGCAGCACTGTGACTCCAGCTTATAAAGAGGCTGGGTCACATGATGCACCGGCCAATCACAGCCATGCCATTAGTAGGCATGGCTGTGATGGCTTCTAAGGGCAAACCAGTGAAACGCTTGTTGATTGGCTGCCCTGCAGCTTCTCAACACGTGGAGTAAAATAGCAGAACCCCGGACCGAACCCGAACGATTTTTGAAATGTCCGGGTCCGGGTCCGTGCCACGGACACCCAAAAGTTCGGTACGGACCCGAACGTTACAGTCCGGGTTCGCTCAACACTAATCCTGAATGATTGTACTAAGCTCAGCCTCTATATAGTCACACTCATGTCCCCCTTCACCTCAGTGCACTTAGCGTGCCACATTCCTTCTAGAGACTCGTCTTTTTGTCATTATCTCTCTTCTAATGTTAGAAGATATGATTATCATTACTACTGTCGGAAAAACTCCCTCTTCTGTACTCTGATCTTCATACCAAATATTTCTGATCCACCCCAGACTCACCCTGTGTAGGAGAATGTGACCCCCCCCCCCCCACAACTGCATTCTTCCCCAATGTCAAAAAAATGTAGATATCATTTCTCTCTTCTGCTGAGAGCTGAGCTGGAATGTTCCGTCTGTCTGAACATTTATACAGATCCTGTAATGCTGAGATGTGGACACAACTTCTGCCGGCTCTGTATTGATCGTGTGCTGGATACACAGGGGGGGTCTGGAGGATATTCCTGTCCTGAATGCAGAGAGAAGTTTCCGGATCGCCCTGCACTGCAGAGGAACATAACACTGCGTAACATAGTGGAGAATTTCCTGTCTGCTCAGCCAGATCAGGAGGAGTCTGGGGTCTTCTGTACTTACTGTGTGGACTCTCTTGTACCTGCTGTTAGATCCTGTCTACACTGTGAGGTCTCTCTGTGTGATAAACACCTGAGAGTCCACAAAAAGTCCCCAGAACACATTTTATGTGACCCCACCTTGTCCATGGAGAGAAGGAGAGAAGGAAATGCTCCGTCCATAAGAAGATCCTGGAGTATTACTGCACTGAGGATGATACCTGTGCCTGTATGTCTTGTTATGTCATTGGAGAACACACGGGACATAAGATGAATTCACTGGCTGAGGCTTCTGAGGAGAAGAAGGAGACACTGAGGAATGTTCAGCAGAAACTTCTGACAAAGAGAGAGGAGACGGACTCAATAGGATTCAGGTCTGGTAATCTGATCCTAGAGTGAGAGAGCTCCACCCCTCCCTGGTAATATGATCCTAGAGTGAGAGAGCTCCGCCCCCTGGTAATATGATCCTAGAGTGAGAGAGCTCCGCCCTCCCTTGTAATATGATCCTAGAGTGAGAGAGCTCAGCTCCTCCCTGGTAATATGATCCTAGAGTGAGAGAGCTCCGCCCCTTCCTGGTAATATGATCCTAGAGTGAGAGAGCTCCACCCCCTGGTAATATGATCCTAGAGTGAGAGAGCTCTGCCCCTCCCTGGTAATATGATCCTAGAGTGAGAGAGCTCCGCCCCTCCCTGGTAATATGATCCTAGAGTGAGAGAGCTCAGCTCCTCCCTGGTAATATGATCCTAGAGTGAGAGAGCTCCGCCCCTCCCTGGTAATCTGATCCTAGAGTGAGAGAGCTCCGCCCCTCCCTGATAATATGATCCTAGAGTGAGAGAGCTCCGCCCCTCCCTGGTAATATGATCCTAGAGTGAGAGAGCTCCGCCCCTCCCTGGTAATCTGATCCTAGAGTGAGAGAGCTCAGCTCCTCCCTGCAAACAATAAGCCAACTTACAGCACACTGACACTCAAGAACTGGATGCAAACTTACAACAGTCAAGAATACATCAGTGCACAGAAACATATGAGACTCCAGAACAGTTACTGAGTCACAGAATCATATGAGACTCCAGAACAGTTACTGAGTCACAGAATCATATGAGACTCCAGAGCAGTTACCGAGTCACAGAATCATATGAGACTCCAGAGCAGTTACCGAGTCACAGAATCATACGAGACTGCAGAGCAGTTACCCAGTCACAGAATCATATGAGACTCCAGAGCAGTTACCCAGTCACAGAATCATATGAGACTCCAGAGCAGTTACCGAGTCACAGAATCATATGAGACTCCAGAGCAGTTACCGAGTCACAGAATCATACGAGACTCCAGAGCAGTTACCGAGTCACAGAATCATATGAGACTCCAGAACAGTTACTGAGTCACAGAATCATATGAGACTCCAGAACAGTTACTGAGTCACAGAATCATATGAGACTCCATAGCAGTTACCGAGTCACAGAATCATATGAGAGTCCAGAGCAGTTACCCAGTCACAGAATCATACGAGACTCCAGAGCAGTTACCGAGTCACAGAATCATATGAGACTCCAGAACAGTTACTGAGTCACAGAATCATACGAGACTCCAGAGCAGTTACCGAGTCACAGAATCATATGAGACTCCAGAACAGTTACTGAGTCACAGAATCATATGAGACTCCAGAACAGTTACTGAGTCACAGAATCATATGAGACTCCATAGCAGTTACCGAGTCACAGAATCATATGAGAGTCCAGAGCAGTTACCCAGTCACAGAATCATACGAGACTCCAGAGCAGTTACCGAGTCACAGAATCATATGAGACTCCAGAACAGTTACTGAGTCACAGAATCATACGAGACTCCAGAGCAGTTACCGAGTCACAGAATCATATGAGACTCCAGAACAGTTACTGAGTCACAGAATCATATGAGACTCCAGAACAGTTACTGAGTCACAGAATCATATGAGACTCCAGAACAGTTACTGAGTCACAGAATCATATGAGACTCCAGAGCAGTTACCGAGTCACAGAATCATACAAGTCTCCAGAACAGTTACTGAGTCACAGAATCATACAAGTCTCCAGAACAGTTAATGAGTCACAGAATCATACAAGTCTCCAGAACAGTTACTGAGTCACAGAATCATACGAGTCTCCAGAACAGTTACTGAGTCACAGAATCATACGAGTCTCCAGAACAGTTAATGAGTCACAGAATCATATTAGACTCCAGAGCAGTTACCCAGTCACAGAATCATACGAGTCTCCAGAACAGTTAATGAGTCACAGAATCATATGAGACTCCAGAGCAGTTACTGAGTCACAGAATCATAGGAGACTCCAGAGCAGTTACTGAGTCACAGAATCATACGAGTCTCCAGAGCAGTTACTGAGTCACAGAATCATACAAGTCTCCAGAACAGTTACTGAGTCACAGAATCATACAAGTCTCCAGAACAGTAAAAACAAAGTACACTGAAAGAATCAAAGATTCTTGAGTAACCACCAGTAGAACAATACACTATATCAATGATCAGGTAGCAGCAGTGATAACGTATACACAGCCTTAGGGTCAGTTCACCCCACATGCAGTCCAGTGCATTTTTTTCTTCATCCAAAACGCATGGAAAGTAGGTTATATGTTTTCCTAGGAGTAGTTCACACCAGTGCGGTCAGTCCCAGAGAAAAAAAGTAGAACATGCTGCATGCACGTTTTTGATGCATTCCAGTGCATTTTTCCCCCCTCTTTTTTCTTAACCTTAAATAAAGACATTTGTATTCCAATCCATTTTTGGTGCATTTAGATGCTTTTAACCACTTACCAACCGGAAGGTTTTCCAGCTTTAGGACCAGAGCACTTTTTGCGATTCGGCACTGCGTTGCTTTAACTGACAATTGCGCGGTCGTGCGACGTTGTACCCAAACAAAATAGGCGGCAATTTTCCCGCAAATAGAGCTTTCTTTTGGTGGTATTTGATCCCCTCTGCGTCGTTTCTGATCGCCGCTATTAACAAAAGAAGAGCGACCATTTTGCAAAAAAACCCAAATTTCTTACTTTTTGCTAAAATTCAAATCCAAAAAAAAAATACAAAAAAACATTTTTTTTCACCGGTTTTGGCCGATTTATATTCTTCCTCATATTTGTGATAAACAAAATCGCAATCTGCGTTTATTGATTGGTTTGCGCAAAAGTGGCCGCGTTTACGGATGGGGAGAATTAATTTCTGGGGTTTTTATTTTTTTTTTATTTTTTAGTAGTAATGGCGGCGATCTGCGAATTTTAGCGGTACTGCGATATTGCAGCGGACATGTCAGACCATTTTGACACTTTTTTGGACCAATGACATTTATTCAGCGATCAGAAATTTAAATGTCCACTGATTACTGTATAAATGTCATTGGCAGTGAAGGGGTTAACCTGGGGGGGAGATCTAGGGGTTAACTGTGTTCCCTGGGTGTGTTCTTACCGTGGGGGGGTTGGGCTACCATGGGCATGAGAGATCTAACTGATCCCAGTGACAGGGATCAGTAGATCTCTCATTCCCCTACTAACAGAGCGGGGAACCGCCGTGTTTACATCGGCGGTTCCCCATTCTTTCCCTGTGGCCGCTCATCGTGGCTCGCCAGTGGACATCGGGTCCGCCCGAGCCGCGGGCACACTCCTCAGGAGTGCGGCGGGTGCGCACGCCACCTAGTGGCTGATTGCAGATCACTGTCTTTTTACGGCGATTTGCGCTCAGCATCTCGACTGCCGCCGTGAAAACACAGCGCCCAGTCGGGAACTGGTTAAAGTGTTCCAGTACAGTCCAGTGCAGGAATGCGATTGGAAACCACATAACCTACTATCCATGCGTCTTTGATGCAGAAAAATAAGCTGCACTGGACTGCATATGGTGTGAACTGGCCATTAAAAAGCAAGGTTTTTTTTGTTTTGTTTTTTTATTTATTTATTTATTTTTATTTCAGGTACTTATATAGCGCCGTCAATTTACACAGCCCTTTACATATACATTATACATTCACATCAGTCCCTACCCACAAAGAGCTTACAATCTAAGGTCCCTAATTCACATTCATACACATTCTAGGGCCATTTTAGACAGGATCTAATTTACCTCCCAGCATGTCTTTGGAGTGTGGGAGGAAACCGGAGAACCCAGAGGAAACCCACGCAGGCACAGGGAGAACATGCAAACTCCAGTCAGGTAGTGTTGTGGTTGGGATTTGAACCAATTAATCAGTAAAGAAACCATTATGGGACGCTATGATACGACTGATCATAACTCTGACCAAAGCTGATCAAAAAAGGAAGGAAAGGGTTAAATATTCCATAGGAGACAATTTAACCACTTCAGCCCCGGCAGGATTTCCCAGGTTAGGGCAAGAGCACTTTTTGCGATTCGGCACTGCGTTGCTTTAACTGACAATTGCACGGTCATCGCTTCTCGGCCTTTTGGCTAAGATCAAGTGTAGCATCTGTTCTTATCAGTTGCCAAAGGAGGCGCTGTGCTACTGTCCCGGCTTGGTGGGGATAGCAGTGGCTATGCGAATCTAGGCGTAAAAGAGACTGGAAGGCAAGTACTAAGGAGCTAGAGCCATTTGGAGGGGATGGCAAAGGCTTCTGGGAAAGCTGGACGGCCTCTCCCTAACTGAACACGGTGCTATGCTGGTCTGGCTGGAGGGCTGGGATGCCTGGCCTTTTGGCTGGGCCGGTGTTGTAACTGTGCCGGACAGTTGCTGAAGGAGGCGCTGAGCTGACGCCCAGGCAAAACGAGGCCGCGGGCTCTGCTTGGCAAATCCTGAGGCGTAATTGGATTCTGATGGACCCGGAAGAAACCTGGATCGGAGCACCCATGCTGAGCGCTGGGGCCGATCAACAGGGTGACCGGGAGCCGCAGGATCCTCCTAGCTGGTACGGGGAGACGCTGGTCTGGCCGGAAGGTCGGGCTGAAAGAAGCGGTCGTGCGACGTTGTACCCAAATGAAATTTGCGTCCTTTTTTCCCGCAAATAGAGCTTTCTTTTGGTGGTATTTGATCCCCTCTGCGTCATTTCTGATCACCGCTATAAACAAAAGAAGAGCGACAATTTTGCAAAAAAAAACCCCAATAATTTTACTTTTTGCTATTATAAATATCCAAAAAAATATATATATAAAAAAACAAATTTATTCATCAGTTTAGGCCAACATGTATTCTTCTACATATTTGTGGTAAAAAAAAAGAAATTGCAATTGGCATTTATTGATTGGTTTGCGCAAAAGTTACCGCGTTTACAAACCATGAAAATTCGTTTCTGGCGTTTTTACTATTTTTTTTTTACTAGTTATGGCGGCGATCTGCGATTTTTAGCAGTACTGCGATATTGCGGCGGACATGTCAGACATTTTTGACACTTTTTTGGGACCAATGCCATATATTCAGCGATCGGAAATTTAATTATCCACTGATTACTGTATGAATGCCACTGGCAGGGAAGGGGTTAACCTGCAGGGGGCGATCAAGTGGTTAAAGCGGAGTTCCACCCAAAAGTGGAACTTCTGCTTTAAGGGAAGGTGACCCCCTGACATCCCACAATTGGCATGCCATTTTTTTGGGTGGGTGGGGCCAGGGCCCCCTCCTTTCACAGGGTCCAAGGTCCACTTTCTCTCCTGCCACCACGGAGCCGGAAGGCAGTTCACCTCTCCCCCCTCCCTCCTGGCGATCTTCTGGGACACATCACATACGCCGGCCATTCATGGTGCGCAGCGCGATTCGCGCACGTGTAGTGCGCGCTTGGCTTTGAAACCAAAGCCGGGTGCCCACACCTGTGATGCCGGCGCCGCACGGAGGAAGGGGGAGAAGAGTGACGCTGTGGGCAGCCGTACCGCTGGAGCGAGGGACAGGTGAGTGTCCGATTATTAAAAGTCAGCAGCTACACTTTTTGTAGCTGCTGACTTTTAATAGGGTGGAACTCCGCTTTAAGTGTGTTCTCTAGGCGTGTTCTAACTGTGTGGGGCTGGGCTGGCAGGGGCATAAGAGATTGAACTGGTCCCGATTACAGGGGTCCATAGATCGCTGTCATGCCGCCATGTCAGAATGGGGAACCGCTGTGTTTTTCTACCTCTCTAACAGGCGATAGCATGTCGCCGACAGACATTGAGTCTGCCCGATCCGCAGCCACACTCAGGGCGCGCAGCCTTTTCTATAGCTGCAGGGCAGCCAATCAACAAGCGTTTCACTTGTTTGCCCTTAGAAGCCATTACAGCTATGCCTACTATTAGCATGGCTGTGTTTGGCCAGTGCATCATGTGACCCAGCCTCTATATGAGCTGGAGTCACGTAGTGCCGCGTGTCACATCGTCTCAGGCTAGTGTAGGGAGAGGATGCTACCGGCGCTGTGAGGGACAGATTACCGATCTAATATCATCTCATCCTGCATTACAGACAGATTCCAGGCAGTGCTGTGAGGTGAAAGATTAGCATTCTAAAACCATCTGATACTGGACTAGGTACAGTTTATTGGTGCTGTAAGGGGAAGATTATTGTTCTAAAATCATCTCATAGTGCTATAAGGAGAGGTTTCTGCTGCTCCTCAGAGGGACAGATTATTGTTCTAAAATCATCTCATAGTGCTATAGGGAGAGGTTCCTGCTGCTCCTGTGAGGGACAGATTATTGTTCTAAAATCATCTCATACTGGTGTAGGGAGAGGTTCCTGCTGCTGGTGTGAGTGGTGCATTTCTTGCACAAAAATAAAAAGTGCGTCTACGTTGTTGTTTTTAAAAAAAAAAGAAGAATAATTTATTCTTTTTTTTTTGTATTAATAAATAGTGCTACATAGTACATTTGCGTCCAGAATGAGGAGAGCGTCAAATAAGGGACGTGGTCGTGGTCATGGTGCTGCTGATGTTGGTGAAGTTCCTGTTGCAAGGAGAGGAAGTGGTTGATTTGTGCCAGCTACACTCACAAGTGAAACACTTTCCTCAGGTGCGAGTAGCCGACAGAACCTTCACCGGTATATGGTTGGCCCGAATGCCGCTCAACGAATGGTGAGGCCAGAACAAGTACAGGCGATAGTAGATTGGGTGGCTGACAATGCCTCCAGTTCCTTCACATTGTCTCCCACCCGGTCCCTTGATGAAAGCTCAGAGTTGGCACCTGAACCCCATGGCCATCTGTCTTTCACCTCAGCCCCTTGTAAATCAGCCAAGCAATCTGAGCCCCAAGTCATGCAGCAGTGTCTTTATGTTTTTTGATGACTCTCCTGGTGTGCTTTTTATGGGCCATCCACATAGCGCTGCCCCAGAAGTGGAAGACATTGAGTGCACCGATGTCCAACCACTTCTGTTGCAGGATGAGGACATGGAAACAGCAGCGCAGCACATTTCAGATGATGATGAAACACAGGTGCCAACTGCTGCAGCTTTCTACAGTGTGTAGACTGACAAGGAGTGCAGTGGTGAAGGGTGGGTGGAAGATGATGTGGAGGATGATGAGGTCCTAGACCCCACATGGAATGAGGGTCATGCGAGTGACGTGTGGAGTTTGGAGGAAGAGGTGGTGGTCGCACAGAGGCACCAGCACAGCAAAAGAGGAAGCAGGTTGCAAAAGCGGAGTGAGCGTCCCTTAGACAGTAGGCTTGCTACTACCCACAGCACCCAGGGACCTAGCACACCAAAGGCAGCTCAAAGGCGTTCCCCGGCATGGCAGTTCTTCAGACAATGTGCTGACGACAAGACACAAGTGGTTTGCAGGCTGTGAAATGAGAGCCTGAAGCGAGGCAAAAATGTTCTAAACCTGAGCACAACCTGCATGACCAGGCATCTAAATTCAAAGCACGAGCTGTAGTGGAATAATTACCTCAAAATCCAAGAAAGGTCTCTGCCTCCTCCTGCTTCCTCTTCTGCTGCTGCCTCGGCCTCTTCCTCCACCTCTACAGTGCCAGTGTCACCTGCCACCCAGCAAACAGACGATGTGACAGCAACGCCACCATGTCTGCCACCGTCCCCAAGCATTTCCACATGGTCCCATGGAAGCTTACAGCTCTCCATCTTCCAAACACTGGAGAGAAAGAGGAAGTACCCCCCTACCCACCCGCGATCCCTGGCCCTGAATGCCAGCATTTCAAAATTCCTGGCCTTTGAAATTCTGTCATTCCGTCTGGTGGACACGGACAGTTTTAAAAACCTTATGGCGGTGGCTGTCCCACAGTACGTGGTTCCCAGCCGCCACTACTTTTCCAGGTGAGCCATCCCTTCCCTGCACAAACAAGTCGGGGACAAGTTCAAGTGTGCACTGCGCAACGCCATCTGTGGCAAGGTCCACATAACCACTGATGCCTGGACCAGTAAGCACAGGCAGGGACGCTATATCTCGCTAACTGCACACTGGGCAAATGTAGTGGTGGGTGGGCCATTTGGCGCATGTCCTTCCGCCACCGAGGATTGCAGGACATTTCTCTTTGCCTCCTGTTGCCTCCTCCTACTGCGGGTTGTACTTGCATTTTAATTGTGTTTAATTAGTTTATATACACCAATTTTTACTATGTATGTTACACATCTGTGTTTTTTTGTATGTGATGACACAATTGATTCTATGCTAATTTCATTCGCTGCCTAAAGTGAGTTGCTGATCTTTCAATTTGGAGGTAATTACACTCACCTGGTTTTTCCTTTTCCCCTCCTCCTCTCTTTGTTTGAGAAGATCTTGAATTCATATTTAAGCAGCGATATGATCATACCATCTCTAGCTATGATTAAGCGTCAGATATAGACGTGAAACGCGTCAGCATTTATACCTGGGGTTTGTCCCCCAATATGCTCTGCTTGTATTTCATTTGATTTTACCAATAAACGGCAATTTTTGGAGTGCGGCTGTCTGAAGAACTTTTCTCAGTATCTCCTCTACTACCTCCTCATCCGGTCAGCGTAACACCTTCGCCACCAACATCAGCACATCCAGGGGGAAACAACAGCAGGCTGTTTTAAAACTGATATGTTTGGGGGATAAACCCCACACTGTGCAGGAGCTGTGGACGGGCATTGAACAACAGACCAATGAGTGGTTGTTGCCACTGAGTCTCAAGCCCGGCCTGGTGGTGTGCGACAATGGCCGAAATCTCGTAGTAGCTCTGGGCACATCCCTTGCCTGGTGCATGTACTGAATTTGGTGGTGCATAAATTCCTAAAAAAACTACCCGGATATGTCAGAGCTGCTGCAGAAAATGCGGGCCGTCTGTGCACGCTTTCGGCGTTCTCACCCTGCTGCTGCTCGCCTGTCTGCGCTGCAGTGGAGCTTCGGCCTTCCCACTCACCGCTTCATATGCGACGTGCCCACAAAGCGAAACTCCACCTTGCACATGCTGGAGAGACTGTGCAAGTGCAAGCAGCAGGCAATAGTGGAGTTTCAGCTGCAGCACGCACGGGTAAGTCGCTCTGCATAACAGCACCACTTCACCACCACCATTTGCGGTGTTTCGAGTACTCCACCAACATGGCCAGTGCCGATGACGCTGTTCTCAGCGTTACTATACCACTTCTATGTCTCCTTGAAAAAACACTTCGGGCGATGACGGAAGAGGATGTGGCACAGGAGGAGGAGGAGGAAGAGGAAGAAGAGGGGTCATTTCCACGGTTATCAGGCCAGTCATTCACAAGTGGCTCGGAGGGTAGGTTCCTGCACCAGCATAGGCCAGGTAAAAAATTTTCAAGCCAGGGCACAGTTCTGGAGGATGAGGAGGACGAGGATGATGATGATGAGGAGGAGGAACCGTGTTCACAGCAGGGTGGCACCCAACGCAGCTCGTGGGCATCACTGGAGTGTGGTTGGGGGGATACGGAGGACACAGATGATATACCTCCCACAGAGGACAGCTTGTCTTTGCCTCTGGGCAGCCTGGCACACATGAGCGACTACATGCTGCAGTGCCTGCTCAATGACAGCCGAGTTGCCCACATTTTAACTTGAATAGAACAACTTTATTCCACACTATAGTAAAACCGCCTTTAATAGATATATACGGCACATGTATACATGTTAGAGTAGGGCTTCACTGAGTGTGGAATGCACAAGAGAGCGGGGTTTCGGGTATTTGCTACCTTATTCAATAATAGAACAACTTTATTCCACACTCAGTGAGGCCTCCGTGATGGCTGCCTCATCCCGATATGTATCTACCAAATGGAACAAAATACCCCCTATGTGGGACTGTACTAGGCAGCAAAACACCATGAAACACTTTTATAAATTTAAACAAAGTATTTAATTATTTAAAAAAGAGTCTTATTGTCACTCAAATGAGGGACAAGTACAAGTAACTTGGCATACATCTAGTAATCTCATATAGAATGAAATTGGTCCCAGAGTAGATCAAATTCATATAGTGCATCACAGAAATATCTGTGGGGATACAGATACATAACTTTTGTGAAGGAGAAAGTAGTCCGTTGTCCGAAGATAGGAAGAGATGAAATTCGATGCCCAACGTTTAATGTTCTGGGTCCAATTAGGGCCCTTCATCAGGGCAAAATGCCAACGGAATGAGGTAATCTGTTGTTAGATGTTTTTTACAATTTTGCATTTCTGGTAGCAAAAAGAGAAAAATGGAGCAAGTAACACTGATAAACAACAACAAATATTGCAGAAGAATCACCCTACATTTCCATTATTAGTGTATAATAATCATTTGTTATAGTTAAGAGCAGGGGGAGCATTTTAACTGCTAATTACTGGGTGGCCACCCTGCTGGATCCCCATTACAAGGACAACATGCCGTCCTTGATTCCCTCACTGGAGTGTGATCAGAAGATGCATGACTACAAGCGCATGCTGGTAGACACGCTGCAGAGGGCATTCCCAAATGACACCGGGGGCTCAGTGTAAGCAGTGGAAGGCGAAGGCAGAGGAGGAGGAAGAGGTTGCCAACGCAGCTGTGGCACCGCCAGCACCTTAGAAGGCAGGGTTAGCATGGCCGAAATGTGGAAAAGCTTTGTCAGCAGCCCGCCACAACAAACAGCACCACCAGCTGTTAGGCAACGTCTTAGCAGGAGGCAGCATTTCAGCAACATGGTACAAGAGTATGTGTGCACACGCCTACACGTACTGACTGATGGGTCTGCCCCATTCAACTTCTGGGTGTCCAAATTGGCCACATGGCCTGAGCTTGCCGTTTATGCCTTGGAGCGTGTGTTTAGCACGGCAGGGGGTGTTATCACAGACAAGCGCAGCTGCCTGTCCACAGCCAACGTGGACAAGCTAACGTTTATTAAAATGAACCAGGCATGGATCCCACAAATACCTTGTGCAAATTTACCTTGTGCAGAATAGTCATTTAGACCGGCCTCACACAGCCATTGGTATACTTTTTTTTTTTAATATGTCTCAATATTTTGGGGGCTACCCCAATTAGAAAAAAACAAACAAAAAACAGTGTTGGCTACTTCCTCCTCCTCCACCGCCACTTCCACTACACCGCCACGGTCACGGCCTAGTCAACCTTCCACTCCACATCCACCTCCTCCTCCATTTTTTTTTTATGTGATTTTAAGTTATTTCCCTATCCACATTTGTTTGCAGAGCACTTGTCCTACTCTTACCCCCATTTTGCTACTCTAGCCCTTTCCAGGACTTTTTTACAGCCATTTTTGTGCCCAAAAGTTTGGGTCACCATTGACTTTAATGGGGTTCGGGGTCAAGTTCGGGTCAAGTTCGGTACCGAACCCGAACTTTTTTGTGAAGTTTAGCCGAACCCGACGAACCCGAACATCCAGATGTCCGCTCAACTCCACACCTAACTTGTGAAGCAATCATCGTTTATGTAAACGTGCACGCCCTACGCACATTTACTCAAATGCAGACACTGGGGTCGGTGGGAATGGTTTAATTTTTTTTGTTTATCGCTTTTTCCTTTTTTTTTTTTTTTACTTAACAATGATCTGCCAACCTTCTGTGAATCAGAGTCTTCTGAGTCAGATCCTTTAACAAGGTTGAGTCAGATCCGGAGCTTCAGTTCACTTGCTTGTCAGAAGACTCAGCATGTGAAACGAAGGATCAATTCATGAATAGGTTCATGTCAATGAACAGTTCGAAATGAACCCATTCACATAAAAGATCCGAACTTCCCAATTCGGAGATGTTAGAAATCTGCCCGGAGACTGGTGACATCACAAGGAGGGGGGGTGGGATTGGTGGAATATTCAGAGAATGGAATAAAGCAGTGGGTGGGGCTTCAGTCGGTGTCCTGTAGACTGTTTTACTATAAATACATTTAGGGCCAGTTTGCATCACATGCGGGCCAGTGCGTTTTTTTTAATGCATAAAAAATGTATGGAAAGTAGATTATATGGTTTTCAATGGCATAGTTCACACCAGTGCGGTCAATTTCAGTGCGTTCCAGTTCCAGAAAAAAATGTAGAACATGCTGCATTTTTTCTGCACTGAATCGTACTGGAGCATGGTAAAACGTATCAAACATGCACCGGAACGTACCAAAAACGCACTGGAAAGCCTAAAAACACACCAGAATGTACCAAAAGTGCACCAGAAAGCATAAAAACACACCGGAACATACCAAGAATGCACCGGAAAGCATAAAAACACACTGGAACGTACCAAAAACGTATTGGTAGGCATAAAAGCACACCGTAACGTACCAAAAATGCACGGAAAGCATAAAAACACAACGGAACGTACCCAGAATGCACTGGAAAGCGTAAAAACACACCAGATCGTAACAAAAATGCACCAGAAAGCATAAAAACACACCGGAACGTACCAAAAACACACCGGAAAGCATAAAAACACAGCGGAGCGTACCAAGAAAGCACTGGAGAGCGTAAAACCACACCGGAACGTACCAAAAACGCACCGGAAGGCATAAAAACACACCGGAACGTACCGAAAACGCACCGGAAAGCATATAAAAACACAGGAACGTACCAAAAATGCAAAGCAATGAATTAAAAACGCACTGGAAAGCATAAAAACGCACCAGAACTTACCAAAAACGCACCGGAAAGCATAGAAACACACTGGAACGTACCAAACACACACCGGAAAGCATAAAAACACAGTGGAACGTACCAAGAAAGCACTGGAGAGCGTAAAAACACACCAGAACATACCAAAAACGCACCGGAAGGCATAAAAACACACCGGAACGTACCAAAAACGCACCAGAAAGCATTTAAAAACACAGGAACGTACCAAAAACGCACCAGAACGTACCAAAAATGCACCGGAAAGCATAAAAACACACCGGAACGTACCAAAAACACACTGGAAAGCATAAAAAAATGCACCGGAACGTACCAAAAATGCACCGGAAAGCATAAAAACACACACGAAAGGCCACACAAAAACCATGCAAGGTCACACAAAAATACGAAAGGCCACGCAAAAACCATT
>BLSH010187940.1:839-21945 GCA_018402905.1 Glandirana rugosa | reverse complement strand
ATGTGGAGCAGTCTCTATCTCTCTAGGGGCAATGTGGAGCAGTCTCTCTCTCTCTCTCTCTCTCTCACTCTCTCTCTCTCTCTCTCTCTCTCTCTCTCTCTATGGGGGCAATGTGAAGCAGATCTCTCTCTCTAGGGGAAATGTGGAGCAGTCTCTTTCTCTCTATGGGGGCAATGTAGAGCAGATCTCTCTCTCTCTGGGGGCAACGTGGAGCAATCTCTCTCTCTGGGGCAATGTTAAGCAATCTCTCTCAGAGGCAATGTGGAGTAATGTCTCTATCTCAGGGGCAAAGTGGAGCAGTGTCTCTCTCAGGGGGCTATGTGGATCAGTCTCTCTCTCTTGCTGGGGGCTAGGGATGGGCAGATGGTTCAGATCGAGCATAAGTTTGTCACCCGTTCGGGTTGTTCGTCCACTGAGCACACAGTCAATAGGTTGTTAAGGAGTGGGGCCAGAAAGCCGGCCGCATCATCCTTAACAACAAAATAGTCATCAGCTGTCAGTAAGATTCCCCCCAATCCATACCAGGCCCCCCAGATTGTGTACATCTCTATTTTTGATACTGACTATTTATTTGTACAAAACTCCCTTTCCAAGTTATTTCCCCCTTTCCCTTCCCTTATTTTTTTTATGGAATGCCTTTGGCACAGCGGCCATTTTTGTACATTTTTTTACAGCCAATGGGGACATGGATGTTTTTAGCGGGATGTAAGTGTAGCATCCTCTAGTGTGCTACTAGTGGTAGTGTAGGAAAAATTAGCTGACTCATGCTTACCCTGTGAGTCTAAAATTGGGTCATGGGTTTACCTTAGGTCAATGCTGGGTGACTCATGCAGGCAAGTCTCTGGTGCCTCCTGGTTCTGGAAAGTTGGAGAACATTCTAGAAACTAGAGGGCAAAGGCTAGAAAGGCTGTCCTGCATACTTAGGGGAGCTTGGCCAATCCCTAGGCAGTGGGCCTGGCAGGGTGGTCAGTCTGGCCCTTAAGTATGGATGAGTCATGCTGGCATGGGAGTCAGGTGAAAGATGGAGATGGGAGTGCTGAGGGGACTGTTGGTGGCCCTTGAGGCAAACCCTCTAGTCTGGGGGGGTGCTCTGTCTCAGGCTGGGGCTCAGGTGCTGACTAGGAAGAATCCTACAATAGAAACAGTTTGGAAAGAGTCTGAGAGGCAGCGGGAGCAAGGAGGCAAGGAGGACAGTGTGAGTACTACAGCATGGTCAGGGAGAGTCTGCCACACGTAGCATGCCTCTCTGAAAGATAGCGGTGTGCTTAATTCTTATCTAAACTTACCCTGGGAGATCTCAAGAGTCAGTCGGGTAGACTGGTGAAGAGGCAGCCAGGTCGGCTGGCATTTCCTGCAGTGGGTAGAGCTGGGACCAGCATCTGAAAGGGAGTTGGAGGCACTCCAGAATACAGTTCACAACACCCTGTGCTACTTTTTAGAGGGACAGAAAGTTCCTAGTCCATAAGGGGCTGTTGCATCATTCTCACTTAAAGACTGTCAGAGTCCATGAGTGAAGACACAAATATGAGACTGTACATAGTGAGAAAATTGTCCCTTACTTTGTTGCTACCAAGTTGGGCATCCCATAATTCCTATTATCTATCCAAACTATTACCCCTAATAAAACATAAAAACCAAGCTTAAAGACTGTTCCTTGTGTTCGGATGAAAGCTGGAATATGGTATTTGCTTGGCTGTGTAGGAGTGGGGAACCCAGTCATCTGCAACCCCTACAAGGGTAGTACCACAGAAGTTTCCTGACTGATACTAAAGGCCAAACAGCAGGAATACAACTTGTCTCTGGGGGGAGAAATAGTTGAGGTACAAGTGGAGGAGAAGAGAGACCGGCAGAAAAAATGGAAAGCGTGTAAAGCAAACTGGGAGAAATGGAGAAGAAAAAAAAGCACAAGCCCTGTTCACTGCAACACTTTACAACTTTTTAGCACAAGTGTTCCAAAGGTTACCCTGGATGGTTCTGGATCCTAGGAATGCCCCAGGCAGTACGTAAAAGATGAAGCCATGAAGAAAAAAATCAACAACAGCAGCCTACATATTTCTCTCACTTACTTTCGCTTAACCAGACCCCCCAACCATTCCAGATCCCGGATGATAGTACTAGGCTCAGACTCCATGGGGTTGATTTACTAAAACTGGAGAGTGCAAAATCTGGTGCAGTTCTGCATAGAAACCAATCAGCTTCGAGGTTTCTTTGTCAGAGCTTAATTAAACAAGCTGAAGTTAGATGCTGATTGGATACCGTGCACAGCTGCACCAGATTTTGCACTCTCCAGCTTTAGTAAATCAACCCCTATGTAACAACACTCCTTTTTACCATGTTGCAGCCATGTCCACCTTTCACCTCAAAATCACTCAACGCGGCCACAGATGGGTAGAAATTTAAGAAGAACTTATAAGCATTTCACACGAGACCCTCACAAAATTTACTACGACTTGGTTCAACTGGCAAAAATTCAAATCTTCAAGCGACTACCTATTAAACAACATCCCTCCCTAAATCTTAACTAAAACAACGGCTCTATATGCTTCTAATGTGATGGGGGGGAGACTTAGCTGGCCTATGTCTGCCCCCATACACGAATACCCCCTCTTCCTACCCTACCAAGATATCATTATAACCTCTCCCCTCCCTTTCTGTTTCTTACTTTCCCTCTTCCCCCCTATCTTTTCCTTCTCCCATCCTTCCTACATACCAATAGTTCTCTCGTCCTATTATCTTATCCCAAACAATACAGAGTAACTAAATGTCTCGTGTTTTCAACCCTTCACATTTAAAATTTAACATACTGCAGGGGAACCTCATGCCCTGATTTCACATAACCAGAATCAGAGTAGAAAGAACTTCTCTCTTAAATCATTCCCTTCTACAAATCTCATCTAAATTTAAATCATAGCCTCCCTATATCCCATTCATCCTTAGCATTACTACCCCTCTTAATTACCAGATACCTTATGGTACTCCACCTGACTAAAGAACTTGTGATTCCATACGCCCAATGTTCTGTATTGTTGCCTACTCAATTTTATGCTAAAATATGTTCCTTCTTAGTTTCTTTGTATGTACAACATCTGTGATTACTTTTCCTGTATGTAGAATTACTTTCAATAAAAACTTTATGAAACAAAAAAAAAGAAATTTAAATTATTAATTTTAGGAAAAGAACATTGTAAGATGATGAGATGATGAGAACGTTCCAAGGAGCAGGATGATTTTTTTTTCTCTAAGTAACGAATTTCTAACAGCGTATGTGGTTTTTATTCTGTAAAGTCCATTCATTCCAAAATCAAATGTTAACAGCTATTGGAAAAAAATATTCCAAATAATTGCAGAGATAACTGGAATCCTTGTTGCATCTGACCCAGCCTTAGCATTACTTAATCTGGATATGGACCGGATTCCCTTTATCTTCCGAAGCACAATAGCCAATATACTTCTGGCGGCCAGATTAGTTCTAACCAGGTATTGGAAACGGGACTTGGCCTCTAATCCCTCAGAAACTATCAAAACAGTTCAGCAACATTATCTATATGAACGCCTACTAACGGCAAACAGACTTTCCTCTCGGGCATTTGAGCATTTGTGGTCTCCATGGACTACCTGGTACTCCACTAGAGCTCAAACTCTCACCTACCAAGCACCCTAAACCCCATTGGTCCTTTTTAAATCCACGTCCCTCCTTAACCCTTGCACGCATTCTTGGTTTGTCCTTTCCTGATGATGGTCCATATTTAAATGATGTGTCTCCTTAATTATAGGTAGATCGCTTGTCATCAAAACTAGTCAAATATATTACATATTCTGTACTATGCATAGATGTTATTCTTACTACAACATATGTTAATACATTGTCTGTCAATTTATCTTTATGATCACTACTGTTTGAACCAGCGGTGTACCCGCCTGTAAGCATTTGTACTTGTTTACTTGTCTATTTGAAAATACAATAAAAACTATTTTGAAAAAAAAAAAAAATCAAATGTTAAATGAAACAAAATATTTGAAGTGGCATTTAAATGTTCTGAGATTTTTTGCATAAATTTTCGAAAGAATTTCTGTTCAAAATTGTATCCATCTACGGCCAGCTTTTGCGTGTCATGTGTCTTCTCTACACCAGTCTTTCTCCCTTTATCACTCTTCTAATGATAGGAGAAAAGATTATCTTTACTACTGTGTGAAAACCTTCCCTCCTCTGTACTCTGCTCTCTGTGTCACTGATCCAGCCCAGCCTCACCATGTGTAAGACAACATGACCCCTCCCAACTGCATTCTTCCCCAGCGTCATTTCATTTCCTCGTCTGCTCTCAGCGATGGCGGCGTCTGCTGATCTGAGAGCTGAGCTGGAATGTTCCCTCTGTCTGAACATTTATACAGATCCTGTAACCCTGAAATGTGGACACAACTTCTGCCGGCTCTGTATTGATCGTGTGCTGGATACACAGGGGGGGTCTGGAGGATATTCCTGTCCTGAATGCAGAGAGAAATTTCAGGATCGTCCTGCACTGCAGAGGAACATAACACTGCGTAACATAGTGGAGAATTTGCTGTCTCCTCAGCCAGATCAGGAGGTCTTCTGTACTTACTGTGTGGACTCTCCTGTACCTGCTGTTAGATCCTGTCTTCTCTGTGAGGTTTCTCTGTGTGATAAACACCTGAGAGTCCACAAAAAGTCCCCAGAACACATCTTATGTGACCCCACCTTGTCCATGGAGAGCTGGAAATGCTCCGTCCATAAGAAGATCCTGGAGTATTACTGCACTGAGGATGATACCTGTATCTGTGTGTCCTGCAGTTTGGCCGGAGAACATCGGGGACACCAGGTGGAGATGCTGGATGAGGCTTCTGAGAAGAAGAAGGAGACACTGAGGAATGTTCTGCAGAAACTTCTGACAAAGAGAGAGGAGACGGAGGAAAGAGTCCAGAGTCTGCAGGAACACCGGAGGAAAGTAGAAGAAGAAGCAGCTGGTGACACCGAGAGAATCACTGCCCTGTTTAGAAATCTCAGGAGACGTCTGGAAGACCTGGAGAAGGAAGTCCTAATGGACATCTCTGGGCGGGCAGAGCGGGTCTTCCTCCCGGTGTTGGATAAGATTCGGGACCTGGAAATAAAGAAGGAGGAGCTGTCCAGGAAGATGCGTCACATTGAGGAGCTGTGTAACGTGACGGATCCACTGACTGTCTTACAGGAATCAGACACAGGTGACTTGTGTGATACTGAGGATGGAGATAATGAGGACAGAGAGAGACATGAGAAGCTCCTCCATGATGGAGGGGGTCCAGATGTGGCTGGGATATCACACACATTACACACATTATCGGATATAATCAGAGAGGTAACTGTATACTTCCCTATTCAGAAAGCTGCAGACATATTACTGGATGTAAACACAGCGCATAATTTTCTACAGATATCAGATGACAGGAAAACTGTATCCTGGTCAGATAGAAACCAGAAGCGCCCCAAAACTACAGAGAGATTTCAGGATTATCCTCAGGTGTTGAGTAGTCGGAGTTTCTCCTCCGGGAGACATTACTGGGAAGTGGATGTTGGGGGATCAGATGAATGGAGAGTTGGGATGTGTTACCCCAGTATAGAAAGGAGAGAACAGCAGTCTCTGATTGGATTTAATAACAAGTCCTGGGGTTTGGCCAAGTCTGGTAATCAGCATGGGGTGAGACATGACAATAAAGAGATCCCCTTATCTGACAGTATCTCTAGTAACAGAGTCAGGATATATCTGGATTATGAGGCCGGGCGGATCTCCTTTTATGATCTGTGTGCCCCGATCCGACACCTCCACACCTTCACCACCACCTTCACTGAGCCTCTCCATGCTTTGTTATGTGTATGGGAAGATTGTATAAAGATACATGAGGGGGATCAGGAGATATCTGCCCAGAGACTGGTGACATCTCAGGGAGGAGGGTTGGGGTTGGTGCAATATACAACCAATAGAATAAAACAGTGGGTAGGGCTTTAGTCGGTATCCTGTTGGCTTTTTACTTTAAATAAATATAAGTGAGACGTCTCCCCCTTTCACTGATCACTGTAATTGGGCAGAATATCTGTTCAGTTAGTGCAGTAACATGTTCCTATTGGTCAGTGAGGAAAGGCCGTGGCCTATATAATGATCTACCTATTCTCTGCCTCACCACCTGTCCCCTGGACCCTGTCCCCTCACAATTACTGCGATCACTTTCTTGCTCTATCCTAAACTCTCTAACCCACAACTTCAACCTCTCCTCTGGCACCTTTCCCTCCCCACTCAAACATGCACTGATTACCCAAACTTAAACAACCCTCACTGGACACCATGGGTTTGAATAACTTAAGACCCATCTCCCTGCTTCCATTTGCCCCCAGGTTTCTTGGATGCCATGCCCACAACCGTATGAGCTCCTACCTCACTGACAACAACCTTCTCGATCCCCTAGAATCTGGATTTCATCCTCAACATTCCATTGAAACTGAACTACTAAAACTATCCAATGACTTACTAACTGCTAAAACCAATGGCCAGTACTCCATACTCGTACTTTTGGACCTTTCTGCTGCCTTCGACACAAATGACCACCCACTTCTCCTCAAAAAACTCCACTCCCTTGGCCTCTGTGATACTGCTCTTTCCTGGTTCTCCTCCTGCCTATCTCAGTGCACTTTCAGTAACACATATAACACCATCTCCTCCGCTCATCTTCCTCTTTCTGTTGGGGTACCCAAAGGTTCCATCCTTGGACCCTCCTATTCCCTCACTGTACCTCTTCCCTGGGGCCGTTGATAACCTCCCATGGCTTCCAATACCACCTCTATGCCGACGAAACCCAGATCTATCTCCACACCCCCTCAATCTTCTCACGTATCACAAACTTACTGAGCAAAATATCAGTATAGATGTCACACCACTTCCTCAAACTCAATCTTCTCACGTATCACAAACTTACTGAATGACATATCGGTATGGATGTCACACCACTTCCTCAAACTCAATCTTTCTAAAACTGAGCTTGTTATATTTCCTCCTCTCCAATCTACTCCCCATGACTGTACCACTGAGATCAACGGCTCAACCATTGGTACCTCAACACAGGCTAAGGTGCTGGGTGTAATTCTAGACTCTGACCTCTCCGACAGCCCCACATTCAATCACAGGCTACATCTTGCTGCATTAACCTACACAACACTTCAAGAACTTTCCCCTTCCTAACTAATGACATTACAAAACAGCGTATTCACTCCTCCCAAGACCCCCTGCTCTTTAGTTACCTCCTCCCATGCTTGCCTCCAGGACTTCTCCAGAGCCGCTCCTTTCCTCTGGAACTCCCTACCTCATTATGTACGGTCAGCCCCTACCCTGTCCACCTTTAGGCGATCTCTGAAAACTCACTTTTTCAGGGAAGCCTACCCCACCTCCACCTAAGAACTGTACCAGAGTCACCTCCATCAGATCATCCCCCGCAGATATTACCTTTTGTACCACCCCCCCTCTTTAAATTGTAAGCTCCACAAGCAGGGCCCTCCTATTCTTTTGGTATTGAACTTTATTGTGATTGTACTGTCCCCCTCTACATTGTAAAGCGCTGCGTAAACTGTTGACGCTATATAAATCGTGTATAATAATAATAATATCTATCTTTCTTTCTGTCTGTCTATCTATCTATCTATCTATCTATCTATCTATCTATCTATCTATCTATCTATCTATCTCATGACAATTTGACATATAATTGGTAAACAGAAATATATCACAGCGTGTGACATGAGCAATCTCCTCCCCATGTCGCTCCCCCTACTATTTGCCCCTCCCCCACGTGCAGTTACTCTGTGCAGGGTCCAGTGCAGTCGCTGTGATGGGATAGGATGTGGGCATATCTCCTCTCTTTCAACCTCCTATTTCATACAATCTATTCTAAAAGAGGAAACACATGAAGAAATGATCCCGAGATTTACTAGGGAAAGAAAAAATGGGATTTATCACTAATATAATGATATTACTATAATAATGTATGATTACTAGAACTGGAATGTGTCCCCAATATAATGTGTCCCCATAGAATGGATCACCAATAAAATTCTATGGGGTCATTTTTATAATGGATCCTAATATAATGTGTCCCCATAGAATGGATCACCAATAGAATTCTATGGGATCACTTTTATAATGGATCCTAATATAATGTGTCCCCATAGAATGGATCACCAATAGAATTCTATGGGATCACTTTTATAATGGATCCTAATATAATGTGTCCTCATAGAATGGATCACCAATGGAATGGAATTCTAAGGGATCACTTTTAGAATGGATCCCATAGAATGGATCGCCAATAGGACAATATTGGATCACTTTTATAATGGATCCTAATATAATGTATCATTGTGATGTTGTATCTTATAATCGCTGGATGTGTCCTGGTGATGGGAGGAGAATTAGGAAAGGAGATGTTAATGTGAATAAACTTTTTTTCTCTATTGTACATGTGAAGTGTTGGTGATATATCTCAAAAATAGTAAAATGTATATCTGCTGATGAATACTTTGTGATTTCTGTGGTGATGGATCAATGTGGGGCTGTTTCAACCCTGACTGGTGGTTTTGAGGGGGTTTGTGGGCAGGGTTTAACAAAATCTGGAAGCCCCGTTTATTGATTGGAGAACTCCCAGACACCACCTTCCCCATGTGAATGAGTACGGGGGACATAGTACACTCATTCATAAAAAAAAAAAAGTGTGACCTAGAAATAAAGGCACCCAAACATGTGACAAGTATTTAATAAGACATAACATTCCCCCCAAAAATGTTCCTCATTGTAAACCCATCATCAAAACACAATGCCCATCACACACCAACTGAAAAAAACCTGACAACCTACAGTAGTGTACACAACCAATCCTGATACCTGTAGCCAAACTACAGTTCCCTGAGCTGTCATCGGCTATCTAAGGCTACAATATGAGCTAAACTAATAAGGAGCCAGGGTTCCGCTAGACTAACTGAGTTTTATTTGGAGCCTAGCTGCATAGGGGGGCCCAAAATCCAAGAAGCCCTTCAGGCTTTTAAGGGGCATACATTACACATCTAATTTCCTGTCTGCTTATCACATTTTGGAGGCCCTGAAGCACTAGGACAGTTGAAACACCCACAAATATACTCAGAATTACACCCAAAAATACATTCTGCTACTCCTTGTGAGTATGGGGATACCACATGTGTGAAACTTTTTCTGTGACTGGACTGATTATGTACCAGACATTGTATCTTGTGTATCACAAAAATCATCCAACATTGTATCAAAAACAGTGTGCTGTAATGCTCGCCTTGCCTTGTAACAGCTCCTGTTTCTATAAGCCAAGCAAGCCTAGCCTACTGGTAGATGCCTTCCCCCTGGCTTAACAAGGGTGATCAAAAAAGTACCTCTGGTTTGGGGGTGCAGTTGTCCACAGAGGATGGCTAGGACTGGTGTCTCACAAGAAAGTAGTCAGTGGGACATGTTTATGGATCAGTAGAGGTGGCAGGCAGAAATGTGGTCAGCAAACAGGCAAAGGATCAGTCGAGGTGGCAGGCAGAAATGTGGTCAATAAGCAGGCCAAGGTCAGTACAGGCGGCAGCCAGAGACATGTTCAGCCAACAGGAAAAGGATCAGACCAGGCGGCAGGCAGAAATATAGTCAATAAACAAGTGGGAGTCAGTTCAGGTGACAGGCAGGAATGTGGTTAGTATGCAGGTAAAGGCATGGGCGTCGCTAAGGTGGGGCTGACAGGGCTGCAACCCCCAGGCTGCCCCCTGAAAAGCCCGGGGCTCGGGCATGGAAAAGGCTATTATTAGCCCCTAGGCTCTGGAGAATCCCCAGAGCCACCCGCTGCTAGAAGTCCGGGCCGGCTATGATAATGTCTCCGCCGCCATTTTTAAGAAGACCAGCTTACTGAAGCATTGTAACATGCCGAGGGGAAGAAACAATAGGTGGAGCCGGCTGCTAATAGAAATGAAGCTGCCGCCAACCTCCGTCCCGTGACTTGCTGATGTGACCTGTTATGGAAAAGGGGGCGGCGGTTGGCAGCAGCTCCATTTCTATTGGCAGCCACCCGGCCGGCCCTGCCTCTTGTTTCTTCCCCTCGGAGTGACCATGCTTCAATCAGGAGAGGTGAGAGCGGGTCTTTTGTAATGGCGGTGGCTAGCGGGGCACCTGTGATGTAAGGAGGCACTCTGATCGTTGCACTGGGGACACCTGTGATGTAAGGAGGCACTTCTTTCTTCCTCCATCCCTCATTAATCTCAGCCTCGAACCACACCCCCTTTGAGACATGCCAAGTTAAGCCACGTCCACTATTAGTTTAAACCACACCCATTTTCTGCTGCGGCACACTCTGCGGTGTTCACCCCACATCTCCTCGGGCTGAAGCACCTGGGTTTTTTCCCACCTAGCAACGCCCCTGGGTAAAGGATCAGTTCAGGCGCCAGGCAGACATGTGGTCAAACATGCCTGGGTCAATTCAGGCATGACTGTGTAAATATTCGCCAGTACACCGCGCATCTTCAAATAAGTCAGAATGTTTTTTTATTGAAGAAAGATCACTGAAAAGTGCAAGGCTTTAGAGCCACACAAGGCCCCTTTGTTAGGCATATGAGGGCAGCGGACAGAGATGTGATCAGAATGTAAGAAAATGATTAATCCAGGGGGCAGGCAAGTGGTCAATAAACAGGCCAGGGTCAGTTCAGGCAGTTCAGGGTCAGTTCAGGCAGCAGGCAGAGATATGGCCAGTATGCAGGTAAGGGATCACTCCAGGTGGCAGGCAGAAATGTGGTCAAACGGGCCTGGGTCAGTTCAGGCAGCAGACAGAGACATGGTCGGAATGTAAACAAATGATCAATCCAGGCAGCAGGCAGAAACATGGTCAATAAACAGGAAAGGGTCATTTAAGGTGACAGACAAAGGTGATACTGCACAGGGGCCTGCACTGGCTGTACTGCCACTGTACTGATTTGGTGGCAATCACTGTTCCTGTCTGTACTGGCTCTGGTATCACTGTCATGTGTGTGGTTAAACGTTGGGATTTTTTCTTCTTCACTGATGTGCGCTGATGAGGCTGCACTGATGGGCACTGATGAGGTGGCACTGATGGGCATTAATGGGCACTGATAGGCTGCACTGATGGGCACTGATGAGGCGGCACTGGTGGGTACTGATGAGGTGGCACGAATGGGCACTGATTAGGGTTGCCACATCATCCCTTTAATCCAGGACACATATGAATTACCCAGGTTCTGAGGCTAATTTAATGCAGATAAGGTACCAAGTGAGTTTAACCACTTCAGCCCCGGAAGGATTTCCAGCTTTAGGACCGGAGCCCTTTTTGCGATTCGGCGCTGCGTCGCTTTAACTGAAAATTGCGCGGTCGTGCGACGTTGTACCCAAACGAAATTTGCGTCCTTTTTTTCCCACAAATAGAGCTTTCTTTTGGTGGTATTTGATCCCCTCTGCGTCATTTCTGATCGCCGCTATAAACAAAAGAAGAGCGACAATTTTGCAAAAAAACCCAAATTTCTTACTTTTTGCTAACATACAAATCCAAAAAAATATATAAAAAAACATTTTTTTTCATCGGTTTTGGCCGATTTATATTCTTCCTCATATTTTTGGTAAAAAAAATCGCAATCGGCGTTCATTGATTGGTTTGCACAAAAGTGGTCGCGTTTACGGATGATGAGAATTCATTTTTGGGGTTTTTATTTATTTTTACTAGTAATATAGGCGATCTGCGATTTTTAGCGGTACTGCGATATTTCAGCGGACATGTAGGACCATTTTGATACTTTTTTGGGACCATTGGCATTTATACAGCGATCAGTGCTATAAAAATGCACTGATTACTGTGTAAATGTCATTGGCAGTGAAGGGGTTAACCTGCAGGGGGCGCTCTAAGGGTTAACTGTGTTCCCTGGGCGTGTTCTAACTGTGGGGGGCTGCCCTAGCTGGGGAAGGGAAGTGGTCACAGCCTCCACATACAGGAAGGCTGTGATCACAGCCCTTCCCCCTTCACAGAACGGAGGTCCGTGTTTACATACCTCCGTTCCTTTGCTCCGGGGGGGCCATCGCGGGTAGCCGGCGGCAATCGAAGCCACCGCACCCGCTCCCTGGCCCTCCCCGAACACAGTGAGCGCACGCGATTTGACGGCGATTTGCGCTCACCAGCCACCTTGCCGCCGTCAGATGCCGATCGGCGGTCAGCAAGGGGTTAATTACCACCTTAATCAGCCACAGAACCTGAGTAATTAATATGTGTCCTGGATTAAAGGGATGATGTGGCAACCCTAGCACTGATAGGCAGCACTGATGGTCACTGATAGCAGGCACTGATGGGCACTGATAGGTGGCACTGATGGGCAATAGTAGGCGGCACTGATAGGTGACACTGATGAGGCAGCACTGATTGGCAGCACTGTTGGGTGCTTGTTGGCAGCACTGGTGGGCACTGATTGGCAGCACTGGAAGGCACACATTGGCAGCACTGGTGAGCACAGATTTGCAGCACTGGTGGGCACTGTTTGGACTGCACTGATAATCAGGACAAAGATAATCACTCCCCTGATGATCAGGATCAGTGTACACGTCCCTTTTAGAGAAGCCGGTTATCGGCTCTCTTCTCCTTTCCTTGCGCTGTCGGCGTGAGGAAAGGAGTGCCGAAAACTAGCTTCTGTTTACATCCGTGATCAGCTGTGATTGGTCACAGCTGATCACGTGGTAAAGAGCTGCTGATGGGACACTGTGATTACAGGGCATGCAGCAGGCGCAATCACTGGAGACCATCATATGATGGTCCTGATGGAACTAGCCGTCCGCGTTGTAGCTATCATTTGGCTATAACGTGGTCAGCAAGGGGTTAATGACTTCAGAGGAAACACTAGGTGTAAGCCCATTTTGTTTTAAGCTTATTCAATTAATCCTCCAATCAATGTGTATCACTCTATGGATCTCTGTAATGGTCATCCATACCGGGCACCTGATTAGCTGTGTGTGTGTGTAGCAACTATTTTGTTTGCATCACAAGTCTCCCCTGCCATTTTGTCATAAGAATGCATAGCCACAGTGTCATGTATCTGATAGGAGAATGAAGTGACGAGGTCGTCCTCTCTTATATCTCCCGCCCTGGCCCCACTGAGGATGAGGCAGAGGGTGCCGAGGGACACGAGTTCCTGTGGGTGTTGACTGGAGAACCTGCAGCAGGGAATGCGACTCCAAGGAGACTGTGGAACCAGAGTAGCAGGAACAGCATTAGTGTTCAGAGGACTGGTCCAGAATAAAGGGGGAACTCCGCTTGCGCTGATGGTTCTGGATAGGCAGCTTGTCAGGACTCAGGAGACTTGAACATACAGCAGTGTACAGAGACAGCCAGGCAAGAACTCGAGTAGTACCGGGAGCTAGGATCATAGGCAGAATCAGACTCTTAGGAATTGTAAGCTCTAACGAGCAGGGCCCTCTGATTCCTATTGTACCAAATTGTGATGTAACTGTACTGTCTGCCTCCATTTTTGTAAAGCGCTGCGCAAACTGCGGGCGCTATATAAATCCTGTATAATATTAATAATAATAGCCGGGGTCATCAACAGGCAGGCAGCAAGGTACAAAGTCATGTGCAGAGCCAAAATCAGGGATGGAGCCGGGTCAAGGGTAAACAAAAAGGCAAGAGCAGAATCCAGGATCAGGTCAAGAACACGCAACGTCAGCAACAAGGAGGACATGCATGATCAATCAGCAACATAGGACACAGCGGAAGATCAGTCATCAAAGAATATGGGAATGAGCTCCCTTTAAATAGCCCCTTTGGCACCAACAGGGATTGTGCCTGCGCGCAAATTTTCTGTGCGCATGCGCGTGCCTGTTAATAGTTATTTGGGAGTTACCATACGCATATCTAAGTGCCAGGCATCTCACAAGGATTCCCTAACACACAGTGGCCTTCTCCCCCTTCTTCCTTCGCTTTATAAAAAAAAAAAATGATACTAGACCTTATCAATCCATTGATCAGACACACAGACCTCTCCATTACCCAATCCACAATTTAAGCCTAGAACCCTAAGGCTCCATTCACACCCGAGCGATCGGGATCGTAGAATCGTGGCAAAACGCAGAACGTGTTTGCGATGCCATTATTTCATAATGGCACCCCAAACGTGGGGTGATTTTGCCGCAATTGGTGAGCAACAAATCGCTCTACAATGCAACCGCAATTGCTCCTGGCTCTGTGCCAAGATTTGGTACATGAGCTTCTTTGGAGCATTTTTGGAGCAAAGCAAAGCCCATTCAAATGAAGGGTGCTACTCTGAAAAGCTCCAATAGAAAACCAAAAGGAGGCTAAAAAAATCGAGCTGCAGCAGCTGTCATTGCAGATCACTCAGGTGTGAATGGAGCATGAAAAAACTGTCACCCTCCCAAGCTGACAGAGAAATAACAGATACCAGTCGTAAATAATTCAGTTGGAGGGGATGGCCAATGTACATCTCTACAGATGGGTTAGAAGTTATAGCATTTTTCATAACTCATGAAATAATAATAGCACAGCCAGAATATAGACATATTTATCTCCCTCAGTTAATTTACAGTGTTTTGAGCCAATCAACAAGCTTTTCATTAGTTTGCCCTTAGAAACCATCACAGCCATGCCTACTAATGGCATGGCTGTGATTGGCCAGTGCATCATGTGACCCAGCCTCTATATGGGGCTGGAGTCACGTAGCACCGTGTGTCAGATCGTCTCAGACAAGAGTAGGGAGAGCTTCATGCCGCTGCTGTGAGGGAAAGATTAGCGTTCACAACCATCTCAGACTGCTTTAGGAAGAACTTCATTGCGGTCCTGTGAGGGAGACATTAGCGTTCAGAACCATCTTATAGTGCATTAGGGAAACGTTACTGTTGGTGCTCTGAGGGAGAGATTCTCATTCTAAAACCATCTACTACTGCATTAGAGACAGGTTCCTGTTGGTGCTCTGAGGCAGAGATTATCGCTCTAAAACCATCAACTACTGCATTAGGGAAACATTCCTGTTGGTGCTCTGAGGGAGAGATGCTCATTCTAAAACCAACTACTACAGCATTAGGGAGAGGTTCCTGCTGGTGCTCTAAGGGGGAGTTTAGCGTTCTAAAACCATCTACTACTGCATTAGGGAGAGGTTCCTGTTGGTGCTCTGAGGGAGAGTTTATCATTCTAAAACCAACTACTACTGCATTAGGGGGAGGTTCCCGTTGGTGCTCTGAGGGAGAGTTTATCGTTCTAAAATCATCTACTACTGCATTAGGGAGAGGTTCCTGTTGGTGCTCTGAGGGAGAGTTATCGTTCTAAAACCATCCACTACTGCATTAGGGAGAGGTTCCTGTTGGTGCTCTGAGGGAGAGTTTATCGTTCTAAAACCAAATACTACTGCATTAGGGAGAGGTTCCTGTTGGTGCTCTGAGGGAGAGATTATCGTTCTAAAACCATCTACTACTGCATTAGGTAAACGTTCCTGTTGGTGCTCTGAGGGAAAGATTCTAATTCTAAAACCATCTACTACTGCATTAGGGAGAGGTTCCTGTTGGTGCTCTGAGGGAGAGATTATCATTCTAAAACCATCTACTACTGCATTAGGGAGAGGTTCCTGTTGCTGCTCTGAGTGAGAGTTTATCGTTCTAAATCAATCTACTATTGCATTAGGGAGAGGTTCCAGTTGGTGCTCAGAGGGAGAGTTTATCATTATAAAGCCATCTCCTATTGCATTAGGGACAGGTTCCTGTTGGTGCTCTGAGGGAGAGTTTATCATTCTAAAACCATCCACTACTGCATTAGGGAGAGGTTCCTGTTGGTGCTTTGAGGGAGAGATTATCGTTCTAAAACCATCTACTACAGCATTAGGGACAGGTTCCTGTTGGTGCCCTGAGGGAGAGTTTATCGTTATAAAACCAACTATTACTGCGTTAGGGAGAGGTTCCTGTTGGTGCTCTGAGGGAGAGTTTATCATTATAAAACCAACTATTACTGCGTTAGGGAGAGGTTCCTGTTGGTTCTCTGAGGGAGAGTTTATCGTTATAAAGCCATGCATTAGGGAGAGGTTCCTGTTGGTGCTCTGAGGGAGTTTATCATTCTAAAACCATCCACTACTGCATTAGGGAGAGGTTCCTGTTGGTGCTCTGAGGGATAGTTTATCGTTCTAAAACCAACTACTACTGCATTAGAGACAGGTTCCTGTTGGTGCTTTGAGGGAGAGATTATCATTCTAAAACCATCTACTACTGCATTAGGGAGAGGTTCCTGTTGGTGCTCTGAGGGAGAGTTTATCATTATAAAGCCATCTCCTACTGCATTAGGGAGAGTTTCCTGTTGGTGCTCTGAGGCAGAGTTTATCGTTATAAAACCAACTACTACTGCACTAGGGAGAGGTTCCTGTTGGTGCTCTGAGGGAGAATTTATCGTTCTAAAACCATCTACTACTGCTTTAGGGAGAGGTTCCTGTTGGTGCTCTGAGGGAGAGTTTATCGTTATAAAGCCATCTACTACCGTATTAGGGAGAAGTTCCTGTTGGTGCTCTGAGGGAGAGATTATCGTTCTAAAACCATCCACTACTGCATTAGGTATATGTTCCTGTTGGTGCTCTGAGGGAGAGTTGATCGTTATAAAGCCATCTCCTACTGCCTTAGGGAGAGGTTCCTGTTGGTGCTCTGAAGGAGAGTTTATCATTCTAAAACCGTCTACTACTGCATTAGAGAGAGGTTCCTGTTGGGGCTCTGAGGGACAGTTTATCGATAAAAAGCCATCTCCTACTGCATTAGGGAGAGATTCCTGTTGGTGCTCTGAGAGAGAGTTTATCATTCTAAAACCATCCACTACTGCATTAGGAAGAGGTTGCATTTGGTGCTCTGAGGGAGAGTTTATCGTTATAAAACCAACTACTAATGCATTAGGGAGACGTTCCTTTTGGTGCTCAGAGGGAGAATTTATCGTTCAAAAGCCATCTACTACTGCATTAGGGAGAGGTTCCTGTTGGTGCTCAGAGGGAGAGTTTATCGTTATAAAGCCATCTCCTATTGCATTAGGGAGAGGTTCCTGTTGGTGCTCTGAGGGAGAGTTTATCGTTCTAAAATCAACTACTACGGCATTAGGGACAGGTTCCTGTTGGTGCTCTGTGGGAGAGTTTATCATTAAAAAGCCATCTCCTACTGCATTAGGGAGATGATCCTGTTGGTGCTTTTGGGGAGAGTTTATCATTCTAAAACCATCTACTACTGCACTAGGGAGAGGTTCCTATTGGTGCCCTGAGGGAGAGTTTATCGATATAAAACCAACTATTACTGCATTAGGGAGAGGTTCCTGTTGGTGCTCTGAGGGATAGTTTATCGTTCTAAAACCAACTACTACTGCATTAGGGACAGGTTCCTGTTGGTGCTTTGAGGGAGAGATTATCATTCTAAAACCATCCACTACTGCATTAGGGAGAGGTTCCTGTTGGTGCTCTGAGGGATAGTTTATCGTTCTAAAACCATCTACTACTGCATTAGGGAGAGGTTCCTGTTGGTGCTCTGAGGGAGAATTTATCGTTCTAAAACCATCTACTACTGCTTTAGGGAGAGGTTCCTGTTGGTGCTCTGAGGGAGAGTTTATAATTATAAAGCCATCTGCTACTGTATTAGGGAGAAGTTCCTGTTGGTGCTCTGAGGGAGAGTTTATCGTTATAAAGCCATCTCCTACTGCATTAGATTAGGGAGAGGTTCCTGTTGGTGCTCTGAGAGAAAGTTTATCATTATAAAGCCATCTCCTACTGCATTAGGGATAGGTACCTGTTGGTGCTTTGAGGGAGAGTTTATTGTTCTAAAACCATCCACTACTGCATTAGGGAGAGGTTCCTGTTGGTGCTCTGAGGGAGAGTTTATCGTTATAAAGCCATCTCCTACTGCATTAGGGAGACATTCCTGTTGGTGCTCTGAGGGAGAGTTTATCATTCTAAAACCAACTACTACGGCATTAAGGACAGGTTCCTGTTGGTGCTCTGAGGGAGAGTTTATCGTTAAAAAGCCATCTGCACTGCATTAGGGAGAGGTTCATGTTGGTGCTCTGAGGGAGAGTTTATTGTTCTAAAACCAACTACTACTGCATTGGGGAGAGGTTCCTGTTGGTGCTCTGAGGGAGAGATTATCATTCTAAAACCATCTACTACTGCATGAGGGAAATGTTCCTGTTGGTGCTCTGAGGGAGAGTTTATCATTCTAAAACCATCCACTACTGCATTAGGAAGAGGTTGCATTTGGTGCTCTGAGGGAAAGTTTATCGTTATAAAACCAACTACTAATGCATTAGGGAGACGTTCCTTTTGGTGCTCTGAGGGAGAATTTATCGTTCAAAAGCCATCTACTACTGCATTAGGGGGAGGTTCCTGTTGGTGCTCTGAGGGAGAGTTTATCGTTATAAAGCCATCTCCTACTGTATTAGGGAGAGGTTCCTGTTGGTGCTCTGAGGGAGAGATTATCGTTCTAAAACCATCCACTACTGCATTAAGGAGAGATTCCTGTTGGTGCTCTGAGGGAGAGTTTAACGTTATAAAGCCATTTCCTACTGCTTTAGGGACAGGTTCCTGTTGGTGCTCTGAGGGAGAGTTTATCGTTTTAAAACCATCCACTACTGCATTAGGGAGAGGTTCCTGTTTGTGCTCTGAGGGAGAGATTATCATTCTAAAACCAACTACTACTGCATTAGGGACAGGTTCCTGTTGGTGCTTTGAGGGAGAGATTATCATTCTAAAACAATCTACTACTGCATTAGGGTAATGTTCCTATTGGTGCTCTGAGGGAAAGATTCTCATTCTAAAACCATTTAATACTGCATTAGGGAAACGTTCCTGTTGGTGCTCTGAGGGAGAGATTATCATTCTAAAACCATCTACTACTGCATTAGGGAGAGGTTCCTGTTGGTGCTCTGAGAGAGAGTTTATCGTTCTAAAACCATCCACTACTGCATTAGCGAGAGGTTCCTGTTGGTGCTCTGAGGGAGAGTTTATCATTCTAAAACCATCCACTACTGCATTAGGAAGAGGTTGCATTTGGTGCTCTGAGGGAGAGTTTATCGTTATAAAACCAACTACTAATGCATTAGGTAGACGTTCCTTTTGGTGCTCTGAGGGAGAATTTATCGTTCAAAAGCCATCTACTACTGCATTAGGGAGAGGTTCCTGTTGGTGCTCCGAGGGAGAGATTATCATTCTAAACCATCTACTACTGCATTAGGGAGAGGTTCCTGTTGGTGCTCTGAGGGAGAGCTTATCGTTATAAAGCCATCTCCTACTGCATTAGGGAGAGGTTCCTGTTGGTGCTCTGAGGCAGAGTTTATCGTTATAAAACCAACTACTACTGCACTAGGGAGAGGTTCCTGTTGGTGCTCTGAGGGAGAATTTATCGTTCTAAAACCATCTACTACTGCTTTAGGGAGAGGTTCCTGTTGGTGCTCTGAGGGAGAGTTTATCGTTATAAAGCCATCTACTACCGTATTAGGGAGAAGTTCCTGTTGGTGCTCTGAGGGAGAGATTATCGTTCTAAAACCATCCACTACTGCATTAGGTATATGTTCCTGTTGGTGCTCTGAGGGAGAGTTTACCGTTATAAAGCCATCTCCTACTGCATTAGGGATAGGTTCCTGTTGGTGCTCGGAGGGAGAGTTTATTTTTCTAAAACCATCCACTACTGTATTAGGGAGAGGTTCCTGTTGGTGCTCTGAGGGAGAGTTTATCGTTATAAAGCCATCTCCTACTGCAATAGGGAGACATTCCTGTTGGTGCTCTGAGGGAGAGTTTATCGTTCTAAAACCAACTACTACGGCATTAGGGAGAGGTTCCTGTTGGTGCTCTGAGGGAGAGTTTATCGTTAAAAAGCCATCTGCTTCTGCATTAGGGAGAGGTTCCTGTTGGTGCTCTGAGGGAGAGTTTATTGTTCTAAAACCAACTACTACTGCATTAGGGACAGGTTCCTGTTGGTGCTCTGAGGAAGAAATTATCATTCAAAAACCATCTACTACTGCATGAGGGAAACGTTCCTGTTGGTGCTCTGAGGGAGAGTTGATCGTTATAAAGCCATCTCCTACTGCCTTAGGCAGAGGTTCCTGTTGGTTCTCTGAGGGAGAGTTTATCATTCTAAAACCATCTACTACTGCATTAGAGAGAGGTTCCTGTTGGGGCTCTGAGGGACAGTTTATCGATAAAAAGCCATCTGCTACTGCATTAGGGAGAGATTCCTGTTGGTGCTCTGAGAGAGAGTTTATCATTCTAAAACCATCCGCTACTGCATTAGGAAGAGGTTGCATTTGGTGCTCTGAGGGAGAGTTTATCGTTATAAAACCAACTACTAATGCATTAGGGAGACGTTCCTTTTGGTGCTCAGAGGGAGAATTTATCGTACAAAAGCCATCTACTACTGCATTAGGGAGAGGTTCCTGTTGGTGCTCTGAGGGAGAGTTTATCATTATAAAGCCATCTCCTACAGTATTAGGGAGAGGTTCCTGTTGGTGCTCTGAGGGAGAGATTATCGTTCTAAAACATCCACTACTGCATTAGGGAGAGGTTCCTGTTGCTGCTCTGAGTGAGAGTTTATCGTTCTAAAACCATCTACTACTGCATTAGGGAGAGGTTCCTGTTGGTGCTCAGAGGGAGAGTTTATCGTTATAAAGCCATCTCCTATTGCATTAGGGAGAGGTTCCTGTTGGTGCTCTGAGGGATTGTTTATCGTTCTAAAATCAACTACTACGGCATTAGGGACAGGTTCCTGTTGGTGCTCTGGGGGAGAGTTTATCATTAAAAAGCCATCTCCTACTGCATTAGGGAGAGGATCCTGTTGGTGCTTTTGGGGAGAGTTAGTCCCGTGGTTATCCTTGGAGAGGGATCACGTCATCATTTACCAAAATCTTGCTATTAGAGAGGGAGTTTCGTGGTTGTCCTTGGAGAGGGATTACGTCATCACCTACCAAAATCTTACTATTTGAGAGGGGTTTTCGTGGTTGTCCTAGGAGAGGGATTACGTCATCCTCTACCGAAAAATTACTATTTGAGAGGGGGTCTCGTGGTTGTCCTTGGACAGGGATTACGGCA
>BLSH010187939.1:33191-47133 GCA_018402905.1 Glandirana rugosa | reverse complement strand
AAACATTTATAAAATAAGATAGAAAAGTACACTGTTGTGACTTCTTTACTGTGAAACGATGTTACATTTCATCACTCACACGTCGAACATATTGTCACATTTACACGACGGGGGTGTTTTATTGAGTTGCGTGTCGATAATTACACATCTGGCGACCGTTGTTTTCACTCATGTGGGGGATTCACTCTTACAGGTTTAACCCGGGTTAATTGGTAAAAGGGAGGGGCCACAGTACACTGAGTAATCACAATGTTCTAGAGTCCACACTTACCCCTCGTCCACACAATTTAAACCACAATAATGAAAGTGAGAGAGTATGACCAGTGACCTTTAAGTTGTACCGTGGAGTACCGTTTATTAACCTAGGCCATGTTTATGTAGAGCAACCATTCTTTTTTTCAGATCCTCAGAGAATTATTTGCCATGAGGTGCCATGTTGAATTTCCAGTGACCAGTATGAGAGAGTGAAAGTAATAACACCAAATTTAACACACCTGCTCCCCATTCACACCTGAGATCTTGTAACACTAATGAGTCACATGACACCGGGGAGGGAAAATGGTTAATTGGGCCCAATTTGGACATTCTCACTTAGGGGGTGTACTCACTTTTGTTGCCAGCGGTCTACACATTAATAGCTGTGCGTTGAGTTATTTTGTGGGGGCAGCACATTTACACTGTTATACAAGCTGCACACTCACTACTTTACATTGTAGCAAAGTGTCATTTCTTCAGTGTTGTCACATGAAAAGATAGAATAAAATATTTACAAAAATGTGAGGGGTGTACGCACTTTTGTGAGATACTGTACATCCTTGCCGCACTCCTTTCTCAATTTTAAACCAGTTAGTTGCTCCATGTCCTGTTTTAACTCTTGTTTCTTGACTTGCATACAGGTTTTTCAGAAGGCAGGTGAGGTGGTCTGGTATTCCCATTTCTTTCAGTATTTGCAACATGTTGTTGTGATCCACACAATCAAAGGTTTTACTGTAGTCCATAAAGTAGAAGTAGACATTCTTCTGGAACTCCCTTGCTTTCTCCATGATCCAGCGAATGTTGGCAATTTGATCTCTAGTTCCTCTGCCTCTTAGAAATCCAGCTTGTACGTGTATTAGCTCTCGATTCAAATGCTGCTGAAGTCTGCTTGTAGACTATTCCGCATAACTTTGCTAGCATGTGAGATGAGTGCGATCATACGGTAGTTTTAACATTCTTTGCCGCTGCCTTTGTTTGGTATCGGAATGTAAATGGACCTCTTCCAGTCCTGTGGCCATTGTTGAGTTTCCTAAATTTGTTGGCATATTGAGTACAGCACTGTAACAGCATCATCTTTTAGGATTTTAAATAACTGAGCTGGGATACCATCACCTCCGCTAGCTTTGTTATTAGCAATGCTTTCTAAGGCCCACTTGACTTCACTCTTCATGATATCCGGTTCAAGGTCAATGACTGCATCATCATTGTTATATGGGAAATTCAGATCATTCTTGTATAGTTCTTCTGTGTATTCTTGCCATCTCTTCTTTATCTCTTCTGCTTCTGTCAGGTCCTTGCCATTTTTGTCTATTATCGTGCCCATCGTTGCACAAAACTTTTCCTTGATCTCTTCAATTTTCTTGAAAAGCTCTGTAGTCTGTTGTTTTCCTCTAATTCTTCGCTTTGATTGTTTAAGAAGGTATTTTTGTCTCTTCTTGCTATCCTCTGGAAGTCTGGTATATTTTCCCTTTTCTCCATTGCCTTTTGCCTTCTTATTATTTTTTATTACTATTGTTATTATTATAGGTGTAGCTGTAGCCAATGGCCCCCTTAGGGGTGGCTGGTAGTTGTGGTTCACCTGTCACACTGCCCTCAATCACACATTTTTCCTTTCTTCCATAGTCACTGAACTTTGTTTTTGTTGTTTTATTGAGGGGTTAAACTTGCATAGGGTAGGGACGACTGTGGGATGCCCAGAGATCAAGATATAGGACAATGCTATATACACCGCAGTATATACACTCCTTCTTCCTCCATCACTGATACTTGCTGACCGTTACACTCCTCCACTTCTCTCCTGCTCAACACTTGCTTCTTTCCTCTGTGAGGCCTGAAGGGAAATGTATCAAGCCTCCATTCCTTCTTCCTGCTCACTAGATAACACATGGTGAGGCCTGCAATTTTGACAGCAGGAGCTCCAGACTGCCCATTACAGGCAAGGGCCACAGGCCCTCATAGTGTAAGGCCATGGGCCCTCACAGTGTAGCTGAGTACAAATGTGCTAGCCGGGTCTTGATGGACTACTGTTCCCAGCTTATCCTCTCCAGGCTACTCCGGGCCTGTCTCACTGTCCAGTGACACTGCTCCCCTCACTGGCTCCTCCACCTTCCACAGACTGTCCACTCTCTCCTCCCAGCCTGCTCCTGTCCTCTTCTCCAGCTCCCATGGTCTGCCACTCATCAAATAGCCTTTCCTGTAGCCTCTCTATTGCTCTCCTGCATCCTTGTGCTGCTCCAGGATCTGTCTTCACTCCTGGCTGCACCCAAGCTCCCAGGCCTCAAGGTCACCCCCCCAGACTGGGGGCTCCCAGGTGAGGCCTCAGCAACCTCTGTTACATCTCCACTCTTCCACCCGACACTCTCCTCCCCCAGCTGGGCAAAGCACAGTATTTAAGGAGGCCTGCCCCCTACCAATCCAGGTTGAGGATTGGTCAGGGCTACTTAACATACTTCAGAAGGTTACACTTCCTCATCTATCCCCTTTTCCAGAGCCTTCTGGATCCAAAAGAGAGGAGTACCAAGGAGTATTCCTTCCTGCAGTCTCCAGCTCTCCCTGGGCCACTCCCCTACCCATATCAGAACATTCAAGCCTAAATTTGCCTCTCCTAGCAAAAATCTATCACAAAAAGCACCTATTCACTATGGGGGTGCTACATAGGCTTACCTATAGGTAAACGTCAGAGATAGAAGTTTACTCCCACTTTAAGCTGGCCAAAGATGGGTAGAAAACAATTTTCTAAGATAGTTTGTTCATTTTTCTAATCATGAACTGGTCAAATTGATGTTCGTTTTCGACCGCAGTGATGAGAACATTCGAAGGATGGGAAAAAAATTCTCAATGGAACAAATTACTAACAGTGAATGTGGTTTTCATTTGATAAAGTCCATTCATTCAAAAATTAAATGTTGGGGGAAACAAAATCTTGGGAGTGACATTTGAATGTTCTGAGAATTTTCATATGAATTTTCCTAATAATTTTTGTTCAAAATTCTATCTATCTACGGCCAACGTTTGTATGCCGTGTTTCTTCTGTACACCCATCTTTCCCCTTTTTTCTCTCTTCGAATGTTAGGAGGTGTGATTATCATTACTATTGTGAGAAAATCCTCCCTCCTCTGTACACTGATCTATGTGTCAAATATCACAAATATGGCCCGGCCTCACCCTGTGTAGGAGGATGTGACCCCTCCCTACTGCATTCTTCCCCGGTGTCAGATAATTTAACTTCACTTCCTCGTCTGCTGTCAGCGATGGCGTCTGCTGATCTGAGAGCTGAGCTGGAATGTTCCGTCTGTCTGAACATTTATACAGATCCTGTAAACCTGAAATGTGGACACAATTTCTGCCGGGTCTGTATTGGTCGTGTGCTGGATACACAGAAGGGGTCTGGAGGATATTCCTGTCCTGAATGCAGAAAAAGATTCCGGGGTCGTCCTGCACTGCAGAGGAACATAACACTGCGTAACATAGTGGAGAATTTCCTGTCTCCTCAGCCAGATCAGGAGGAGTCCGGGGTCTTCTGTACTCAATGCGTGGACTATCCTGTACCTGCTGTTAGATCCTGTCTGCTCTGTGAGGTTTCTCTGTGTGATAAACACCTGAGAGTCCACAAAAAGACCCCAGAACACATCTTATGTGACCCCACCTTGTCCATGGAGAGCAGGAAATGCTCCGTCCATAAGAAGATCCTGGAGTATTACTGCACTGAGGATGAGACCTGTATTTGTGTGACCTGCAGTTTGGCAGGAGAACATCGAGGACACCAGGTGGAGATGCTGGATGAGGCTTCTGAAAAGAAGAAGGAGACACTGAGGAACGTTCTGCAGAAACTTCTGACAAAGAGAGAGGAGACGGAGGAAAGAGTCCAGAGTCTGCAGGAACACAGGAGGAAAGTAGAAGAAAAAGCAGCTGGTGACACCGAGAGAGTCACTACCCTGTTGGGAGATCTCAGCAGACGTCTGGAAGACCTGGAGAAGAGAATCCTGAGGGAAATCTCCGGTCGGGCAGAACAGGTCTCTCTCTTTATTCAGGATCTGGAAATAAAGAAGGAGGAGCTGTCCAGGAAGTTGCGTCACATTGAGGAGCTGTGTAACGTGACGGATCCACTGACTGTCTTACAGGAATCAGACACAGGTGACTTGTGTGATACTGAGGATGGAGATAATGAGGACAGAGAAAGACATGAGAAGCTCCTCCATGATGGAGGGGGTCTGGATGTGGATGGGATATCACACACATTACACACAGGTTTATCTGATATAATAACAGAGGTAAATGTATACTTCCCTATACAGGGAGCTGCAGAGATATTACTGGATGTAAACACAGCTAATAATAATCTCCATATATCAGATGACAGGAAAACTGTATGCAGGTCAGATAGAAAGCAGAATCGTCCAGAAACACGAGAGAGATTTCCAGATTGTGCTCAGGTGTTGAGCAGTCAGAGTTTCTCCTCAGGGAGACATTACTGGGAAGTGAATGTCGGGGGATCAGTGGACTGGAGAGTTGGGATGTGTTACCCCAGTATATTCAGGAGAGGACGGCCGTCATTGATTGGAGAAAATAATGAGTCCTGGGGTTTCTACAGGTGGGGTAATCGGTATTCAGTGAGACATGACAGTAAACAGATCCCTTTACCCACCAATATCTCCAGTAACAGAGTCAGGATATATCTGGATTATGAGGCCGGACGGATCTCCTTTTATGATCTGTGTGACCCAATCCAACACCTCCACACCTTCACCACCACCTTCACTGAGCCCCTCCATGCTGGGATAGGTGTAGATGAAGGTTGTATAAAAATATCTGGGGGAGATCAGGAGAAATCTGCCCAGAGACTGGAGACATTGCAGGAAGGAGGGATGGGATTGGTGGAATATACAACCAATAGAATAAAGCAGTGGGTGGGGCTTTAGTCTGTATCCTGCAAGTATTTAATATAAATAAATATAAGTGAGATTTTTCCCTCTGTCACTGATCACTGTGATTGGGTAGAATATCTGTCCAGATACTGTTCCTATTGGTCAGTGAGGAAAGGTGTGGCCTATGTAATCTACCTATTATCTGTCTATCCCATGACAATCTGGCATTACTTTCTCTGTAATTGGTAGACAGAAATGTATCACAGTGTGTGACATCAGCAATTTCCCTCTACCTGCCCCTCCTCTTACTCTTTGCCCCTCCCCCACATGCAGTCACTCTGAGCAGGGTCCAGTGCAGTCACTGTTATGGGACTCTTTCCTCCCTCCTTGTAATCTATACTAAAGTGGTAAAAAAGCAACATAAACATATGAAGAAACGATCCCGAGATTTACTAGTGACAGAAAAAATGTGATTTATCACTAATATAATAATATTACTATAATAATGTATGATTACTAGAACTGGAATGTGTCACCATTATAATGTGTCCTCATAGAATGGATCACCAATATAATTCTATTGGATCACTTTTATAATGGATCCTAATATAATGTGTCCCCACAGAATGGATCACCAATAGAATTCTATGGGATCACTTTTATAATGGATTCTAATATAATGTTACATAGTTACATAGTCAGTGAGGTTGAAAAAAGACACAAGTCCATCGAGTCCAACCTATGTGTGTGTTTTTATGTCAGTATTACATTGTATATCCCTCAATGTGGTGGTCTCTTAGGTGCGCATCTAATAGTTTTTTTGAAATTATCTTTACTCCCAGCAGAAACTACTGCTTGTGGAAGAGAATTCCACATCCTCACTGCTCTTAACGTAAAGAAACCTCTACGCATTTTAAGGTTAAACCACCTTTCTTCTATTTTTAATAAGTGGCCGCGTGTCCTTGTGTACTCCCTTGCGCTGAATAGTTTTGTCCCTATAGTGGGGTCACCAGTACAGTATTTGTACATTAAAATCATATCCCCTCTCCAGCGTCTCTTCTCCAGAGAGAATAAGTTCTGTGCTTGTAATCTTTCCTCATAACTAAGGTCCTCCAATCCCTTAATTAGCTTTGTCGTCCTTCTCTGAACCCTTTCCAATACCAGGACATCCTTCCTGAGGACTGGTGCCCAGAACTGGACAGCATATTCCAGGTGCGGCCTCACCAGAGACTTGTATAGTGGGAGAATTATTGATTTATCCCTGGAGTTGATCCCTTTCTTGATGTATGCCAACACTTTGTTAGCTTTGCTTGCAGCAGCTTGGCATTGCATGCCACTGCTAAGCCTGTTCTCTACTAGGACCCCTAGGTCTTTTTCCATCCTAGATTTCCCCAGAGGCTCTCCCCCTAGTGAGTAGTTTGCACTCATGTTCTTGGTACCCAAATGCATTATCTTACATTTTTCTATGTTAAATCTCATTTGCCACTTATCTGCCCACCCCATTAATTTATTCAGATCTTCTTGCAAGGTTTCCACATCCTGTGGAGAATTTATTGCTCTGCTTAGCTTGGTATCATCCGCAAATATTGAGATTGAGCTGTTCATCCTGTCCTCCAAATAGTTTTTGAATAAATTGAATAGGATTGGTCCCAGGACTGAACCTTGGGGAACCCCACTTTCTACACCAGACCATTCTGAGTACTCCCCATTTATCCCCACCCTCTGGACTCTCCCCTGTAGCCAGTTTTCAATCCAGGTGCTCACCCTTTGATCCATGTTGAGGGACCTTAGTTTGTACAGTAAACGTTTATGGGGAACTGTATCAAATGCTTTTGCAAAATCCAGATACACCACATCTACAGGCCTTCCCTTATCTAGATGGCATTTCACCTCCTTATAGAAGGTTAATAGATTAGTCTGTAGTTCCCAGGGATATATATTGGTAATTTTTTATATATTGGTACTACATTGGCTTTTCTCCAATCAGCTGGTATCAGACCAGTGAGAAAACTGCTCTTAAAGATTAGCTACAAAGGTCTGGCAATAACTTGGCTAAGTTCCTTAAGGACCCTCGGGTGTAAGCCATCTGGTCCCAGTGACTTATTAGTGTTCAGTTTTCCAAGCCTATTCCTGATTTTATCCTCAGTTAGCCATGAGGGAGCTCCCTGTGATGTGTCGTGAGGACCAGCATTGTAGTTATGGATAATTGAGCCCCCCGTTTCCTTTGTGAAAACTGAGGAGAAAAATGAGTTTAACACCATTTCTCCATCCTTTGTAACCAGGTTACCTTCATCATTCTTTATGGGGCCAATATGATCTGACCTCCCTCTCTTACTGTTTATATACTTAAAGAATTTCTTTGGATTCTTTTTACTCTCCTCAGCTATGTGTCTTTCATGTTCTACCTTAGCTGCTTTGTTTGCACCTTTGCATTGCTTATTGTGTGTTTTATAAAAATGAAAATCTGACAGAGACCCCTCAGCCTTGTGTTTTTTGAAGGCCTTCTCCTTTTCTTTTATGTGTGCCTTTATGTCGGAGTTAAGCCATCTTGGTCTTTGATTAGCTCTTTTAAATGTATTTCCCGTTGGGATAAACTGGCTAATACCTTTGTTTAGTATGTTCTTGAAGCACTCCCATTTTTCCTCCGCGTTCCTAGAATTTTATCCCAGCTAACATCTTACAGCATGGAGCGTAGTTTATGGAAGTTGGGTCTCTTAAAATTCAGTGTCTTTGTATTCCCCTTATGTTTCCTATTTGTGTAATTTATACTGAAACTAATTGACCCGTGATCGCTATTTCCTAGATTGCCCCTTACTTCCACGTCTGTGATCAGGTCTGTTTTATTAGTAATCAGAAGGTCTAATAATGCTTTTTCTCTTGTTGGTGCATTTACCATTTGACACATGAAATTGTCCTGCAGGACATTTAGGTAATGGCGAGACTTAGCTGAATGTGCAGTACCTTCCTCCCAGTCAATATCTGGATATTTAAAATCCCCCATTGCGATAGGAGGTCCGCCTCCCCCTCCTCCCTCTGATTAGGGGGCCTATAGCATATTCCCATTATTACTTTCCCCCTGGTATCTTCCCTTTGTAGCTCTACCCATAAGGCTTCAACTTCCTCCCCAGATCCACTAGTACTGTCATCTCTCACATTTATTTGTACATCATTTTTTATATACAGGCATACCCCTCCCCCTTTTTTGCCCTCCCTATTCCTGTGATATAGGGAATACCCCTGAATGGTAGTCAGCCAATCATGAGAGCTGTTGAACCAAGTCTCCAAAATTCCCACAAAATCTAATTCCTCCTCGTACACTAGCAACTCTAGTTCTCCCATCTGGTCTGCCAGACTGCTGGCATTAATGAACAAGCCACGTTGTTTTGTCTGGACACCTACTGTTTCCTTGCTGGGTGTTCCTCGTTTGCATATACGACTTGTTACACTACTTGCTTCGGGTTTAAATTCTTTATTCTGCCTACCACTCCTACCCCCAATACTACCCCCTGAACTCTGTTCCACTCTGGCTATTACTAAGTCTGTAACTCCCCCCAGTTGCCTACTTTAAAAGCCCCTCTAACTTTTCGGCCATCCTCATTCCCAGCAGGTCTGCACCTTCCCCATTTGGGTGCGGCCCATCCTTCCTATAGAGCTCGTAACCGATTGCGAAATTGGCCCAGTTCTCCAGGAACCCGAAACCCTCCTTTCTACAACAGCTCCTCAGCCACTTGTTGACTTCCCTAATCTCCCGCTGCCTCTCTGGTGTGGCTCGAGGTACTGGTAGTATTTCTGAGAATACTACCTTGGAGTTCCTAATCCTCAATTTTGCTCCTAGGTCCCTGAAATCTTTTTTTTTAGGACACTCCCCCTACCTCTAACTTTGTCATTGGTGCCAACATGCACCATGACAGCTGGGTCTTCCCCAGCCCCTCCCAGTAATCTGTCCACTCGATCTCGATGTTCTGAACCCGAGCGCCCGGTAAACAGCATACAGTTCGGTGCTTCAGGTCTTTGTGACAGATTGCCCTCTCTGTTTCTAAGAATTGAGTCCCCTACCACCACAATCTGTCTTTCCTTTCGCCTGGCTTCACCCCCACTCTCGCTGGAGGAGTTACTCCCCTTGCAGCTAGGGGAACCACTCTGCTCCAGCAATGCTGATTCCTGACTAGTTTCCGCAATATCACACAACGGGGTGTACCTATTGGGATGCTCCAGCCCAGGATCAGCCTCCCTGACTCTTTCCCTTCTACCATTCCTAACTGTCACCCAACTACTCTGTTCTGGTGCCTGCACCTCTATGTCTCCACCCACCTCTGTGCTGGCCCCTGCCGGCACCTGCCGAGTACGATCCCAACTCTCCTTAAGTATGGAGAGTCGTCTCAGTGTTGACAGTTGCTTCCTTAGATTCAGAACCTGGGCTTCCAGGGAAACAACGTTGTTACATTTTGTACAGCAGTATTCGTCCTCGATTGCATGATCAAGGAACGCATACATGCGACGGGATGTACACCGAGTCGCTTCTCCACACCCGCCGGGCATTGTGCCTATTGATTTAGTGGGGACTGGGAATTATGCCCTATCCAATTAACTAACCGCTGGCTGCCTGCCTCTAATACTCACAGTACACCGGTCCTCACAGCACTCGGTGCTCATGCCGCACTTGGGTACTCACAGAACACTCTGGTACTCACGCCACACTTGGGTACTCACACAACACTTGGGTACTCGTGCCACACTCGGGTACTCATGCCACACTCTGGTACTCACACAACACTCGTGTACTTACGCCACACTCGGGTACTCACGCCACACTCGGGTACTCACACAACACCCCGGTACTCACACTATATACTCAGGTACTCACATTAATACTCAGGTACTCACGTTATATTACTCAGGTATTTACCCAATACTCAGGTACTCACACAATACTCAGGTACTCACACAATACACAGGTACTCACGTACTCACAGAATACTCAGGTATTCACAGAATGCACAGGTACCCACAGAATACTCAGTTATTCACAGAATACTCAGGTACTCGCAGAATACTCAGGTACCCACAGAATACTCAGGTACTCACATACACAGTCAGTACGTTTTTATTGTATGTGTCTCTATGTCACTCTGCACAGCCTCCTTTTGTAGTCTGACACTTTGCAGGAATCAGTCAGTCAGTCAGTCACCTTCAGTCCCGCCGCCCCTCCTGTCAGTCACCCTCCCCCTCCAGTCCGCAGATGCACTCACCTGCCGCCTCTCCCTGTCAGATTACTGCCTCATGATCCCTCCTGCTGTCACTCTTGGTCACAGGGGTCCGATCTGCCCACTCTGATCTGCAGCCGCTTAGTCATGGGGGGCGCTCCCGGTCTTTAAGTCACCTGCTGCCTCCTCCTGGTAGCCGGGTCACCGGCCGCCTACTCCCAGACCTAGGGGCCCCCGCATTTCCTCAGTCACAGTGGGTGATGGGGGGATCACAGTCCGGAACTCAGCTCACACACACACGCGCTGCTTCAGCCCCTGCAGCCCTGACTGCCATTCCGCGCCAAGACTGTCAGCACCACAGCACCACAAAGTGGCAAACATATACTTTACTGTTACATATACTTGCCTATACTTTATTGTACAACTGGTATAATATCTGTACACCGTTTTGTACCCTCTCGTTCTTGGAAATTTAATAAAAATCTTAATATAAAAAAAAAAAAAGAATTCTATTGTATCATTTTTATATGGGTGGATGAGCCTAGTGGGGAGTCTGGTATCCAAGATTATTTGCACATGATTTTTTGGTTACTGATTGGATCACCAATAGAATTCTATTGGATCCCTTTTATAATGGATCCTAATATAATGTGTCCCCATAGAATGGATCACCAATAGAATTATATGGGATCACTATTATAATGGATCCTAATATAATGTATCATTGTGATGGTGTATCTTAAAATCAATAGATGTGTCCTGGTGATGGGAGGAGAATTAGGAAAGGAGATGTTAATGTGAATAACGTTTTTTCTATTGTACATGTGAAGTGTTGGTGATATAACACAAACATAGTAAAATGTATATCAGCTGACGAATATTGTGTGATTTTTGTGCTGATGGATCAGTGTGGGGTGGTGCAACCCCGGCTGGTGGTTGTGGGGCTTGTAAAGAAACCAAACATGTGACAAGTCCTTTATTAAAACATAACAATCCACCCATAGATGTCCCTCATTGTAAACCCATCATCAAACATGATGCTCGCCACACACCAGCCTGCTGAAAAAAACGGACAACCTAATATACACAAACAATCCTGATGGTACATGTAGCCAAATGACAGTTCCCTGTGCTGTCATCAGCTACTTAAGGAAAGGGGCGGGGATCATGGTGACATCATTGACCAAATATGGTACTGGCCATATTTGAGCAGTGATGTTATTGCTCTCCCGGCCCCTCTGACATCCATGGTTCCTAGGGATGCTGTGGGTGCTTAGGAACCAGTGACAGTGGGAAGCTGTCCTATGTCAAAGTGGTGGAAATAATGCTTCTATATATGATGCATGGCTCCCGCTGAATAGGCTAAAATGCAACCTAAATTGATAAGGAACCAGGGTCCTACTGGGCTCGCTGAGTCTTATTTTGAACCTAGCTGTATCGAGAGGCCCTAAATCCAAGAAGCCCCTTCAGGCTTTCAAGAGACATACATTACACACCTTATTTCTTGTCTACCTATCACATTATAAGTTTTTGTCACTTTTTTTGGGAAAATTAAGAAATTAAAAAAAGAATGTTTTTTCACATGCTGTCACCAGTGCTGCACCGCGTCACCAGAAGACTGGTGTCAAGGTGATCAGGGACACTGACTGGTGACAGTATGTAAAAAAAATAATAAACATTTTTTAAATGTTTTAAATATTTTTTATTACATTTTTTTTCTTTTTTTTTTTACATACAGTGACCAGAGCAATACTGTGTAACCATAGTAACACTGTACTACTCCGGGGAGGTGATCAGGAGTTTTTATTTTATTTTTTACACACAATGATTACTTATAATTGTGCATTTTACAGTTATAAGCAGCCATTTTTTTCTGACTGAAAACTACAAATCCAGTGTTTACTATTGTGAAGAGCTGTGATTGGCCACAGCTAATCACAAGGTGCAGTTGGGCTGTGATTGGCCATTTCTGTACCATGTGATGACTGTGACCAATCACAGAGCTCATCACAATAGTACACAGTGAAAGGCGTGAAATCCTCTTCCCCCTATCCCCCCCAGCACAAACTCCCCAAATCACCCCTCCTAGCACATCCCCCCAAATTTGATTCATTTATATTGCAATGTTCCATTAAAGAAAAAAATACAGGATTGGCACTAATCACAGAGACCTTTGAATGGAGAAATTGTTTTAAATAACCTGCTTGGTGTGCTCTGGAGAAAGATTATAAACTATGAAGAAAGAGGAATTCTATTGGGCGCGTCCATGTAGGTATTGTTGATGTATAATTGAATAGTCAAGCTACCTACCAAGCTATGTTTGGTCTACTAATCAAGCACCAGTTTTATCATTTGACACTTACCATACAGCATCTGGTTGCTTGACTAGTTAATTATACATCAACAATAGCTACACAGAAGCGCCCAATAGGATTCCTCTTTCTTCAATGTTCCATTAAGGTTAACACTCTTTCAGTAATGGAGACCACGCCGTAGTTTGAGTTTAAAGTGTTTACTCAACTCTTATTTTATAGGAAATGATGACCTTTAAATGATAAAGAAATAGGCCACAACTTCAAAGAATAACCGATTAACAAAGCTTGTTGACTTAGAGATCACAAATCTTCACACACAAGTTAACCTTTAGAAGTCTGATGAATAAAAGGAGCAGTTACTTCAATAGCGTTCACCACTCCCTCTACTCAACAGCAAAAATGCAACAGTGTAATTCCTCCAGTTGAGTTTAAAGCGGAGTTCCACCTAGGAATTTTTTTTTAAGTCCTTTGCCTATATAGGCTTACCTTTGAAGGAAAAAAAAAATTATAGTCACCCCAAGTCGCTTGTTGTTAGGTGGTCTCTGTAATCTGCCCCTTTCAGGTCCTAGGCTCTTCTCCTCACTTCCTGCTTTGCTTGGCCTCCTGGGAAATGTGACTCATCATTTCCCAGGAGTCAGTGGGCTTCCTTGTACTGTAAAATTGTGTTATTTCCAGACAGGAAATTACGCGATTTAAGGCGGACCAATATTGAGGAGTGCATGATGGTTACCCACCATGCACTTCTTTCAGGAAGAGATGCCAGGAGACTAAGGATGGGCTTCAGGTGCCCTCACCTAAAATGGAAAAGTCCAGCAGTGAGAGAAACAAAATTGTGAGTGAAAAATACATGGAATTACTAGGCAGTTTGAAAGTAAGGAAACAAAAGGTTACATCTATTTAGTATTAACCACTTAACAACCGCCCTATAGACAATTGACGTCTACAGGGCGGTTGCTTAATTCTGGGAGGACGTCTATTGACGTCCTCCCAGAATCGCGCTTCCCACGCGCCCCCTGGGGCGCGCACACGGGAACATCCGTGACCGTCGGGTCCGGGGGACCCGACTGATCACGGATCGTGGTGAATGGCCGCTGTGAGCGGCCTTTCACCGCGTGATCGCGCCGTCAAATGACGCCGTGATCACTGAAAGTTTGACGGATCATTAAGGTACATAAAAAGTGAGTGTTAAAACAAAGAGAGTGACGACCTGAAAAGGTAAAATCCACTCCCGTGGACTTCGGGTAGGAATCAGAGGACCGTAGAGAAGGACTTTCTTCACGTACCACCCATTGGTAGTACGTGA
>BLSH010187938.1:308149-318373 GCA_018402905.1 Glandirana rugosa | reverse complement strand
ACCGTCAATCATTGCACATCTGTTATTCACACTTCTTTTTAAAGTCTGTGTGTCACTTTAAATGAAACCGTCAATCATTGCACATCTGTTATTCACACTTCTTTTTAAAGTCTGTGTATCACTTTAAATGAAACCGTCAATCATTGCACATCTGTTATTCACACTTCTTTTTAAAGTCTGTGTCACTTTTATTATTGCCGCTAATGATTGCACATCTGTTATTCACACACATCTGTTCTGCACCAGAACAGATGTTCTTCACACATTACATCTGTTCTGCACACATCTGAAAATAGTTTAGAACACTTTACCTAAAATCGGGGAGGAACCATACACCTGTTCTTCAAACATCTGGAATCTGTGTGTGAAAATACAGCATAGAGAAGAGCAGGCATATGGTTTCGCTCTTTACACACTGTTTGCAGATGTTTTCAGAACAGTGATATCATATCAGTGATATAATATCAAAAAAAAGTCCGGGTCCGGGTCCCGGACACCCCAAAGTTCAGTACGGACCCGAACTTTACAGTCCGGGTTCGCTCAACTCTAAACATGACCTGTTATAATGTTTAAAAAGTTAAAATGTTGTTCAAAGTTTGATTGAAATAGCTTTTGATTTCAGTAAATATGCTACAAACACAACAATTGACAATTTTCAGTACTTTACAACCTATTAAGTGTTTTGAAACTTACTGTGCGTAATAATTTGGAACAGTGAATTGCAAGTTTTTTGTTTTGAAAAAAAATACTGTTATCATTAGGAGGTTTGCTCGAATAAAATTTGAATTGCACTCTTAATAGTTGATAACATGAGAATTATGCTGACTGTTGTTTACATCAATTATTTTAGGTAAATAAGAAAAATATAATTGGCAAAATAATTTGCAACAGGGTGTAATATTTAGTGTGGACCCAGCTTCATTCTGGACTCTATAAATGATGACTGAGAGAGAACTCCTAAATCCAGAGCCATCACCCATCAAGTTAAGAGGCTAACAGATCAACCAGTCCTTGAACAACTATTTGTTGGAACAAATGGAAAACACCCCGAAAACCCTCTACAGTGAACCGCTTGAACAGTATCGTAGTGCTGAAGAAAAAAGAACAAGGGGAAATTAGGCAGCCGCCCAGTGAATTTAAGAGAGAAAATTACGCAGTTGTTGGCGTCCCCTTCTGTTATCGTTCCTTGAGGCTGGGGTGGACCATATTGGTGACAGTCTGGGGGTTGTCTGGAGGCGGAGCGATGGTTCTGGTCCTAGTTTAAGTAGAAGATCTTTACCTTCAGCAATATTGTATACTATATATACAGTTCCATTGTTGGGAACAGTGAGTTTAAAAGGAAATCCCCACCTGTATCTGATTCTGGCGTTCTGCAACACAGACGTGATCTCCCTCATATTTCTCCTCCTCTCCAGAGTGGCTTGAGAGATGACTGGAAAGATCTGGAGTTTGGCCCCATCCAGGTTGATATTATTTGAGCTTCTGGAGGCCCTTAGAATTTCTTTCTTTATGAGGAAATCTTTAAAGCACGTCACTACATCCCGCAGAGGTTTGTTAGATGGTGGCTTAGGGCGTATAGCCCTATGGATCCTGTCGCATAAAAAGGCTTCCTCCCTCTTACCTGGCAAAAGAGAATGGAAAAGTTTCAGAACTGCAGGAGTTAATTCTGTAACAGATTCTGGTATTCTGCAGATGCAGAGATTATTCCTGTGATTCCTATTCTCCAAGTCCTCGACTTGTGCCTGAATATACGTAAAGTTTTCAGCTAGGGTCTCATAATCTTTATGCAAATCATTGTGAGCAAGTGTTAGCTCATCATGCTTCATTTTGAGGATATCCGTTCGGTTACCCAACAATGCAATCTCTTGCGATAGAGCCTGAGTGGAGGTGCTTATCTCCATATGTATCTTATTCGCTAGGTATTCATCCATGGCTGCCAGACTCTCCTCTAGATCCAATTTAGTGAGTGCGATCTGTGAAGGTGTCGGAGAATCCCCACACACCAAAGGGGTGGTATCCAAAATGACTGCATTCTCCGAGCAGCGTGAGGGCGGTGACGAACCGGCGCCATGTTTGGACATCTTCATCTTCTCTTGGGAGCGAAGAAGATACGCCGTAAGGGTGCCTTGCGATCAGCGTTTGTAGGATTTTTTCCTCCCAGGCATGCACGAGGTAATTACCCACCTCTTTTGGGTTCTGCCTGGTTTGGGAATGACTGTTATGAAAGCTGCATTCAGATGGGGATCAAGGGGGGCTCCCAGGGTTTTGGAGTTGAAGAATTTGACAATGTATGGGGCCGACGTTTCTGAGAATGCCTTATAGTAAGGCACAGAAAGGCCATCCGGGCCAGGGGCTGATCCAGTTTTAAGACTTTTAATGACCTCCAATACCTCATCAGTTGTGAAGGGCTCTTCAAGGGCCGCAATGTGTTCTGGAGATAGTGTTGAGATTGGGGACTCTGACAGGAATCTAGAAATTGCAGCCGTTCTGTCACCAGGCTGTATAACTGGGCATAATATTCCTGGAAGGCATCTAAAATTTTGTTGGGATCAGCTGTCGGGGGTTGTCTTGCTACTCTGATTTTGGGTAGAGCGTACGACCGGAATCTGAGGGAGAGTTTTGAGGCTAACATGGTTCCAATCTTATCTTTCTGGTAGTAAAATTTAACCCCGATCCACCTCAGGTGTTTTTCAGCTTTCGCCGTTAGCGCTAGGTTCAAGGCCAGTCTGGCCAAGTCTAGTTGTGTAATGTGGACACGGTTTGGGTCTTGCTTGTGTTTGGCCTTGAGAGCCTTGAAATTATTTTCTAGTTTCTCTAAATCTAGGTCCCTTTCCTTTTTGATTTGGGATGAGATAAATTTCCCACATATAGTCACCTTGTGGGCTGTCCACAGTGTTTCCAGAGATATTTCCTCACAGTTGTTAAGTGTGAAGTACTATTTCAGGGATCTGTTAATTTCAGCAGATCTAACAGGGTCACTCAAGATTGATTCATTAAGGCACCAGTTTTTGAAAGGAAGACTAGATGTCGGTTTGCTTAGGGATAGAGTTACTAGGGCATGATCTGACCATACCATGTCAATTATTGAAGCTAAGATTGAGGCTGGGATGATGATGGGGGAGACTAGGAGGTGGTCTATACGTGCGTATGACTGTTGAGGGCAGGAAAAGTGCGTGAAGTCACATTTGGTGAGGTTCAATTCCTTTCATATATCCACTAGTCCATGACTATAAAGGTATTTTGCAATCTTAAGGCTGGCTTTAGTGGGACGAGTTAATTGGTTCGCATTGGATCTCCTTTTGTCTAAGCCCTGGTCGAAAACTGTATTGGAGTCTCCTCCAAAGATGACAGTTCCCACCAGCATGGGGCTTACTGCTTTAAGTCATTTTTTGAAGAAGTGCGCTTGCCCTTTATTTGGGGCATAATAAGCCACTAAAGAGTACAAGTGTCCCTCTATGGTGCCTTTCACTAAAATGTATCTTCCCTCCGGGTCTTTTTGGTCTGATAGCCAGGTGAAGTTGCAGCGCTTTGAGAATAGTACAGCAGTACCCCTGGTTTTATCGGGAGCATTGGCAAGGAAGAAGACCGGGAACTAAGACTGGAGTAATTTGGGACTGTACCAAGCCGGAAAGTGTGTCTCCTGGACCATGATGATATCTAGCTTAAGGGATCGATACTGATCGAACACTTTCCTTCTCTTATAGTCGTATATAAAGGTTGAAGACCGAATCTGAAATCTGTTAGTTTACTGTGTCCACATCCCATAAATAAATAGACCTTAATTAGATAGCATGTTAATGCCGCTAGGGCAAGCGGCCATAAAGGGATTTTAACGGATACTCACAAATAGTAAGCAATTGCTGAGCTACATAGTAGTTAAAAAATTCATTTATTCAATCACAGTAAGAGTATATTTGATAAAATCACATTGAAACGATACAGAAAATTGTAATTTGTAATTGCTTCTTCATAGGTAGCTCCATAGGTAAAATGTAATTGCTTCTTCATAGGTAGCTCCTCCTGCTCAGTTCTGTTACGCATACAAAAAAATCAAATTACAAATAATCCAAACAAAGCATATAGTTATAACATTGCTCACCCATTTCTTGTATATATCTCGTTTGCAAAGCCATTCCCAACCCCCAGATGGCGGCACACGCCGAGGAAGAGAGGTAGTTGTGCCAGAATCAACTACCAGGTCCGGTGGGCACTGGACCGACCTGACAACCGGGGGCCGGTGGAACAAGCCACCAATCTCAGAAGAGGCTAGTGGCAAAGGGGCCCATACATGGCCAGCACTCCCCCCTACAATCAGACAAACACATACATACATGTACCAATGGCAGTCAGTGAGTGTTACCCCTAAAATAGAGGAAAATACATGAAAGTTACAAAGAGTTAAGGCACTCAATAGTAGCCATCTAATTAAGCAGTCTGTCCAGTGCCCACCGGGCCAGGTAGTTGATTCTGGCACCACTACCTCTCTTCCCCAGCGTGTGCCACCATCTGGGGTTCGGGAATGGCTTTGCACACATGATATATACAAGAAATGGGTGTGCAATGTTATAACTATATGCTTTGTATAACTATGGTACTACTGAGATTGATGCCATTGTTTGAATTATTTGTAATTTGATTTTTCTTTATGTGTAACAGAACTGAGTAGGAGGAGCTACCTATAAAGAAGCAATTACATACGAAACGTCGGTGTCATCTCCTCCTAATTCAAGACAGTTTTCTGTATCTTTCCATTGTGATTTTATCATATATACTCTTACTCTGATTGAATAAATTAATTTTTTAACTACTATGTAGTTCAGCAATTGCTTACTATTTGTGAGTCTCTGTTAAAATTCCTTTATGGCCGCTTGCCCTAGCGGCATTAACATGCTATCTAATTAAGGTATACTTTCCTTCTCTTAATTGGGGAGTTTAGACCTTGGGCGTTATGTGTGGCAATTCTGAGGTGGGGAGTATTGTGGGCCTTGTTAGCCATTGGGTGTCAGCGAGGGGGCATAAGCATCTAAACCATCACTTACCCGTCAAAGTCTGTCACTATCGTCCATCTGCTGATGCTGGAGACGCTGGAAACCCTGACATGTCTTGGGAGGGGAGGCATTCTGCTGGTGGTTGGCTGGAAGAGAGAGAGAGAGGTTAGGGAGAGAGAAGGAAGAGAAGAGGAATGGTCTCAATGGAAACCTTAGGTGCATGGTTGGGTCAAGCCCAGCCAGGCACCTAATCAAAAAGAGTCTGGCCCCTATTGAGGGCAGATTTCCTAACCTGCAGGCTTAGGAGAACCGAGTTTGGGGGGTAGTTGAGTGCACGGGGGTCTCGCCCCAGGTTCCGCCATCCCACAACAAGAAGTATAACAAAAACAAAACAAGCCAATATTACACTGAACTATGGGGTCGCTGGGACCCTGAAGACATTTCTGGGCTACCTGCCTCCCTGCTCCAGGGGGATGGGTAGTCCAGGGCAAAAACAGTCAACCCTGAGGGAACAATAACCACCTGTAACGCCACAATTGAGTGCAGAGTGACATCGAGCAGAGTTTCAATAGATGGGTAATCTAAATCTCATTTGTTGTTTCCGAACAAGGGGTGAAGGGTCGGAGGGGGCAAAAGTGTGTGTCTCTGAAGTCTCTGCACTGTAGTCAGTGAAGGGAGTTGAGGTCCACAGCTGGCCCAAGGTGTTGCTAACCGAGGGTGATGAGTTCTCCCCGGGAGTGGACAATCGCGTCCCTTGTGGGGAGCTTCCATTAGGGCATCACGGGTAGTCTAGGTAGATTAGGCACTTTGTGAGTGCGCCCTCAGGCTAGAGATTTAAAGTCAAACTTGAAACATAACAATCGGATTAAGACGACAAGGAACCAAGGGTGTTAAGAGTTCTAGGCTCACACAACAGGAGTGTTTACATCTGTGTAAAATGGAGGACAAAAGTTGCTGAAGAGGTCTTGGCCCTGTGAGGAGCTCTTAGGGGGGTCTTATGTCTTTCGCTCTCTTGGATTTGGCCTGGGTCCACAAGGAAGTGACTGGACTGAAGGGTTGAGGTCTTTTGGTGGAGCTCCCTGACAGGATGGAACAGTCCATGGCAGCTTCCTGGGAGATTATCTTGAGGTCCAGGAGAAGTTTCTCACCCTCCGGAAAGTTTGAGAAGGAGAAAGTCTTGCCCTTCAAAGAGATTTTGGCCGCAAAGGGGGAGGCTCACCAGTATTTAGTATTTCTCTGTGAGACGGCCAGGAGTAGGGGCTTGAGGGCTCTTCGCATTTGAATAGTAGAAGGTGAGATGTCCGTGAAAATTTGGATCTGATGACCCTGGCAGGCGAGCTGTGGATTGCTGCGGGATAGCTTTGGAACGTCCTCTTTGATGGCAAAGAAGAGAGGCTTTACTATGATATCCCTTGGGGACCCATCTTTTCTGGGGGGGGGCAAGAGATCTGTGGGCTCTATCCAGCTCCAGACGATGTTGTGGGATCTTGGGGATGAGGTTCTGGAGTAGGCCTCAGATTCTAAAGTTATACCTTCTTGAGAGGTTTTCCAGGTCGTCTATTCTGGATAGGGCCGTTTCAAGATGCTTTTGGTGGACTTGGATATTGTCATTATTTTGGTTCGCTCTGGAAACTGTTGCATCCACTTTTTTTTCTATGGCCTCCATTCTGGAGCCCAAGGCCTGAAAATCAGCGCAGATGTCTCCTGTGATTTTAGATGCTGTTGCTGATAGGCCTTTCTCCAGTAGCCCCGCAAATCAGTTAAACATGTCTGCTATCTGTATATTGGGCTCCAGTCCAGGTGTATTGAAGGCTGAGGCTGAAGAGTGGTAGGCCAGAGTAGGAGCTTTCCTCCAGTGTGCAGGAAATTAATGACTCTGTGGAGGCCGGTGAGGGGGCTAGGGTGTGAGAAGCGATCCCAGGGGTCGCAGGGAGAAAGGTTAGGATGGCAGGGGCTAGCACTTGCCTTGGGTCCTTGTCTCCCTCTGCGCTGGCTGCATGTGGACCGGCCGTGGTGGCCATCTTGGTACACCCTGATTCTGCAGGGTCCACGAATTGCGGTCCTAGGTTCCTCCTTGTGGACAGACCAGGAATGCTCTGGGGGTGCTCTGGTCAGCTGTGGGCCCGATTGGGCCGGTCAGTGCTGGCTGGAACAGGCTGTGTGGGCGCCAGGGTCCTGGGACGGTGCAAAGCTCCGTGCTTAAGCGGCCAATACGAAACTCTCGCGCATGCGCACTTACAAAGTGGGTCAAATTGATATTCATTTTTGACCGCAGTGATGAGAACATTCAAAGGAGCGGGATGGAATTTTTTTCTCGATGGAACGAATTTCAAACAGTGCATGTGGTTTTCATTCAGTAAAGTCCATTCATTCCAAAATCAAATGTTGAAAGGAAACAAAACCCTTGGAGCGACATTTGAATGTTATGAAAATTTTCATATGCATTTTCCTAAGAATATTTGTTCAAAATTCTATCCATCTATGGCCAGCGTTAGTGTGTCTTGTTTCTTCTCTAAACCCGTCTTTCCCCTTGGTTTCTTCTAATGTTAGCCCAGCCTCACCCTGTGTAGGAGAATGTGACCAGCCACACTGCATTTTTCCCCGGTGTCAGAGAATTTAACTTCATTTCCTTGTCTGCTGTCACCAATGGCATCTGCTGATCTGAGAGCTGAGCTGGAATGTTCCGTCTGTCTGAACATTTATACAGATCCTGTAACCCTGAAATGTTGATACAACTTCTGTCGGCTCTGTATTGATCATGTGCTGGATACACAGGAGGGGTCTGGAGGATATTCCTGTCCTGAATGCAGAGAGAAGTTTCCGGATCGGCCTGCCCTGCAGAGGAACATAACACTGCGTAACATAATGGAGAATTTCCTGTCTGCTCAGCCAGATCAGGAGGAGTCCGGGGTCTTCTGTACTTACTGTGTGGACTCTCCTGTACCTGCTGTTAGATCCTGTCTGCTCTGTGAGGTTTCTCTGTGTGATAAACACCTGAGAGTCCACAAAAAGTCCCCAGAACACATCTTATGTGACCCCACCTTGTCCATGGAGAGCAGGAAATGCTCCGTCCATAAGAAGATCCTGGAGTATTACTGCACTGAGGATGAAATTTGCATCTGTATCTCTTGTTGTATGATTGGAAGACATAAAGGACATGAGATGGAATCACTGGATGAGGCTTCTGAGAAGAAGAAGGAGACACTGAGGAATGTTCTGCAGAAAGTTCTGACAAAGAGAGAGGAGACAGAGGAAAGAGTCCAGAGTCTGCAGGAACACCGGAGAAAAGTAGAGGAAAAAGCAAATGGTGACACCGAAAGAGTCACTGCCCTGTTTAGAGATCTCAGGAGATGTCTGGAAGACCTGGAGAAGAGAATCCTGAGGGAAATCTCCGGGAGGGCAGAGCGGATCTCCATCTCCATCCGGGATCTGGAAATAAAGAAGGAGGAGCTGTCCAGGAAGTCGCGTCACATTGAGGAGCTGTGTAACGTGACGGATCCACTGACTGTCTTACTGGAATCAGACGCAGGTGACTTGTGTGATACTGAGGATGGAGACAATGAGGACAGAGAGAGACATGAGAAGCTCCTCCATGATGGAGGGGGTCTGGATGTGGCGGGGGTCCTACGTACAAGTTTATGTGATATAATAACAGAGGTAAATGTATACTTCCCTATACAGGAAGCTGCAGACATATTACTGGATGTAAACACAGCTAATAATTATCTAAATATATCAGATGACAGGAGAATTGCATCCTGGTCACATATAAACCAGAATCGCCCAGAAACACCAGAGAGATTTCAATGTCCTCAGGTGATGAGCAGTCAGAGTTTCTCCTCAGGGCAACATTACTGGGAAGGGGATGTTGGGGGATCAGATAGATGGATGGTTGGGATGTGTTACCCCAGTATAGGCAGGAGAGGACGGCAGTCACTGATTGGACTGAATCCAAAGTCCTGGGGTTTGTACAGGTGGGGTAATGAGTATTCAGGGATACATGACAATAAATGGATCCCCTTACCTGCCAATGTCCCCAGTAACAGAGTCAGGATATATCTGGATTATGAGGCCGGGAGGATCTCCTTTTATGATCTGTGTGCCCCGATCCGACACCTCCACACCTTCACCACCACCTTCACTGAGCCTCTCCATGCTGGGTTAGGTGTAGGGGAAGATTTTATAGAGATATGTGGAGGAAGTAAGGAGAAATCTGCCCAGAGACTGGTGACATCGCAGGGAGGAGGGATGGGATTGGTGAAATATACAACCAATAGAATAAAGCAGTGGATGGGCATTTAGTCTGTATCCCACAGGGTTTTAATATAAATAAATATAAGTGGGATTTCTCCCTCTGTCACTTAACATTGTGATTGGGTAGACTATCTATCCAGTTAAAGCAGTAACATGTTCCTATAGTTCAATGAGGAAAGGTGTGGCCTATATAATAATCGACCTATTATCTGCCTATCCCATGACAATCTGACATATTACTTTCTCTGTAATTGGTAAACAGAAATGTATCACAGCGTGTGACGTCATCAATCTCCCTTCCCCTGCCCCTCCTCTTACTCTTTGCCCCTCCCACACATGCAGTCACTCTGTGCAGGGTCCAGTGCAGTCACTGTGATGGGACAGCTCTCCACTCTTTCATCCCTCCATGCAATCTACTGTATACTAAAGAGGTAAAAATCGCTGTAAAAATCTCAGAGGAAACATATGAAGAAATGATCCCAAGATTTACTGAGAGAAATAATGGGATTTAACAATCATACAATATTACTATAAGAATGTATGATTATGATTAGAGTTGAGCGAACACCTGGAAGTTCGGGTTCTGCTGGTCCGTCCGAACTTCGGGACAAAGTCCGGGTCCGGGTCCGGACGGAACCCGAACGATCGCACTGCCTGGTCGTCTTGGGCTTGAAGGTCCACAAGCGAGTTGAGATTAGTATTAGTATGTAAGAATATCATTATAACATACTAACAATTTAGGGTAATAAAGAGAGTCATTTAGAACCCTAGTAAAGAAGTATACAAAGGAGACTCTAAAAATGTCGCTAAAAATGGAGAAATCATATGTCATCTAACGTACCTCCCTACTTTCTCACCTCTCGACAGGGTAGTGTCACTGACGTGACCTGGGACGTGTCTCACTGACGTACACACCCTCCCCGTTTCTCATTCTCCTCCCCGTCCCCTTCCCTCTAACTACTGCAGTGTGCGACACTATGTA
>BLSH010187938.1:263796-304232 GCA_018402905.1 Glandirana rugosa | reverse complement strand
ACAGAGTTTAATCTGCAAATCTCCAACTCTAAGCAGCGGTATTTGAAATCTCAAATTCCCCCAACAATCTGATCGTAGAGCACGATCGTAGCGATCGTTGTTCTATGCAGAGCTTGATCTGCAACTCAAAGCAGCGGTATGTGAAATCTCTAATTTCTGCTATCTGTCCTCAGAGCAACAGCACAGACAGCAGTAGTAAAGTAATCTATCTCAGGATGCAGGATCAGGTCTTAAAATGGCTAAAATCTGTCCCTCACGCCGTCAGCTACCTTTACCTATACTAACCCAAGGAGCATGTGACTGCAGCACTGTGACTCCAGCTTATAAAGAGGCTGGGTCACATGATGCACCGGCCAATCACAGCCATGCCATTAGTAGGCATGGCTGTGATGGCTTCTAAGGGCAAACCAGTGAAACGCTTGTTGATTGGCTGCCCTGCAGCTTCTCAACACGTGGAGTAAAATAGCAGAACCCCGGACCGAACCCGAACGATTTTTGAAATGTCCGGGTCCGGGTCCGTGCCACGGACACCCTAAAGTTCGGTACGGACCCGAACGTTACAGTCCGGGTTCGCTCAACACTAATTATGATGTATGATTACTAGAAGTGGAATGTGTCCCCAATATAATGTGTCCCCATAGAATGTCTCACCAATAGAATTCTATTGGATGACCTCTTCCACTTTTGCCGCAATATTTGAGAAAATTACAGTCCACCTTGAATTCCTTGAGCTGGAACAAAAAACATTCCCGCATCAAAGCATCACTTATCTGTACCCCTGGTGCCTTGGCGGGCCTTGGGGCTCCTAACATTCCAGCCTACTATAATGCAGTAATTCTAGAACAAAACAAACACTGGTGGCTCTCTCATGATCCGCCTGCATGGATACCAATTGAAAGGCTCGCTCTCCATTCTCCATCTGAGAACGTTCTCTCAGCAATGCTACTCAAATGCAAGCCCCCTCACCTCAGCTTAATCTCTATTGAAGCCTCTCTCTCTACATGCTTAGCCCTCTATAACAGAAACGACCTCAGGTATTCCCACTCACATCCTACGCTCACTCCCCATCGCAGCGATGGAATTGCTATCTTCGGACCTCAAAGTCAGTAGCTGGACTCAGAGTGGTATCCGGCAAATCAGAGGTCTTTATAACAACTTTTTTCTACTATCCTTCCGAGAACTGCAATAAAAATTTAACATTGATCACAATGATTTATATAAGTACTTGAGCATCAGATCAATTCTTCAAGCTCTTAAAGCGGTTGTCTACCCATTTAGTTTACTTTTACCTACAGGTAAGCCTATAATAAGGCTTACCTGTAGGTAAACTGAATATCTTCTAAACCTGTACGATTTAGAAGATATTCCCTTTCTAATTTGCTGCATCGTTACGGCGCATGCGCCGTGTATGTCCCGGCGCATGCGCCGTGTATGTCCCGGCGCATGTGCCGTGTACGTCCCGGCAAAGGCCCCGGCAATAGTTCCACATGCGCGGGAGTGACGTCTCGTGGCTCCGGCCGGTCACAGCGCCGGAGCCGCGTACCCAGAAGCAAGATCCGAGGGAAAATGTCCGCTCCCTCAGAGGGGACTGAGCAGCCCGGTCGGATCTTCGTTTCAGGGTGAGTATTTCATAATGAGCTAGTATGCGGTGCATACTAGCTCATTATGCTATTGTCTTGCAGGTTTTTTTTTTTTTTAGGGTAGACAACCGCTTTAAACACAAACATAATATTCCTCTCTCAGACATCCTTTGCTTTTATGACTCTCTCCCTTCAGCGAAGAAAGAAATCTTGTATCTCTATCGCCTAATTACGAACCAATTGGCACAATGCAAATCCCCATCCATGTTATATTGGGAACAACTACTTAATTTCTCCATCCCTCTTCGTCACTGGCATACCTCCCTACAACTGCCTCTAAAGATTTCCAAATGTATTTCACACTGGGAATCTATACATAAAATCTTCCATGAATGGTATTACACTCTGGCCAAACTTGCCTCTATTTTCCCAGATCATTTGTCAAACTACTGGAGATTGTATGGACATCCTGGAACACTATACCACATCTGGTGGGACTGCCCATGTATCTCCTCATACTGGCTAAAAATTTCAGACATTTTAACATCTCTAAAAAGCTCCACAGAGCCACTCAGTCCGCAAATGGCACTTCTTGGTGAGGGTATACAGACCTCCCTCCCCACCTCAGAACTATTATTTCTCACATTCCCATAGCAGCCAGACTGGTTCTAGCACACAACTGAAACCAAAAATCCCCCCTTTGCTTGAAGAAATTCTACGCACTCTCAGCTATCACTTCCTAATGGAATTTTAATTTGCCAAAACTCATTTACTCATCCCAACTTTTATGAAAAATTGGGACCTCTGGATCAAGGATAGCAGGCGTTCCTCCATTCAGAACCCCTGATCCATATTATAGTCCACCTACAAGTCCTACAAATGACTATCTCACTTGAAAAACGATAAAAAGAAAAGCTTTGGAGGCAGCGGAGGACTTTGACGGTGCTTTATAAATTTACATCATTTAGTATAAAAATATCAAATTTATTAGAGAAATTCCATAAAAACCATACCAATTTCTCTAATAAATTTGATATTTTTATACTAAATGGTATAAATCTATAACGTACCATCAAAGTCCTCTGCTGCCTCCAAAACTTTTCTTTTTTCATTTTCAATATTAAATAGGACGTAGGTACTATATCTATAACATCCACGAGTGGCTTTACTAGTCTTTGACTATCTCACTTGGATAATCTACTCTTGCCTCGAACTACACATGTTTCAAAAAGTTGGAATCAATTGGATACCAGCATCAGTGGGCATGCCTCACAAACCCAAATATTTGTGCAGCCCATTCCCCTCCACCTCCAAACCTATGGTGCCCAAGGCGACAGTTTTCCTCCACTTTTTCTTTTTTTCCTCTTTCTTTTTGTTACATATACCTACCTATACTATATCTGTACACCATTTTGTACCCTCTCATTCTTGGAAATTTAATAAAAATCTTCATTTAAAAAAAAAAAAAGAATTCTATTGGATCATTTTTACATGGGTGGATGAGCCTAGTGGCGAGTCTGGTATCCGAGGTTATTTGCACATGGTTTTTTGGTTATTGAACTCACGTCAGTGACACCTTGACTTTTTTTTATTGAAATATTGATTTAATTATCACACTAATGTCACGCTAGTAACACTTGGACTCATTGAATTACTTGAAGCGCAACACAATTTTCTTATAGCCTAGGCAATCTTTATGTAGAGTAACAATTTTTTTTTCAGCTCCTCAGAGAGTTCTTTGCCATGAGGTTCCATGTTGAACTTCCAGTGACCAGTATGAGAGAGTGAGAGCGATAACACCAAATTTAACACACCTGCTCGCCATTCACACCTGAGACCTTGTAACAGTAACAAGTCACATGATACCGGGCACGGAAAAATGGCTAATTGGGCCCAATTTGGACATTTTCACTTAGGGGTGTACTCACTTTCGTTGCCAGCGGTTTAGACATTAATGGCTGTGTGTTGAGTTATTTTGAGGGGACAGCAAATTTACACTGTTATACAAGCTGTACACTCACTACTTTACATTGTAACAAAGTGTCATTTCTTCAGTGTTGTCACATGAAAAGATAGAATAAAATATTTACAAAAATGTGAGGGGTGTACTCAGAAACAGTAGAAGTAGAAGTAATACCAAGTAAACAGCCCTGAGTATATAACTTAGGAGAGGATGTGTAGATGTGGTTGCCGCAATCCTGTCTTGTAAAGTTCAGTAGATCTTCTGCCGGCTATTTGTAAGTGAAAGTTAGGTACCTGAGAACACCTACCTGAGAACACCGTGTCCTTCTAATCCTTGGGATAAGGCATAAAAGGGGGTTATTTTCATTGAATTAAATAACCCTCCAGTGATCACTGACTCATAGAGTAAACTGGTAACTAACAGCAATCCAGTGAAATTAGTAACTGTAATCCAGGATGTGTTAAAGAAATGCTGCACAGACAGTTTAAGTACTCTTACAGATGGGCCTAAGCCCGCTCACCAAACCAAGGGAATGGCTGCAGACAAACAGTCCGGCCTCTAAGAGGAGGATGATGTTAATGCTGGAACCGCTGGTACACACTTGCTTTTTGCTTCTGGGAAAAACGGCTTCCACTGCACTCCCTGTAGCTCTCCCGAATCGACTGATGCAAATACTGCTGTGACTGCTGCTGCTCTGGACCAGACTAAGATGAGGATAGGCCGGTTCCGCTGATCGCCCACTGGAATGCTGGGGTACCGCAGCTAGCTGGAACACTTGCAGAGCATTCAGTCTGCTGGATCGCTGTAAGTAGGTCGCAGGCCTAACTCCTGTTATAAAGGCACACAGGGTCCACTGCTGATCGGTCACTCCGTCCCAAGAGACTGCTCCCAGCTCCTCCTCCCACTTAAATAAGTTCTCCCACAAAGCACTGCTTCTCCCAGGAGCCTTCACTGCAGCACAGCCTGATGGGAAATGGAGTCCTTCCATATTAGAGTCTGCTGACTGTTTCTTCTTGGCACACTACAAATCCCACAAAGCATCACTCTCCTATACAGATCCAGTCTTGCTCAGCAAGTTAACACTAGAGGGAATCCTCTATAATATTCAAGGGACACAATTGTCTCACTGCCAGAGGAGTATTTCTGGACTCCTGGCTACATACTGTATACAAAATATATCAGTGGTTGTTAACCTCAGTCCTGAAGTACCCCCAACGGCCATGTTTTCAGGTTTTTCTTTACTTTTCACAGCTGCTTTAAATCAATATCAATGACATGGTATTGATAAGATCTATTTTAAATAAGGGAAGTACCCAAAGCATGGCCCGTTGCTGGTACTTAAGGACTGAGGTTGAAAACCACTGCACTAGATTACCAAAAGTATTGGTACGCCTGCCTTTACACACATACGTTAACTTTTTTGGCATCCCAGTCTTAGTCCGTAGGGTTCAATATTAAGTTGGCCTACCCTTTGCAGCTATAACAGCTTCAACTCTCCTGGGAAGGCTGTCCACAAGGTTTAGGAGTGTGTCTATGGGAATGTTTGACTATTCTTCCAGAAGCCCATTTGTGAGGTCAGGCACTGATGTGGATGAGAAGGCCTGGCTCTCAGTCTCCACTCTAATTCATCCCAAAGGTGTTCTATCAGGTTGAGGTCAGGAATCTGTGCAGGCCAGTCAAGTTCCTCCACCCCAAACTCACTGGACCTTGCTTTGTGCACTGGTGCGCAGTCATGTAGCAACAGGAAGGGGCCACCCCCAAACTGTTCCCACAAAGTTGGGAGCATGAAATCATCCAAAATGTCTTGGTATGCTGACGCCTTAAGAGTTCCCTTTCACTGGAACTAAGGGGCCAAACCCAAGTTTGAGGTGGAGGAACTTGACTGACCTCAACCTGATAGAACACATTTGGGATGAATTAGAGCGGAGACTGTAAGCCAGACCTTCTCGTCTAACATCAGTGCCCAACCTCACAAATGCGCTTCTGGAAGAATGATCAAACACTCCCATAGACACACTCCTAAACCTTGTGGACAGCCTTCCTAGAAGGGTTGAAGCTGTTATAGCTGCAAAGGATGGGCCAACTCAATTTTGAACCCTACGGACTAAGACTGGGATGCCATTAAAGTTTGTGTAAAGGCAGGAGTCCTTTTGGTAATATAGTGTATATAGCTTTGCCATTACTGGGTCTATGCATGGTTCAATCACTGGTTTATTGGATTTGTTTTCCTATTGGTAAGTGTAGATATGGTGGGCCTATTCACACATGTGCATAATGGCAATGCATGGAAAAACACACGTTACCATGTACTCCTGCAATGCGCCTGCTTTACAATGCACATTCCCAGTGTTGTGAAGAGCTGTGTTACTAAAAAAGAGTCAGGTGAGTTGGCAGTTCATTCACAATTGGTTGCCTTAACACAATGCACATTAACACTCTACAATGGATCACTAAAGTGTAAATCAGCCCTTAAAGTCCTCAGAGTAAGCACAAGGTGTTAGGGTAAATGGCTAAACTCATTTTTTTAACACTTTCAATGAATCCGCCAATCAATGTTTATAATTCCATGGATCTCTGTGATGGTCACGTGTACCCAGATAGCTGTGTGTAGCAGCCATATTGTTTGCATCACAAATCTCCCTTGCCATTTTGTCATAAGAATGCATAGCCACAGTGACCTCCCCCCCGTTCCTTCACTTTATACTGTAGACAAACTGTTAACTGGGGCCGGGACCTTATCAATCCATTGATCAGACACACAGACCTCTCCAATACCCAATCCACAATTTTAAGTCTAGAAACCCTAAGGCTCTGTTCACACCCGATCGCAGGTGGAATCGCCGTAATTCTGCCCCGATTTCCAGAAGCCAGGCAAAATGCAGAACGCGTTTGTGATGGGATTATCTCTTAATGCCATTGCAAACATGGGGCGATTTTTCCGCAATTGGCAAGCGACAAATTTTGGTACAATTATGGCAAAAATTGCAACCACAATTGCTCCTGGCTCTGTGCCAAGATTTGATACATAAGCTTCTTTGGAGAGGTTTTGGAGCGGAGGGAGGCCCATTCAAATGAATGGTGCCGCTCCAAAAATGTTCCACTAAAAAACAAAAAAGAAAGATAAAAAAACTGAGCTGCAGCAGTTGTCATTGCGAATTGCTCAGGTTGGAATGTAAGCAAAATAACACTGTCACCCTCGCAATCTGAGCAATGCAGAGAAATAACAGATACCGGTCGTAAATAGCTCAGTTGTAGGGGATGTCCAATATACATCTCTGCTGATGGGTTAGAAGTTATAGCATTTTTTATAATTCATGAAACAATAATAGCACAGCCAGAATATAGACATAGTTGGCATATACTTCCTCATTTCATTTACAGTGTTTTGAGCCCAAACTCCCTAGGAGTGCTGGGAGGAGAAGCAGCCCAATTCAGCTCCTGGCCGAACTGGGCATCCAAAACTTGTCAAGTTTATATGCATTTCAAGGCTACATTCAAGCTGGACAATAATCTGCATGCTACTCAGAGATATGAGTACCTATATATACTGTCTCTGGGACATAGTCATAAACATAGTGACATCCCAGAAACCACTCCTGAGACCCTTAATTAGTCAGATGGCCTCTGTCACCACCCCTTTGATACCAGAGAAAAGGGGAATGCCAGGACAATTTGACAGCTCGTGCCAATATCCAACCAAGGAGCACCTAACGCAGTGGTTCTCAACTCCGGTCCTCAGGACCCTCCAACAGGCCAGGTTTGCAGGATAACTGAAATACATCATAGGTGATCTCATTTGCTGCTCAGTGATTGCAGTATTCTAGTCTTCTAGTATTCTAGTCTGCATCTCCCCAAGGTAATACTTAAAATCTGGCCTGTTGGTGGGTCCCGAGGACCGGAGTTGAGAACCTATGACCTAACGGGACTTGTGAGAGCCACTGTACTGTTTTTACTTATTCGCTGGACTCTGCTGAAACCAGGACATTGCAAGTATTCTTCCTTTCCAACTTTTTTTTTATATTTCTCTGTTGTTTTATTGTATCTTTATTTCTTTGTAACACCCTTTTTCCAGTTAATATGTTATGTGCACCATTTTGACCTTTGCATTATTAAACTCTATTTGGAAAAGTGCTGAAATTGTCTCTAAAGCTTTGATGTAGACTAGAAGAATCCTTGTCTCTTGAAGAGCGCTACTGTCATATAAATCTCTGAATATACCTGTCTGTGGTGGCAGCGTGTGCACAGAGGTTTATTCTAAAATCAGAGTTGTTATTGCTAATCTTGTGGAAGTTTTGACTCTTCTGTTAAAGTCGGTGGTGGCAGTTAAAGGGTTAATTGTTTAATTAATTTAACCCAGTGACAACTGTTTTCAGGCTGCTGGCACCTAGATTGTGGTCATGTGTTCTTAGCTTTCAATATTTTTATTGGAATTTTCAGAAGTTACGATATATGACAATAATATCATTGCAAGTAAATTGTCAAGTAAGAATTCCAAACAAGACGTCAGGTAAAAATAACGATTATACAGGTATTGAGGACATAAGTAACTAGTTCAGACTATCTACGTTTGCACCCTCCCTTGCCAACCTATATATGGTTTGGTGGGAAAGGCTCCGTATCTTTGCGCCTGGTAGTCCCCGCAGACAGGACACTCATTTCTATGGTCGCTATATTGACGACTTACTGTTTATAGTATCCAGGAATGTGACTACACCTGAGCAGTGGATCGCATACATGGATGACAATAGTTTTAACTTGAGATTTACAGCTTGTCATGAGGATAGAATGGTTACATTCTTGGATGTGAATTTGACAGCCACAGATGGAAGAATTATATCAGGCCTACACAGGAAACCAATGGCGGGCAATTCGCTCCTTCGAGCCGATTCCTGCCATCCCGCACACACATTGAGAGGGATTCCGGTGGGACGGTTTTTAAGACTTAGACGGATTTGCAGTAATCCATCTGATTATCAACGCGAAAAGGTGAACATGCAACAACGCTTTTTGGACAGGGGTTATTCACCGTCGGTCATACGAAGGGCGATTAATATTGCAGATAAAGCACCAGTAGATAAGTTACAATATGGCACCGGAAGGGCCAGACGGTTAATCCCCACTGCTGATGGATGTCCTGTTTTCTCCACACCTCACAGTATGGAATTCCATCAAATTAGGAGCATTGTTTTAAAATATGCCCCTGTGCTGTATAATGATCCAGTGTATGCCCGCGTTTTGAGCAAAGGGGTCAGGGTGGTCCCTCGGAGAGCGGTCTCTTTGGGTTCCTCACTTTCCCCTAGCCTCTTTTGTAGTAGTCCTAGACAACCACATTGGTTGAGTTTTAAAGGGACGTTTTGTTGTGGAGGGACTGGGTGTCTATGCTGTTCGAAAATAAAAAGAGGTGACACTATTCAGTCCACATCCAATAACAAAAGCATGAGCATCAGTAGATTCATTAATTGTAACACACGGTATGTAGTATACATTATCTCATGTTCACAGTGCTGTGTCCAGTATGTGGGACGCACCACACGGAGGCTGTGAGACCGTTTGAGTGACCACCTTAGGGACATCAATAAGAATCATCCCACGAACGTTTCCAGACACTGGAACGAGGTGCATCAGAAGGACACTTCGAGCCTAAGTATACAGGCAGTTGAAAAGATTGTGTCTCCACCCAGAGGGGGTGACAAGTTCAAGCTTCTCTGCAAGAGGGAGGTTTTCTGGATATTTTTCTTTGGAACCAGAAAATTGGAGGGTCTCAACTTTGAGTGGGATATTTCCCACTTTTATGATTGAGGATGTAAATTTTATATATGTCTTCGATGCCTCCCTCTTGCAGTGTGAGTTGTTCGGATTTGAAGAGTATGAGGGAATTGTTTTTTCCGTCTGAGAACTTCATTCCTATATTTGATTATGTATAGTGAGCATTGTGTTTATATATACACATGGTTACATTGTTATCTTTCTTCTGATTGTTGGAATGGGGTTCCCAGCTGGAGTTTTCAACGTCGGAACTTGCCCGATAAATCATGAGTTCGTTTTCTGTACATATTAGGATATTTTGATTTTGATTCTGATTTTTCTTAATTTGTTTAAGAAATGTGTTATTTAATGAAGGAGGTTAAATAGGGACTTCGGTTTTCCGGTCCTCTTTTTTTCCTCCTCTAATTTAATGAGGCACATTTATATGTTTATATATTTTACATATATCATGTGGATGATATTGCCCCATTAGCACAATTTTTATATTATTTTTGTATGTACTTTTTGACTGTTTTTTGTTTATATATATTTTTGTATATCCTATGTATAGGCTTCAAGTCTTAGTATACTCATATTGGGCTTTCTTCGATCTCTTCACAGATGGGTCGGCTTTGCTATATCCTACAGGGGAGTTTATGGTTATGTTTTTCAAGACTTTGTCTGCTTGGTATATGTATTACCTTCTGATCCTCTGTTGGACTTTGCCGTACCATACCTATCTGGCTGAAGCTATGGGATCGAGGAGCTCAATCATGTGGAGGATTATGCAGCAGCTGACCGATTGTCGGTCATTGGCTGAGCACAGGAAGCAATTGTCTATGTACTTGTATATATGTGCACTTTTACCCATGTTGTAGCAGCTATGAGTAAGCGCCTTTAGGGGGGCATGAAACGCGTCAGCATTCCATTCCCTGTCTGTACCATATGGGCTTGATTCAATAAAATATTCAAAGGAGTGCGGCCCTCCGGAGTCTTTTTCCTACTACAATGTTTCAAGCATATTGAGCCTGCACCCTATGGGACTGTGCAATTACCTACAGGAGCCAGGAGGTTTGAAGCTGTCTGTTTTCTTTTCTAGTTCAGACTATCGGTTGTTGCTGTCCAGAGGATGAAGCTGTAGGTGGTTCAGGGGTATCTGTTTTCAGTCTGTTTTTACTTAAGAACAATTGCAACATCTTGTGGTGGACTTACTCAGTAGTTGTGGAAATCATCCTTACGGGTAAACTACTATCATGGTAAGCTTGATTACACAACCATTGATGTTGTCGTACCTGGGCTTATTTACAAGTGAGTGAATAATGTCGAACAATAAACGCATAACATTAGATGCATAACAGCAAACATGAACCTGTTACCAGCGGCGACATATCTGCGTAGAAGAGATTGAGTGAGTTGAGATTAACTCCAGTGTAATCAGGATCTGGGCAACCATCCCCACGGGACACCCCACTTGGGATCTCATTTGTGTCCCAGAGGGATGGCCCCCAGTGTTGCTACCATCTGTTGACCCATACAAATAATTTTTTTGATACCTTATCTACATATTGACGTAGTCGTGTATTTATCCAGGTGTGTCACGGATGCCAAGAGTTGAAGGCCTTGCCCAGTTTGCCTTGGCTGGATGCATGCATTAGCTCATATCTGTAATGGGTATTTATTAGATCTATTGTGTCTACTGTCATTGGGATTTGTGTAGTTTTGCACAGTCTCGTGATGCTTAGCCTGGCAGCTATTAGTACGTGTGTTACAACGTGTCTGTATTGGTAGTGGATGTTGTCTATTTTTAAGTTCAGGAGTCCCATTTCTGGTGAGGCTTCTTGGGGGTGCCTGTTATTTCATGTATCAATTGGAATATTTCCAACCAGAAGGTATCTAGGGATGTGCACTTCCACAGTATTAGATATCTCCTATCGCCACATTACATCTCCAACACGTTTTGTTGTTTTTGTTGTCAAACGAGGCTAGTTTCACTGGTGTGAGATACCGTCTAAGGCACAGGTGTCAAACTGGCGGCCCTCCAGCTGTTGCAAAACTACAAATCCCATGAAGCATTGCAAGGCTCACAATTACAAGCATGACTCCCACAGGCAGAGGCATGATGGGACTTGTAGTTTCCCAACAGCTGGAGGGCCGCCAGTTTGACACCCATGATCTAAGGGATATTTTGTAGGTGAGTTCCCAAAGTGTCAAGCATTGGGTTGCTTTGAATATTGACCTCAAAGCATTGTGCCATTGTGTTTTCGTGAAGCTGTGTCCTAGGTCTTGTTCCCATTGTAGGTGGGCCTTATTTTTAGAGAATTCTTGTTTTTGGTACATGCTTTTGTATAGCACAAATATACATTTGTCTTTGTTTGATGGGGTGTTGAAAAATGCCCAAATTTTTGGGGGCATTGAATAAAGGCTGGGTTCTACTGCTTTGAGGCAGTTGTGCACTCTATGATATGTAAATATTTCTGTGTGTGGTAGTTTATAATCTAGTTGCAGGTTCTTGAATGGTTTTATTTGTTTGTTCCTGAGGTCATCAATATGCATGATACCCATAGACCTCCAGTGTTTAAGACTCAGGTTAGTAGTTACTTGTTCGAGAATCCTTATTGGGAACAGGGGTTTAATGTTCCCCGAGTGAGGTTTTAATTTCCCTATCATTTTCCTCCACGTGTGTGCTGTAGCTTTAATGGTTGGTGGGGCTGCTGTTGGGGTTTTTTACTCCTAGTGGAGTGCTTAATAGCCATTCTCTCAAGTGTGATTGGGGTATGTATGGTGCCTCCATTTTGCTCCATATTTTGATGGGTTGGGGTAGAAACCAATCTGGGATTGGTGCTAGTGTGGCTGCAATGTAATAATCCTCAAATTCTATTGAGCTTGTTCCTCCTGCGTGTTTATGTTTAATTAGCGTTGTTTGCACGCATCTCGTTTTTTTTTCCCTTCCATATGCAACGGTTGAGGATAGTCTGGAGGGATTTAAAGTACGAATTGGGTAATTGAATTGGAATAGACATAAAAAGATACAATATCTGCAGTAGATGTAGCATCTTAAAAGCCGCCAACCTGCCACTCCATGATAGTTCGTGTCTAGTCAGAGTTTGGGAGTCAGATTTGAGCTTCTCTAAGGCTGGTGTGAAATTAGTCGCAAATAATTTTTTTACCGATTTAGGTAATTGTATTCCGAAGTATTTGATACTATCTTTAGCCCATATGAATGGGTGTTGAGCTTGCAAGAGATTGCTCGTAGTCGTGTCGATGCCCACTTCTAAAACATAAGATACCTTACTGAAAAGATCCAGGGGCTTTTGCACTTCTACCAGGGAGGAAGCCGGGTTTGACAACATTAAAATCACATCATCTGCAAAGAGGCTGATTTTGTGAGTCATTTTGGCAATGTCAATTCCTGAGATAAGTGGGTTTGTCCTGATTAGTTCTGACAGGGGTTCTAGAGACAAGTTAAAGATTAGTGGGGACAGGGTGCATCCCTACCTGGTGCCATTCGTTATATGGAATGGTTTGGAGAGCATACCTGTTGAACATACTTGGGCTGAGGGGTTAGTGTAAAGTGCTGTTATTGCTGTTAATATGTGTCCTGAGAACCCAAAATGTTGGAGAACTTGTCGTAAGTATGTCCAATGGACTCTGTCGAACGCCTTCTCTGTGTCCAAGGAAAGGAGCAGAGAAGGTGCCCTGCTAAGTTCTGTGTGGTGGATCACGTTATCAGTCTCCTGGTTTCGTCAGCCGTTTGTCGACCTTTCGTGAAGCCAGCTTGGTCGGAATGTATCAGGGAAGGCATTATGTTGTTTACTCTGGTAGCTAAAGTATTGGCGTATATTTTAATATCCAGGTTCAGTAGAGAGATGTGGTGGAAGTTTTGTGTCTCGTTCGTCTCCTTCAATGGTTTCATTAGCGTGATTATGAGGGCTTGTAAGTTCTCTGTTGGAAATCTTGAAGAGGAAGCAGTGTCATTATACATTGCGGTCATACATTTTAATAATTGTGGGTAGAATTGATTGTAGTATTCTCCAGACAGGCCGTCAGGGCTTGGGGCTTTGTTGGTTGGGAGTGATTTTATGGTGTCATGGATTTCTCGTTCTGTGAAGGGTGCATTTTAGAAATTTTTCTGTTAATTTGTTCGCTGTTAAGTTTGGGAAGCTTGACAAGATCTATGAATCTGTTTATGTCATCTAGAGATGGTTGTGTGGTTGAGGGATCTCAATTTAGATTGTAAAGGTCACTGTAATACATGCTGAAGGCATTGACGATGTCTTGTGGGTTTGTGGGTCTATTTTTGGTATGCGTGTGGTGTATAAATTCTATGTTGGATTTAAGTCTATGTCCTTTCAGTCAGTTGGCTAGTGTTTTTCCTGCCTTGTTGGATGTGGAGTAGAAGGAGCTTTAAGCCTCCTTTGTGTTTTCTCGAAGAAGTGAAGTAATATGTTTCTCAGTACTAGTCTATGATTTAAAAGTTGTGCAGTGTATTGGGGTGTGGTATGTCGTTTGTTTTGTACTTCAAGTTCGTCTATTTGATCTATAAGGTCTTTTAGATGCTGCGTCCTCTTCCTTTTACATCTAGAGGCCAATTGTATCAGCACCCCTCATACTGAGGCTTTGTGGGCGTTCCACACCATGGCTGTGTCAGCCACAGAGCTAGGATGTAGTTGTTGGCTCTCCAGATAGGGTTTCTACAATGTTGTGATGTGTCCCTTATCGTGATTGAGATTGGGGTGTGGTCTGACCATGTCATGGTGTGGATCGCCGATGCTGAGATATTCTGCAAGAGCCATTTATCAGCAAGAATCATATCTATACGAGAGTACATTCTGTGTGATGGTGAGAAGTAAGTGTAATCCTTCTCTGATCCGTGGTGGCAACACCACACATCAAACATTTTGTGGAATTGCAGGAAGTGTTTTAAGGGGGATCCGCTTCTCTTAGCGGCACTGGTGGAGTCTAGATGTATATGAGCTGTAGTGTTGAAGTCTCCACAGAGTAGTAAGTGCCCCTATTGTATTGGTTGCGCAATGCGCATCACCTTGTGAAGGAATTTGTTTTGTTGGGTGTTTGGTGCATAGAAGTTGATGAGGGTGTACTGCTCTCTGTTGATGGTGCACACCAGGATGAGAAAGCGTCCTTTGGGGTCTGCGATCTCTTGTTGTAGAGAGAAGGTTACAGTGTTTTTTATTGCGATAAGTACCCCTCTTTTTTTTCCGGAGAATGATGCTGTGTAGATGTGAGGAAAGTTCTTATTGGAACATTTAGGTGGTGATGAGATCATAACATGGGTCTCTTGGACACATAGGATGTCCCTGTGTTTTTCCTGAGCCGTGTGCCAAAGTGAGTGTCGTTTTGCCGGGTGGTTGAGACCATGGGCATTGATTGATAGAATGTTTAGTGGCATGGTGTGCGTGGGTTCGAGGAGGTTAGGTAAAGTAACACTTACAGTTTGATGAGTTGTTTCGTCTGGTATCCTGAGTTGGATGTCAGGTTGTCGTTCGGAAGGTCCGATGGTGCCTGGGTCTGTAGTTGGAGCAAAGCTCTCTTAATGTCACCGCTGGTAAAAGAAAATCAGTTAGTGAGAAAAAACAGATAAACATATACGTCTTTTCTTGGTGGTGTAACGCGGTGTATATAACTGCTGGGTACAGTGTCACCGCTAGTGGGTAAACAGTTTTTGAGCGGTTGTTTGCGGTAGAAGGTTGCCACAGGTTGGGGAAGTGTGAACTTGGGTGCTTTATGCCCTTTTTTGAGATCTTTAGATGGTTCATGGGGTTCTTCTTCCTCTGGGGCACTGTGCTTTAGGGGTTCCAGACAGAGGGTGGTGCTGGGGAGAGTCCAGCGGAGGGTCTGGCAGTATCTCCCATGTGTGTAGAAGTTGGTGAGCTTCCTTAAGATTGTTGACTTTGTAGGTGTTGTCTTCCTTCGTGATTAACAGGGTGGCTGGGTATTTCCACTAGAATTGTATTTTATGTTTGTGTAAACCCTTTGTGAAGGGATTCAGGTCCCTGCGAAGTTGAAGTGTATATTTGGAGAGGTCTGGATAGACTTGGACGTTCTCATATGGATGTGGTAGGTTGGGCGTCTTCCTCACTCCAGCTATGAGCTTTTCTTTTATTTTAAAAAAATTAATTCTCATCAGCACATCCCTGGGGACCGAAGCTGCGAGGTGTGACGGTTTCGCAATTCTGTGTATGCCGTCTATTATAATGTCCCTTGGGCATGGTTCGGGCAGCATTAGGCGTATGAGCTCTTTAGCGTATCTTTGCAGGTCTTGTGGTTGTATAGTTTCTGGTACTCCTCATAGTCTGACATTATTACGACATGATCTGTCCTCTAAGTCCGCTATTTTTGCTCTCATCCATGTTTGTTCCTCTTTTACATTGTTCACTGTGTCTATTATATCATTGACCGTGGAAACGCATGCCTCAACCCCAGTTTCAATGCAAGAGACTCTGTTGTTGATGTGGCTGATTTCAGTCGAAACTTTCATAAATAAGTAAGATAGATCTGTCATCAAGGAGGTTTGGAGGGATATGAGCATGTCCTTGAGTATGGTGTCTAGGACCGGTTGCCCCGTGGTTGGGAGAGCTGCCATGGAGGAGCTCAGTGCGGTGTTGGTGCCTAATGTATTGATTGCGAGATCCGCTGTTTGTGTTGGTAATATTGCCGCATCTATGCGCATTCTTGCTTTAGCTGGGCTCCCTGTTATGGGATTTTCTCCTGTGAGATGTGTAGGAGAAGGTGGATTTGCTGTTGGTGGTATATCTTCGATGGAGTCGTCCGGAAGGTCTGTATAAGCTTCACTGGTGTGTCTCCCTGTCTGCTCTTTCCTGGTTGGGGGAGCCGGTTTGAAAAATAGTGAAGTCAATTTTTGGGTTTTATATTCCCCTACTCTCTTTCTGGAATGTTTGTAGCGTGGTTTGAAAAATAGGTGATCTCTTATGGGCTTTGGTCGTTCCTGTGCTTCCCCTTGCTGCAGGCTGAGTATTCTAGACTGTCATCACTGCTGTTTCTTGGATTGCTTTTGTTGGGAGTCTAATATGGCCACTGCTGCCTGCCTAGTAGGCCTCAATAGGATCCCAGATTTCTCTTTGGAATTTGACGTGGACAGGTTCCCTGATTTTTCCCCCAGACAGTAGCTGCCGTCTTGTTGTCGTCTTTATAAGGCTTTGATGTATTGTAACCTATGGCTGGTTTGCAGGATGGGTATGGCCGCCACTGTGATTTGTAATAGGTCGCAGTGAAGCCTTGGGTCGAATTATGTTGTTGCCAGCCCGCGTTTGGACTCTGGACCTGTCTAGCTAGTTGGAGCTTTCTCTTGTTGGGTCCCTGTGCTCGTACACCTTCCGGATGGCTGATTTGTTGTTTGTGATTAGATCCCAGGGAGTCCCAAGATGGACGCCGGTCTGGGCCTCGAACTCAAGTTGCCGTTGTTCGGGCTCAGAATCTCCCATTGGTCCCAGTCGATGCGTGTAGAGCTAGTTCCGCGGAGGGGCCCTGCATTGTCCTAGTTTGGGGCTCCCCTGAGTGGATGGGTGGTCGGAGGCACGAAGTCAGGTGCAGCAGTGGTGCCAGAAGTCGTGGCCTGATTATGGAGCGGAGGGCGTCCCAACCCCAGTGGCACGCATTTCGATGTCCGATTGCCGGTTAGGGGTTTGCGTATGGGTGATAATAGCCCACACCCCTTGGTGTAAGGTGAGGTTTCCACTGGGAGTTTTTGTGCAATTAAATCCAGTGGATGCCGGTGGTAGGGTGAGGCCTACTAATATGGCCGTTATCGCGGTGCTGTGAGAGTAGTAACGGCCCCCTAGCTCTCGGATCCGAGGGCAGCATGCCTCGATTTTGGACTCGGGTAGTCTGTCGGGTGTGGGTGAGATTCCTGTGGGGTTGTTTAATCTCACTTGACCTTGGGAAAGACGGATTCCTTTGGATAGAGTCTGGTCCCCTCAGAGCTCCTCTGAAAGATGTCCGCCGCCGTGCTCTGCAAGCCACACCCCCTGGTCCTGTGTTCTTTACGCATGGTGCAGCTCAGAGTGGCATTGTTATATAAGTGATAGCGCGGTGTGAGATTGGCCGGTCCTTTGTCAAGAGTTGGTGAGAAGGGCTGGGATCTGATGTCTGCTTTCGTTACAATCTCATTTTTATTTTTGTTTCAGTAAGTTTTCAGTTTAGTTTGTTAAAAGTATTTAACCTCTTCAATACCAGGCACTTACCACCCTTCCCGCCCAGACCAATTTTCAGCTTTCAGTGCTGTCGCATTTTGAATGACAATTGCGCGGTCGTGAAACACTGTACCCAAACACAATTTCTATCATTTTGTTCCCACAAATAGAGCTTTCTTTTGGTGGTATTTGATCACCTCTGGGGGTTTTATTTTTTGTGCTACAAATAAAAAAATACTGAAAAGTTTTTCTTTGTTTCTGTCACAAAATTTTGTATAAGTACATTTTCTCCTTCACTGATGGGCACTGATGTGGCTACACTGATGAGCACTGATGAGGCTACACTGATGGGCACTGATGAGGCAGTACAGATTGGCACTGATGAGGTGGCACTGATAATGAGGCACATATATGCAGCACTGATGGGCATTGATAGGCGGCACTGATAAGCAGCACTGATGGGCACTGATAGGTGGTACTGATATGTGGCACTAATGGCAACTCATAGGTGGCACTGATGGGCACAGATAGGTGTCACTGGGCACTGATAGGTGGCACTGATAGGTGGCACTGGTGGGCACTGATAGATGGCAGAGGTGGGCACTGGTGGGCACTGGTACATATAGCACTGTTAGGGATGGCACTGACAGGCATCACATATGCCATCCCTACAGTGCACTGTATGCCCTTACCTGGTGGTCTAGTCTGGGCTCCCTGGTGGTCCCTTAACAGCTTCCTGATCATCTCCCTGGTGGCCCTGGGCGACCTCCTGATCATCTCCCTGGAGGCCCTGGGCGGCCTCCTTATGGTGTCCCTGGGGCGGGCTCCCTGGTGGTCTTGGTTGGCCTCCTGGTGATCCAGTTTGGCGATCCTGAGGGGGGCTGTACTGATAAACGTTCAGGGCAGACCCCCCTGTCAGGAGAGCAGCTGATCGGCTCTCCGCCACTCAGGTCTGCAGAACTGAGTAGAGGAAAAGCCGATAAATGGCTCTTCCTGTTTACACTGTGACCAACCATGGTCACGGCTGATCACATATTCCGATGAAAGCTTGTTACCTTGATCGATAATGCGGTGGGTCAGACTGACCCACAGCACTACCGATCGCCACTATGCGCGACTCCGCGGGCACGCGATCGCGGGTTATCCTGCGGATGTCATATGACGTCCGGTTAGGATAACAGAACACCTGCCTGGACGTCATTTTGCTATACGCGGGGCGGGAAGTGGTTAAAATGCAAAAGAAAAAGAAAACTGCTACTGCAAGGTATACAACGGAGAAGACAGTAGAAACAACAAGGTTATGCGCCTCACAGGGCAGAAAAGGTGTCCATATCAACATTATCAAACCATTCATTAAGGAAAACAGAGCTTAGAGTATTCCAATCATCAGGTCTTGTTTATGAACCATTGTGTCCATGAAAGCCAAGCCTTCTTGAAGGCCTTTAAGGAGTCATTTCTTACAGCGAATAGTTTCTCAAAAGTATAATGCGAGTTGGCAGTCATTAGGACTTCGGAGAGGTGTAGAGCTCCCATAATGATAGGTGCTTTTTGTAGTGGGTTTTTGTTAGGAGAGGCAGAATCTAGTCAAGCCTGACAGTGAGTGTTTTGATCTGGGCAAGGGGGAGTGGCCCTGGGAGAGCTGGAGATTGCAGGAAGGGACACCCCTCTGATACTTCTCCCCTTTGCTTCCAGGAGGCTCGGGAAAAGGGGATTGGAGAGGAGGCATCATTTTCTGAAGTATGTTAAGGAGCCCTGACCAATTCCTAACCTGGGTTGGCAGTGGGCATGCCTCCTTTAATACTGTGCCTGGGAGGGTGACCTTGAGGTCTAGAGGCTTGGGTGCAGCCAGGAGATGAGTTGTTTCCTGGAGCAGCACAAGGGAGCAGAAGAGCAGGAGAGCAGCAGAGAGGTTACATTAGAAGGCTCTTTAAGGGATCCACCGGTGTTGGTGAGTGGCAGCCCCTGGGAGCTGGACGAGAAGGCTGTGGCAGGCTGGGAGAAGACAGTGGACAGTGTGTAGAGGTCAGAGGAGCCAGTCAGGGGAAGGACCTTGCTTTGCACACTGGTGCACAGTCATGGTGGAACAGAAAGGGGCCATCCCCAAACTGTTCCCACAAAGTTGGGAGCATGAAATCATCCAAAATGTCTTGGTATGCTGATGCCAGTGACGGAGTGTCACTGGGCAGTGAGGTAGGCCGGAGGAGCCTGGAAGACAGATGGGCTAGGAGCAGTAGTTCATCCAGTGCCCAGCTAGCACTAACGTACTTAGCTACACAATAGAGGGCCCTTGACTTCACAACTGAGAGCCCGTGGCCCTTGCCCATACCTGCCGACAGTAGAGCAGGCCTCACCATGTGCTAGCTGCGGTGGAAGATGAGGTGTCAGAGAGGTCTGATAAATTGCCCTTCAGGCCTATAACAGCAAGTAGTGAGCAGGAGAGAAGAAAGAGGAGAGTAACGGTCAGCAAGTATCTGTGCTGGAGGAAGCAGGAGTGTATATACTACAGTGTATATAGAACATCCCATGATTTGATCCATTGGGCATCCCACAGTTATGCCTTTCCCCATCCAACAAAACAAAGTACCGGCCTGTTTCCGTGACTCCGGATGTGTGGAAAACTGAGTGACTGAGGGCAGTGGGCAGGTGAACCACAACTACCAGCCACCCCCAAGGGGGTACATGGCTACAGAGGTTTGGCACCATCTCTCCCTTCCAATGTCTAGGTAGTACAAGTCTGGCAGCCAGTAAGATACTTGATATTGTTTTCGGAAAGTTAGGAGGACAGTCATCTATACGTATATTCAGAATGGCTAAGGCTGGCTTGGATCAGTTAAGATTCCCAAGACATTGTAGAGAAGGTGGAGCACGCCCCTCCAGAAGCTTCGTATATTTTTACACTTCGAAAAGATATGTAATAAGATGCCAGTTAGGTCACATCCACACCAACAATCTCCTTTTTTATTTTAAAGGAAAGCATACATTAGTTACAAAGGGAGAAACTGTGTTGGTGTTACAGGCATTAGAAAGTTTCAGTCTGATACTAAATCCAAACAGCAGGAAGATGGACTGTCACTGTACTCTGGGGGAGAAGTAGTCAAGGTACAGATGGAGGAGAAGAGAGACTGGTAGGAAAAATGAAAAGAACGTAAAGCAAATCGTGAGAGATGGAGAAGATAAAAAATGATCATTGCTGACTGCAGCACTTTGCAACTTTTCACCCAAAGTGTACCAAAGGGTACCCTGGATGGTTTTGGATCCTAGCAATGCCCCAGGCAGCAAGTAAAAGATGAAGCAATGAAGAAGAAAATCAGCAACAGCAGCCTACATATTTCTCTCACTTACTTTCACTTAGCCAGACCCCCCAATCATCCCAGATTTTAAATGATGGTACAAGGCTCGAATTCTGTAACCACACTCCTTTTTACCATGTTGCAGCCATGTCCACCTTTCACCTCAGTGCACTCCAAACTTTTTTTTTCACCTGCAAGGCAATGCCATAATGTGCTAGTAGGCATCGCCTACTAGCACATTATGTGGAACTTACCTTAGAGCGAAGCCCTCTAATGGCGTGCTGTCACCACTGAAGGCACTTCCATCTTCACTCGGTCTTCCTCCGGGGTTCATGGACTCAGGCAGTGTTAGTGGCCTGGAGCCACAAAGAGGGCCATAAGATGCCATTTATGGCACAGGACCCAGGTGGCCGTTCCTTCAGAGCGCATGCGCCGGTGATGTCATCGGCTGCATCTATAGTAAATATCTCCTAAACGGCGCACGTTAAGGAGATATTTACATTACCTATAGGTAAGCCTTTAATATAATCATACCTATAGGTAAAAGTGAGAGATAGGAGTTTGCTCCCACTTTAGGCTGGTCAGAGATGGGTAGAATTTTGAATGAATTTTTTCAGGAAAAACGAATGAGAGTTTGTTCATTTTTCTAATCATTAGTGGGGGTCAAACTGATGTTCATTTTCGACTGCAGTGATGAGAACATTCCAAGGAGCGAGATGGAAATGGGACGGATTTCAAACAGCGTATGTGGTTTTCATTCAGTAAAGTCCATTCATTCCAAAATCAAATGTTTAAAGGAAAAAAAAATCTATGGAGCGACATTTTAATTTTTCTAAGATTTTTTTTTCTAAATTCTATCCATCTATTGCCAGCATTAGTGTGCCATGTTTCTTCTCAACACCCGCTTTTCCCATTTTATCTCTCTTCTAATGATAGGACGTATGATTATCTTTACTACTGTGGGAAAATCCTCCCTCCTCTGTACTCTGTGTCAAATCTCACTGATCCAGCCCAGCCTCACCCTGTGTAACAGAATGTGACCCTCCCAACTGCATTCTTCCCCGGTGTCAAATAATTTAACTTCACTTCCTCGTCTGCTGGCAGCGATGGCGTCTGCTGATCTAAAAGCTGAGCTGGATTGTTCCCTCTGTCTGAACATTTATACAGATCCTGTAACCCTGAAATGTGGACACAACTTCTGCCGGCTCTGTATTGATCGTGTGCTGGATACACAGGAGGGGTCTGGAGGATATTCCTGTCCTGAATGCAGAGAGAAGTTTCAGGATCGGCCTGCACTGCAGAGGAACATAACACTGCGTAACATAGAGGAGAATTTCCTGTCTGCTCAGCCAAATCAGTCCGGGGTCTTCTGTACTCACTGTGTGGACTCTCCTGTACCTGCTGTTAGATCCTGTCTACACTGTGAGGTTTCTCTGTGTGATAAACACCTGAAAGTCCACAAAAAGTCCCCAGAACACATCTTATGTGACCCCACCTTGTCCATGGAGAGCAGGAAATGCTCCGTCCATAAGAAGATCCTGGAGTATTACTGCACTGAGGATGAGACCTGTATCTGTGTGTCTTGTTCTATGATTGGAGGACACACAGGACATAAGATGGAGTCACTGGATGAGGCTTCTGAGAAGAAGAAGGAGACACTGAGGAAAGTTCTGCAGAAACTTCTGACAAAGAGAGAGGAGACGGAGAAAAGAGTCCAGAGCCTGCAGGAACACCGGAGGAAAGTAGAAAGAGAAGCAGCTGTTGACACCTGGAGTGCCACTGTCCTGTTTAGAGATCTCAGGAGACATCTGGAAGACCTGGAGAAGAGAATCCTGAGGGAAATCTCCGGGAGGGCAGAGCGGATCTCCATCTCCATCCGGGATCTGGAAATAAAGAAGGAGGAGCTGTCCAGGAAGTTGCGTCACATTGAGGAGCTGTGTAACGTGACGGATCCACTGACTGTCTTACAGGAATCAGACACAGCTGACTTGTGTGATACTGAGGATGGAGATAATGAGGACAGAGAGAAACATGAGAAGCTCCTCCATGATGGAGGGGGTCTGGATGTGGCTGGGATATCACACACATTACACACATTATCTGATATAATAAGAGGGGTAAATGTAGACTTCCCTATACAGGGAGCTGCAGACATATTACTGGATGTAAACACAGCTAATAATAATCTCCATATATCAGATGACAGGAAAACTGTATCCATGTCAGATAGAAACCAGAATCGTCCAGAAACAGCAGAGAGATTTCAGGATTGGCCTCAGGTGTTGAGCAGTCGGAGTTTCTCCTCAGGGAGACATTACTGGGAAGTGGATGTCGGGGGATCGGATGGATGGAGAGTCGGGATTTGTTACCCCAGTATAGACAGGAGAGGATGGGAGTCAATGATAGGAAAAAATAACAAGTCCTGGTGTTTGGGCAGGGCTTCTTATCAGTATTGGGTGATGCATGACAGTAAATTTATCCTCTTACCCACCAATATCCCCAGTAACAGAGTCAAGATATATCTGGATTATGAGGCCGGGCGGATCTCTTTTTATGGTCTGTGTGAGCAACACATCCACACCTTCATCACCACCTTCACCGAGCCCCTCCATGTTGTGTTATGGGTAGGTGAAGATTGTATGAAGATATCTGGGGTAGATCAGGAGAAATTTTTCCATAGACTGGTGAAATCACAGCGATGGGTGATGGGATTGGTGGAATATGCAACCAATAGAATAAAGCAGTGGGTGGGGCTTTAGTTTGTATCCTGCAGGTTTTTTACTATAAATATAAGTGAGATTTCTTCCTCTGTCACTGATCACTGTAATTCTTGGGCTATATAATTATCTATCTATCTATCTATCTATCTATCTATCTATCTATCTATCTATCTATCTATCTATCTATCTATCTATCCAATGACAAAATGACATATTGATTTCTCTGTAATTGGTAAACAGAAATGTATTACAGTATGTGACATCAGCAATCTCCTCCTCCTGCCCCTCCCCAACATGCAGTCACTCTGTGCAGGGTCCAGTGCAGTCACTGTGATGGGACAGCTCTCCACCCTTTCCTGCCTCCATACAATCTATACTAAAAAGGTGAAAATCAATGTAAAAATCTCAGAGGAAACATATGAATAAATGATCCCGAGATTTACTAGGGAAAGAAAAAATGGGATTTATCACTAATATAATGATATTACTATAATAATGTATGATTACTAGAAGTGGAATGTGTCCCCAATATAATGTGTCCCCATAGAATGGATCACCAATAGAATTCTATGGGATCACTTTTATAATGGATCCTAATATAATGTGTCCCCATAGAATGGATCACCAATAGAATTCTATGGGATCACTTTTATAATGGATCCTAATATAATGTATCATTGTAATGATGTATCTTATAATCACTGGGTGTGTCCTGGTGATGGGAGGAGAATGAAAGGAGATGTTATTGTGAAATAAAGTTTTTCTCTATTGTACATGTGAAGTGTTAATGATAAGTAAAAAAAAAGTGAACTGTATATCTGCTGATGAATTATGTGCAATTTTTGTGCTGATGGATCAGTGTGGGGGTGTTGCAACCCTGGCAAGTGGGAATGAGGTTTGTGGGTGAGGGGGGGTTACAAAATATGGAAGCCCCCTTTATTGATAGGGTGACCCCCAGACACCACTTTCCCCATGTGAATGTGTATGGGGTACATAGCACACTCATTCCTAAAGAAAAGTGTAATCTAGAAATAAAGAAGCCAAACATGTGGTGAGTCCTTTATTAAAACATAAAAATCCCCCCCCAAAAAATGTCCCTCATTGTAATCCCATCATCAAACACACTGCCCGAAACATACCAACTCACTTTAAAAAACCTGACAACCCTAATATACACTACCCATCCTCATGGTATTTGTAGCCATATGACAGTTCCCTGAGCTGTCATCGGCTATATAAGGTCAGGGGTGGGGATTGTGGTGACATCATTGACCAAATATGGTATTGGTTATATTTGAGCAGTGATGTCACTGCTCTCTTTGCCCCCCTGACATCAATGGTTCCTAGGGGTGCTGTGGGTGTTTAGGAACCAGTGACAGTTGGAAGCTGTCCTATGTCAAAGTGGTGGAAATAATGCTTCTATATATGATGCACGGCTCCTGCTGAATAAGCTAAAATATGAGCCAAACTGATAATGAGCCAGGGTCTCCCTGGACTCGCTGAGTCTTATTTGAAGCCTAGCTGCATCAAGAGGCCCTAAATCCAAGAAGCCCCTTTAGGCTTTCAAGGAGCATAAATGACACATCAAATTTCCTGACTACCTATCACATTGTAATAATTTGTCACAATTTTTTGAAAAATTAAGAAATTAAAAAAATGTTTTTTCACAATTTTTTTACATACTGTCACCAGTGCTGTACAGCGTCACCATAAGACGAGGTGATCAGGGACACTGACTGGTGACAGTATATAAAAATTAAAAAAAACATTTTTTAGATATTTTTTATTACTTTTTTATCTTTTTTTTGGTTTATATATATATTGTTTTACATATATACAGTTCAGAACAATACCATGTTATCGCAGTAACACTGTACTACTCTGGGGAGGTGATCAGGATTTTTAAAAAAAAAATTACAGACTATGATTGCTTATAATTGTGCATTTTACAATTATAAGCAACCATTTTTTTTCCTGAATGAAAACTACTCATTCAGGGATTACTATTGTGAAGAGCTGTGATTGGCCACAGCAATCACATGGTACAGTTGGACTGTGATTGGCCTTGTTTGTACCGTGTGATGACCAATCACAGAGCTCATCACAATAGTACACAATGGAAGGCATGTAACAGAGACTTTCATTGTGTACAACTGTAATGTGATCTGCTGTGATTGGCTACAACAATCACATGGTACTGGCAGCAGACTTGTACGGTGTCTGGTCATCGCCTGTGTCCAGTGGACACAGGCGGGTGACAGATTGCGCCGGAACGCGGGCGCCGAATGTAAAATTTTGTGGGTGCAATTCTGGGAGGACGCCATATGACATACTCTCAGAACAACAGTGCTCCTGCTGACCATCATTTTACAATAGCACACCAAGGAAGACCGCTGCTCCAGGTAAAATATCAACACTGATTATTTCTGATCCAGATGCAGATGCAAGCCCTGGACTGCCAGCCATAGATACTAGGTAAAGCAGAGATGGCTGCACACTGTCGTCCCAGAAAATCCTTTACTGGAATGCCTCATGAGACATGACACACCACAGAAGAGCCTAGCCAGAGGCGAGGTGGACTAGTTTCACACACCTGATGTGTGTTTACTCATCACTGAAACTAGTCCACCTCGCCTCTGGCTAGGCTCTTCTGTGGTTTTTCATGTCTCATGATTTAAGGCATTCCAATAAAGGATTTTCTGTGAAGAGAGCGTGCAGCCATCTCTCCTTTACATATCATGTATGATGTAAACAGGAAGAGTCGTTTATCGGCTTTCCTCTCATCGTGTCTGCAGACGTGAGTAGAGGAGAGCTGATCGATGGCTCTCCTGACAGGGGGGTGGTCTGTGCTGATTGTCTATCAGAGCAGCCCCCCCTCGGATCGCCACACTGGACCACCAGGGAGCCCCCCCTGGGGCCACCAGGAAGATCCTGCCCACGGACCACCAGAAAGCCGACCCTAGACCACCAGGGAGATGATCAGGGAGCCTCCTTCTTCCTCCAGCACTTATACTTGCTGAACACTCCTTCACTTCTCTCCTGCACAGATTTGCTTTTTCACGTTGAGGCCTGAAAGGATATTTATCAGACCTCCATTACCTCTTCCTCCACCCTAGCTAGCACATGGTGTGGCCTGCATTGCTGACGGCAGGACCTCCAGGTCTCTCATTACAGGCAAGGACCACGGGCCCTCAAAGTTTAGCTGAGTACAAAGGTGCTAGCAGGGTTTGATGGGCTACTGCTCCCAGCCCATCCTCTTCCAGGTCAACTCAGCCCACCTGGCTGCTCTTGCCTAGGGTTGCCACATCATCCCTTTAATCCAGGACACACATTAATTACCCAGATTCTGTGGCTAATTAAAGTGGTAATTGAACTCACTTGGTACCTTATCTGCATTAAACTGGCCACAGAACAACCTGTGTAATTCATATGTGTCCTGGATTAAAGGGATGATGTGGCAACCCTACTCTTGCCTATTCCACTGCCCAGTGATGCCGCTCCCCTGACTGGCTCCTTTGACCTCTACAGACTGTCTGTCCACTGTCTTCTCCCAGCCTGCTCCAGTCCTCTTCTCCAGTTCCCGGAGTCTATCACTTACTGACACCAGTGGATTCTTTAAAGAGTCTTTCCTGTAGCCTCTCTGCTGCTCAACTGCTCCCTTGTGCTGCTCTAGGATCTCTCTTTCTCCTCCTGGCTGCACCCGAGCTCCCAGGCCCCAAGTCCACCCCCCACCCAGACTGGGGGCTCTCCAGCCTCTGCAACCTCTGCTACATCTCACTCTTCCATCTGACACTCTCCTCTCCCCCAGCTGGGCAGACCACAGTATTTATCGGACCTCTCGTGTAAAAGGTGCCTTTTGCCTAGTACAGGGGGTCAAAGCCTTCTGGTGAGTGTGAGAACACTAGGGGGGGTCACAGAACACTTAGGAGCACAAAGGCACTTTATGAAGCTATGCACTGAGCACTTCTTTAAGGACCAAGCAAAAGAGTGGGCTGTATAATGTGGATTGTGTGGATGTATTAAGTTTGACACTTCATGTCAGTGGCTGCTGCTGGGTTTTTCTTTTGAAAAAAAAAAGAGGAAAGGCTAGTGCCTTGGAAGTCGACTAAAACATCATTTTATTATTGCATGTGAACAACAGTCAAAAAACCAACGCGTTTCGGCAATCAGGTCTTAATTATGATTCAGCCATGATTAAGACCTGATGGCCGAAACACGTTGGCTTTTTTGATTCTTGTTCACAAGCAATAATAAAAGGATGTTTTAGTCGACTTTCATGGCACCAGCCTTTCTCTTTTTTTTGCATGGACTACATGGAAGTTTACAGAGACTTCATAGACTTAGTGCTGTGTTTATGAGGCTCACCAGACATTGCACAGGAGGTGGCAGCTTGGATGCACCTGTTCGGGTTTTTCTTTTGGGGGGGTGGCAAACAATCACCGCCCCGGGTGGCCGGCAATGCGGCACTAAAACCACCCCCGGCAGCCAGCTGCGTGGCAAAACCACCACCCCAAGCCGGCGGTCCGGCACTTACCCGATCTAGGTAGCTGGCTGCGGTGTCCTCTCCTCCTCTCCTGTGGTGTCCACTCCTCCAGCGGCTTTCTCCGCCATATGTGCCTTCTATCTTCTGCCTAAGTGCTAGGCATCCAATACGATCGCCTGATGCCTTGCTCAATCAGGTAACAGGTCTCACGACCTGCCTCCTGATTGGCAGGGAGGATCTTTAGTGTGAAAATAGCAAAACGAATTTGCTATTGTCACATAACAAGCCTATTAGAGCCCCTGGCTCTAATCACATGCTAAAAAAAAAAAAAAACACCCCCACAATTGGAATCCATGGTCCGGTGTCCTCATTTGTAGATCAGGGGGCCGAACGCATGAACAGGGGGCAGTGCCCATGCGCCCTCTATGAACGGGCCGCCAATGCTTTATGTATAACTCACTCGAAGGCCTCTGCCTTTTCTGGCACTTTTTGTTTACACGTAACAATCTGTATTTTTTATTTAAAAAATTACTTGGAACCCCCAAACATTATATATAGATTTTTTTTTTTTTAGCAGAGACCCTAGGGTTCCTCCAGAGGTTTCTAGGGGTTCCTTGAGCAATGGTCAATTTCTACCTCTCAGATAAATTCCCAATGACATCATTGATCTGTTTAGCTATCTGTAAGGGGGTAATTCTTCCCAATGACCACAAGTGTAAGGAGCATTCTTCCCAATGACCACAAGTGTAAGGAGCATTCTTCCCAATGGCCACAAGTGTAAGGAGCATTCTTCCCAATGTCCACAAGTGTAAGGAGCATTCTTCCCAATGACCACAAGTGTAAGGAGCATTCTTCCCATTGACCATCACACTAATGTATCATGAGTTGTAGATTTTTAATTTTTAGCAGGGGTTCCCGAGACCAAAGAATTATTTCAGAGTTCCTCAGTGTTTAAAAGGTTGAGAGAATAAAATGGAGATCGTTGCAATACTATATGTCACACCTTATTTGCACAGCGGTCTAACAAACGCAATTTTTTGGGAAAAAAAAAACACTTTTTTTGAATTAAAAAAATATGAAAAGCAGTAAAGTTAGCCCAATTTTTTAATATAATCTGAAAGATGAAGTTACACCGAGTAAATAGATACCTAACACATCACGCTTTAAAATTGCGCGCCCATGGAATAGCGACAATCTATGGTACTGAAAAATCTCCATAGACGGCGCTTTAAAAATGTCTACAGGATACCAGTTTAGAGTTACAGAGGAGGTCTAGCGCTAGAATTATTGCAGAAAATACTGATTTTAACTGGTAAACAACAAATGTCAGAAATAGGCTCGGTCCTTAAGTGGTTAAGACTCCATTCACACTTCTGTGACTCCAAAGACGCACAATTTCCATTTGGAGTGTGACTTTGATCCGACTTTACACTCTCTGGCACTAAGTCGCATCAAAGTAGTACAGGAGCCTTGTCAAAGTTTCTGCAGCATTAAGTCGCATAAATCCGAATGGGTGATATTGCAAACAATGGGCTGTGACTTTTCATGTGACTATGTGTATCCAAAGTCGTATGACAAGTCACACGAGTGTGAATGGAGCCTTAGGGGTTTTTCCGTAGCCTGAGTTATTTTTCGCTCTTGTGGTCAAAAATAAACAGAGCAATACAATGAAACCAAATATGGAAAACAAAGCTATTTCATCTACATAAAACTACTGTGCAAAAGTTTTAGGCAGATGTAAAAAAAATTAAAAAAAATGCTGTAAATGAAGAATGCTTCCGGAAAAAGAAGTGTCAATAGTTTATTAGTTAGTTAGTTTTTTATCAGTTAACAAAATGAAAAGTGAAAGAGCAGATTTCACACCTGCCTAAAATATTTGCATAGTGCTGTATGTTAAAACGAAAAACAAAAAAATGCTCTAAGTTAGACATGTGCGGTTCGTTTTGTTCCGAATTAATATTTGGACAAATTTTTCATTGTTCAGAGATTTGGATACATTCGAATCTCCGAATTGCAGTATAAACAAAATTTGCTCCAAATAACGAAACAAAATTCATCCGAGTTTCAGAAATTCGAATTGAAATTTGAATCGAATTTTACATTGCATTCCATTCGAATTTAAACTGTACACATACTTCTATAATCAAAGACTGGGTGGTGTTATTAGAGGATCATTTTGAAATAATGCTGTTTTTGTTAAGCTACAGGTGAGCTAAAGAGTCATTGTCATCATTTGAAGACTTTTCTTTTGTTTTTTTCACTTTGCTGCATTTGAATCGAAAAAATATAACATTTTTGTTTCGACCTATTCAAAAATTCATCGATTTGAACATTTCGAATTGAAAAAAATCTGCAAATTCAAAGAAAATTAGAAAAATTCTGAATACGAATTCTGAATACAAATTGAACGAATCGAGCAAATTTAACTAAAGAAAATAACGAATCTAAAACAAAACAAATTTTTTCACCTTGCACATGTCTACTCTAAATATGTCATCCAAAGTCCAATGAAGGCAGAGCCAGATTTATAGGGGGGAGGGCAGGGGCAATGGCCCCCCTGACAGAAAGCCCCCCCCTCCCTATACAAAAATTATATAAAACAATATAAAAAATATATATATGTAAAATAAAAAAATAATATATATATATATATATATATATATATATATATATATATATATATATACACATATATAAATAAAATACTAAGAAATAAGTAATAATAATATAAAATGTATACTATAAAAAAAATACTTTTTGTTAAATGTACCTTGGGAAGTAATAGTTTGCCGGTCATCATCTGTAAAAGCCTGGACTGGTATATTGTATCGTTTTTTAAAAATGAATTTTGTGTGTGTGTGGGGAATGTGTGACCACGGAATGACGTTGTGTCATGCATTTTGAAAATGTGTGAATGTCATTGAGAAAGTAAACCAACTCTGTGTATAACCTGAAGTGCCCCAGCCCCCCCCCCCCCAAGGTCTAAATCTGGCTGTGAATGAAGGAACTCAAATGAATGTGAAACACATCCAATAAATATTTATATAAATATTTATTTATTTATAAATAAATATAAGAAAAAATTGATACATAAATATTTGCATAGTAACATATTAAGTGCCACTGATAAAAAAAAATAGAAATAACCACATTGTAAAAATTAGATTTATATAGCATTTACTAAAAAACTGAAAATTGTATCAAATACTTACCGTAATTTTCCTTTCCTGACGCCAAACCATGGCAGCATACTAGTAATACTAGTGATAGAGCTCCGCCTCTTGACTACTGCCTCAGGACCAGTGAATAGCATAAAAAAGGCATGGTTAGCCGCCCCCCCATTCTTTGTAACAAGCCACATACCGGAACGCACAGGGTGGGCCCGTATGCTGCCATGGTTTGGCGCCAGGAAAGGAAAATTACAGTAAGTATTTGATACAATTTTCCGTTTTCCTGACGCCAACATGGCAGCATACTAGTGATAAATAACAGCTGACAGGGTGGGTTCTACTTGCCAAACCAATATTCTAATTAGGATGGGACAGTGGACTGAATAGTCCTTCCTACAAAGTCCTATAATGACAAGGCACCTATGTCTACTCCGTAAAGTTTGAGTAGGTATGCTGGGATGACCATGATACTTCTACAGATGGATACTTTAGATGTTCCCAAGTGGGCTGCCTATGAGACTGCAATCACTCTGGTAGAGTGAAATTACAAACAAGGAGATGGCGCTGTCCCTTTGGATTGTAAACCTCTGTACATACGTTTCTTTATACAGCCCAAATAAGTGAAATTTAAAGTGACAAATAGTGCGATGTAAATGTATATATAAAAAAAATTAATATATATATATATATATATATATATATATATATATATATATATATATAAAAATTATATAAATAAACTGAACACCAGATGTATATATGTTAACTTTCATAAAAAGAGTCCCATTGTCCATACAAAAGTATGAGATATAAAAACGTTATTGTGAATTGTTCGTGTAACGAATCCACGCAATCCTCAGCGCATAAGCAAAATCTACAATCTCAATTCAGGCGTGTGCTTGGTGATTAATAATAATCCATCGGCATTTCCAGGATAAATGAGTGACTTCCACACGTGCTCCCCTCTTGTGTCCCCACTTACCAGAGCTCAACACCCCTGCAGGGGTATCACGCATGTAACTGATCCGGCCTCCGGCCCCGATCTCCAGGTTGGTCTGTGTGTGGTCAGGAACTGTAATCCTCCATATACAGGGCTCCCTCCGGTATAGTATGCGTATAAGGGATACAAATTCCAAAATAGTGTAACTCCGTTTTAAAAGACTTTTATTACATCCAATTAAAATTTCCAATAAAAAACATCCATCTTGGCTTTTTGTGGTTTAAAATTGGTGTCAGACTGCAAGTCAGCAGCGCGGCTGCTGTTTGAGTAAGGAGCGAGTCTCTTCACCCTTCGTTCGACTTGCGTTCCACCTAGCAAAACCACCAAAACCAGACGTGACGTAACGTAATGGACATACTCGCTGGCCCTGGCTAACGCGTTTCGTCATAGGACAGTTCTCAGTTAATTAAGGAACTGGAGAACCTAGAGAATGTGGGGAATTGCCTACTAGCTACAGTAGATGTTAATTCACTGTATACTAGTATAGTGCAAGAACATGGCCTCAAAGGAGTCGAAAAGGCTCTTTACAATAATTCAAAGTTAAAAACAGAACAAATACAATTTTAGAAGGTTTGAAACTGGCAATGGAAAATAATTACTTCTGGTATGATCATCACTATTATGTACAAGAAAAGGGCATTGCAATGGGGGCTAGATATGCACCTAGTGTTGCCAACCTCTTCATGGATATGTGGAAAGAGAAATACATCTATGCTCGTAACAAACCTGAATTGAAACTATATCGAAGATATATAGATGATGTTATCATCCTTTGGGAAGGGTCAAAGGAATCTCTCCAGAGCTTCATAGAAGACATGAATAAGAATACCTATGGCATTACCTTCACAAGGGAATGGAGCCACACAGAGATTAACTACCTAGACTTACATATATTTAAAGCAGAAGATAGACTATATACAAAAACATATTTCAAAACGACAGACAGAAATGGTTACATCCCTACTTCGAGCTGCCATAACCCAGGATGGAAAAAGAACATACCCAAAGGACAGCTCATAAGAATACGGAGGAACTGCCGAAGAAATGAAGATTATGATACACAAGCCGATATCCTGCTCAAAAGATTCCAAGAAAAAGGATATTCCTTACAGGAACTAGTGAAAACCAAAGAAATGGTTAAAAATATCCTCAGAAGCATGTTATTTGAAAAATCGGAAAGAAATATTAAAACATTTGAAGATTTAACATTCATTACTGGTTTTAATAAACAACACAAGATGGTGGAGAATATCTTCAAGAAATATTGGCCTATTTTAAAAACAGATAAAGTCTTATCCATGTTACTACCTCATAAACCGAAATTTATATATAAGAAAGCACCCAACTTAAGGAATCATCTTGTACATAATGTGATTAACCCCCCAGAAGAAGTGAGACTCATGGGTGATCTGAAAGGATTCTACAGGTGCCAGAAATGTCTGCCATGCAGAGTCAGTATGTCACAACCCAGAAAGAAAGAGTTTCAAAGCCAGGACATCTAAGAGTACCAAATCTAAGAACTAATTACATGTAATAGTACTCATGTGACATATATCATTGAATGTCCATGTCACTTACAATATGTAGGGAGAACCACGAGGCCCCTATTTATGAGGATCAGGGAGCATATTAATAACATCAAGAAAGGGTTCCCCAAACACAACTTGTCCCGAGATTTCAAAGAATTCCACCACAAAGACCCCTCATGTCTCATTTTCTATGGGATTGATAGAATTAAAAATAACTGGAGGGGAGGGAACAAAAGGATTGCCATATCCCAAAACGAAACTCGGTGGATTTACTCTTGTGCCAGGTGGGTTAAACGTAGACATAGATTTGAATTGTTTCCTGTCTAATTTTTAATAACTTCTGTCTGTTTAATTAATTTTTTTTAAAAATAATTTTTTTAAAATGACAGTTTGAGCCAAAAAAAAAAAGACCGCTTCCGCCGACGTCCTATGACGAAGCGCGTTAGGCGGGGCCAGCGAGTACGTCCATTACGTTACATCACGTCCGGTTTTGGTGGTTTTGCTAGGTGGAACGCAAGTTGAAGGAAGGGGAAGAGACTCGCTCTTTACTCAAACAGCAGCCGCGCTGCTGACTTGTAGTCTGACACCAATTTTAAACCACAAACCGCCAAGATGGATGTTTTTTATTGGAAATTTTAATTGGATGTAATAAAAGTCTTTTAAAACGGAGTTACACTATTTTGGAATTTTTATCCCTTATACGCATACTATACCGGAGGGAGCCCTGTATATGGAGGATTACTGTTCCTGACCACACACAGACCAACCTGGAGATCGGGGCCGGAGGCCGGATCAGTTACATGCGTGATACCCCTGCAGGGGTGTTGAGCTCTGGTAAGTGGGGACACGTGTGGAAGTCACTCATTTATCCTGGAAACGCCGATGGAATATTATTAATCACCAAGCACACGCCTGAATTGAGATTGTAGATTTTACTTATGCGCTGAGGATTGCGTGGATTCGTTACACGAACAATTCACAATAACGTTTTTATATCTCATACTTTTGTATGGACACTGGGACTCTTTTTATGAAAGTTAACATATATACACCTGGTGTTTAGTTTATTTATATAATTTTTTTATATATCGATATTAATTTTTTATTTATTTTCTTATATACATTTACATCGCACTATTTATCACTTTAAAATTCACTTATTTGGGCTGTATAAAGAAACGTATGTACAGAGGTTTACAATCCAAAGGGGCAGCGCCATCTCCTTGTTTGTAATTTCATTTTATTTTCCTCTCTGGAAATCTAGGAGGGCAGCATTCCCCAAACATTTCCATATACTGGGATTTACCTAAATATCCTAGGCGCAGAATTTAATATATCTTTACTCTGGTAGAGTGCACCGCTGCTGATGGAGGCTCACACCCCCCTCGCCCTATATGCACCACAAAGCCTGCTAGAGTCCAGGCAGTAACCTCTTTCCTTGATGATCCCCAGCTGGAATGACAAAAGGCTTATTAGATGATATGAAAAGACCAATTGTGGACAGGTGCTTCTTTTTTGAAAACGTCCAGGTCGTGTGACTTTCCTATGTGATGTTCTGGAAATTTAGGCAATTTCCAGATGTCTGTTAAATAGAGGGCTATTGCTACCTTTGATACAAGATGACCTACAAGACAGCCCTCTACTCTTTTTGTAAAGAAAACTTTTTTTTTGAAGCTCCAAGAGCTTGAATCTGCTTAAAGTTTTTGCAATAGATGCTGTCTTGTAGGTAATGGCCCAAACCAAACACTTTTCTGTTGGAGCAAACAGTTGAACGGACAAGAGATCCAGCAACACAAATTGATCCCACTGGGAAAGACTCCTTTCCGTTTATGACCTAATCCTTACGACTGCCTTCAAAAGTCTTGCAGGCCGAAGGATTCTTGGCCCATTTAAATTTGTTATTGCCAATATAGCTGACACTTGCCAGCTCAGTGAGGATGGGCTAAGGCTCATGTCCAACCCGGCCTAGAAGAAGTATAGAACAGCTGGGGGCAGTAGGATCAATGTCTCACCCTACCGAGATAAGGCAAACTTGCTCCAGATTTAGGCATAGATGTTGTAAGTAGAGTGCCTTCTAGCACTCAACAAAGTAGAGATTGCTCTGGAGCAACCGGAGTTCCCCCCGCCTCCCCTATTAGCACCCCGCTTGCAGTCCCGGTCTACATATATGCATAGGGGAAATGTCTTCTGTATCCTGAAGTGAATGGCTAAGGAAACCCAAGGGCTTCATGGCCAATATGGAGGATTGGCCATGACAACTATGTACTCCCCTGACAGAATTTAGAGGAATCTCATTACAAGAGATGTTAGGGGAAAATATATAATCTAGATTGCAGCCCCAAGGAGAGACCAGAGCGTATGCCCCCTGCGCCTTGGGGTGCGGAAGCAAGGCCAGACATACCCAATCATTTGTGAAGAGGTCTGTCTGTGGTAGGCCCCACCTATGGACCAGCTCATAGACCTGGGACGTAGACCCACTCGTTGTGCTCTGGGAAGCTTGCATGATAGTCGGTCTGCCTATGTGTTCAAAAGTCTGCTGGGAGGTAAACTGCTTCCTGAATTTGCTGGTGATCTTCCGTCGCAGACGCTATGGGTTTCACCTCTCTCAATAGCATACTGCTGATAGGGAGAGTTCCTCCCTGGAGCTGAATATAGGCAACTGCTGCCCTGTTGCTCAACTGCAAGGAGACTGATCTTCCCTTTATTCTGTGCAGCAAGGCCAAAGTGCTAAAAAGGCTGTTTGAGCTTCCAGCGCACTCGAGACTACCCTCCTTGGCTGGAAATGTCCATTTGCCCTGACCAACAGTCCCTCACAGTGTGCCTCCCAGGCTGTCTTGCCAACATGATTCATAACAATCATCCAGTGTAATGTTTCAAAAGGGCTGTGACTTCCTCAGGTTCTTTCCATCACCAGGACCGCTACTCATACTGAGCGACACTGTTCTCAACTGTGTTCGATCCTGTTTCCTCCTTTGCGCTAAGAATCCTAGTTGAAACTTGCGCAGGCGCCCATGGAATCATCGGTATGCATGAAGACATTGGGCCCAGAAGACTGAGCCGTCAAACAAGTGAAGGTAGCTGTCCTCGGAATTCTCTTTATGATTGTCAGTGCTTTCTCTGGTGTAAGCAAAACAGAGGAACTAGCAGAGCACCCCCAACTACACTAACTGTTGGGTTGGAGAAAGTCAGCTTCTCTTTCCCCTATTTTTTTTTGAAGTTGATAACCCAGCCATATCTCTGCAGGGTATATATGAGGACCTCTTGGTGCGACAGCAATTGTTCCAGTCCCCTAGATAAAAGCAGAATGACGCCCAGGTAGTGACAAACCCGGAGACCCTGTTCTCTGAGTGGAGCTGACACGGCACTGAGACCCTTGCCAACATTCTCAGAGATATTTATTATTTATAGGCCACAAAGTAGGCTGCTAAAGTGGAGATGCATCTAATCGATCACCAAACTTACTTATTTTGGAAAGAAAAGGAAATTTGGTATGTGAGGATAGGCATCCTGACAATCCAGCAGTAGCATCCAGACGACTGTTTGTACTGTTTTAATGGACTCCATCTTAAAGATCTCTAAGAGGGCCAACAAGGTTTAACCTCTTTCGATCTACAACTGGACCCTAGCCTCCATCCCCTGCGAACTACAAACAGGGTTGGGTAGAAAACCTGCAATCTTTCCTGTGAATAGGACCGGGACAATGACTCCCTGAGTATAAAGTGACTATAAGTATTGTAGCAGCTCATCCGCTTTTGCGGTGGATTTGGCAGAGAAATGGTCTGGAGGAGAAGCAGTGAGGAATCCCTGAAGTGACCATGAGTGTCTAATACCTTTCTCCAAGGATCTGTACAACATGCTGTCCAGAAACCTATAAAGCGTGCCCTCAGGCTCCTACCTCAAGAGTCTGGGCATGCGCCCGTAAAAAGGGCTTAGCGGGTACTTGTGGTATACCCAAGGATTTTCACTTATGGGCCTTGTGAAAGGTTGCCTGAGTTCCCTTACATCCTCTACCTGGGACCCTGGCCTAACAGCTGGCCCTTGGCTCCCTGGACCTAGAGAAGCGGAACCTGCCGGGAGAAAGATTTTCTTTACCTTTTGTTTCTGGTCTTATGGGAGCAGATCGGATTTACTTCCTTATGATATGGCTGTCTCCAGTTTCCTACCAACCAGAGATCTTCTGCCATAAAGTGACTCACACCAATCTTGTTTTTAGGAAGCAAGACACCGCCCAGGGTCTCAACCATAGGGCCCCCCTAGACGTGACCGAGTATAGCATCGCTATGGCCAGGCACCTGGTTTAGATTATTGCTGCTTCTGCAATAAAGTTCACAGACACATTCATCTTGGCTAGGGTTCGAATGATATCAGCTTTATGGATTTCCTCTCCAACGGCTGTCTCCATCTCCTGGAACCAAAAAGCACTAGTCACCCAGGTAAGGGCAACTGTTGGACGGCAGACCCCTGTTGGTCGCCTCGTTACTAGGCTACAGTCGCATTTACTGTGGGCATGGATTTCAGTGATGCTATATCAGGTCACTGACAAGGATAAAACCTGTATAGACAAACAAAGGAGAAACTTTCTCAGGACTTTGCCATCCATCTGGTTAAATTTCTTCCATAAACAGAGAAGGAATTGCGGTCTTGAAGAAAACGTAAATATTACTTTGTCTTTATACCAATGTAATGGCCTGCATGACCACCTAGATCCACTGTTCCACGAATGAAAAAAAAAAATCTGAGACCAAGCAGTTCCGGGTCTTCCTCTGATGAAGAGGAGCTATTATATGCAGGCTGCCTACTCACCAGGGTAGCCCAAGCCTCAGCCTACAGACACTTACATAATGGCAGATTTCGTTCCTAAAGAGGAAACACTGCAAGGCCCCATCAAGACCCACAGAAGGGGCACCCAGGCTTTTTAGCGCAATTTAGCGGCCCGAGCACTGGGTCTTCGCACTGGGAGAGACTTGAATTCAGACGGCTACTGCATAGAGGCAGAGGTGTGAGTGGTTGAGCGCCACATGCCAGAGTGCCAGGTTGTTTTTCTAGTGACTAGAGTAGCAACTAGGAGGGGGCTACCTGGCTGGCATAACTGAAGTGAGTCCAAAATAGCATCTTGCATCATAATAAACATATCTGGTGTTACCTGTTAACTGCGAACTCCTCTGGGCAGTATTTACTCACCAGCCTCTTGGCTACAGGCGCTGTGCCACAGACCCTGCAGGATTCTTGCTGGGGCATTGGCGTTACTCTGGGAAAGAGGCGATAAGACGGGAACCTTTTCCCTTGAGTGGATGCGGCATCTGCGGTTACACTCTTATGAAGACCGTCCGCCTTTCCCTGGCTCTTGATTTTTGAGAGCACGATAATGCAGGGCTAAACACACTCAAAGCAATCCACATAAGGAGGCACTCTTTTTCTGCAAACTTACCAACACGGTGGTCCCGTACCTTTGGGTTTGAGGGTCTTTTTGCATAAGCGGTGACTGACTCAAGGTTTTAGGACAGATAGGATGGCCAGCTGAAATGAGGATAGCCAGAAAGTTAACTAGCACTAGAGAAGGTCTTTTGACATTAACCCCTTCCTTACCGGGCCATTTCTGACACTCCTCTCCTACATGTAAAAATCATCATTTTTTTTTTGCTAGAAAAATACTCAGAACCCCCAAACATTATATATGTTTTTTTAGCAGGGACTCTAGGGAATAAAATGGCAATCATTGCAACTTTTTATATCACACGATATTTGCGCAGGAATTTTTCAAACGCATTTTTCTTGGAAAAGAAACAGTTTAGTGATTTAAAAAAAATACAAAACAGTAAAGTTAGCCCAATTTTTTAGTATGTTGTAAAAGAGGATGTTACGCCGAGTAAACTGATACCCAACATGTCATGCTTTAAAATTGCGAACACTCGTGGAATTGCGGCAAACTTTGGTACTTAAAAATCTCCATAGGCGACGCTTTAAAAATGTTTACAGGTTACATGTTTAGGGATACAGAGGATATCTAGTGCTAGAATTATTGCTCTCGCTCTAACGCACATGGCGATACCTCACATGTGTGGTTTGAACACCGGTTACATATGTGGGCGGGGCTTACGTATGCGTTCGCTCGCAGGGACGGGGGGACTTTAATTTTTTTTTTTGTTATGATTATTTATTTTACTTTTTTTTTTATTTTTACACTGTGTCTTTAATTTTTTTTTTTTTTGATCACTTTTATTCCTATTACAAGGAATGTAAACATCCCTTGTAATAGGAATGGTGCGTGACATGTCCTCTTTATGGAAAGATATGGGGTCAATATGACCTCACATCTCTCCTGCAGGCTGGAAAGACCTGAGATCAGAAAAAAAATTCCAATCCCAGCCTTTCCAGCCGTGATCACGGCTTTGTTTACTAAAGCCGGCTCGGACGTGACGTCATAACATCGCGCCCGAGCCTTCGAGGGTCATAGAGATGAAAGGTGACCAGATGGTAATCATTCATCTCCACCGTCGACGTCCGGCGGTGACGGATCTCTTCTCTCTGCCGCCGATCGTACGGGCGGCACGGGAGAAGCACCGAATGGCGGCGGGAGGGGGGGGGGAACATCCCCTCCCGCTGCCTACAAGACGAGTACCTGCAGGACCTGAAACTCCCCACTATAGACTTACCACGGTCGTCGATCTCCGTGGTATGTCTATAGTAAAAAAGGCCGACCGCTAAGACACGTGGTATTCTTACTAGTATCGCCGTCAAGTCGGTGAACTAGCAGAACATCCGTCGCCCTCCCCTACAAGGGGGGGGGG